>OX276335.1:110566182-110953682 GCA_946251815.1 Dasysyrphus albostriatus | reverse complement strand
TTGTCACTTAAAGGATACATCGAGCGGCGACGACATAGTTTTCTTATAGATTCAGGGGCCGACGTCTCTATATTCAGTGAGAATAATCTGCCATTGACAACTCAACCATCAGGAAACCCCATTCCCATAGAAGGAATATCCTGTGGAACTCTTTGGTCCCTAGGTACGGCAGTGGTTGTAATAGTCCCGAATCATGAAAAGTTCACCCAAACTTTTGTTGTTGTAGGCAAAGTGCTACCTACGATCCTAGACATAGATTTTCTTCAGGAAAATATGTGCACCTTAGACTTCTCTGAGTTGTCATTAGAAGTTCGAGGAAGAAAGCTCCCACTCCAACTAGCTGCAGTTGCGGAAACTAGCCACCTCTTAACAAAAGCAAAAGAAGTCGTACCAGCTCATTCAGAGGTTGTATTTCAAATGCCAAGACCGATTGATTAGAAGGAAGGAGCAACCTTAATTGAATCTTTTGACCAAAATCAGCTTCCAAAGGGTGTGATCCTAGCTCGAACCTTTGTAAGTGAAACGCAAGCACAGGTTATGGTTAGAGTCATCAACACAACCGAAAAAGAAGTGATGTTACCAAGAGACATGGTCATAGGGCGAGTTTGCATAGCCGAAGTCTGTGACACAACTACTCCTGAGAATTCCACACCCTCACATCTTCAAGACCGTATAGATGCTGTTCCGGCAGGTCTTACTCAAGACCAGGTAATTCGTTTTAAAAATCTGCTCATTTCATACAAAGACGTATTTTCCGCAGGGTCCCATGACCAGGGTAAAACAAACCTAATAAAGCAAACCTTAGATACTGGCAATTCAAGACCAATCAAAGTGCTAGCCCACCGAATTCCCCTGGCGAAAAGGGAAGAAGTGGCTCAGCTAGTAAAAGAAATGGAAAATAAAAACATCATAGAACCCTGCAATGGCCACTGGGCATCTCCAATCGTTCTCGTTAAAAAGAAAGATGGGACATACCGTTTCTGTTTGGATTACCGACTAATAAATGAAGAGACAAGGAAAGATTCTTATCCATTACCTAGAATGGATGACCTCTTTGCGACATTATCCGGAGCTAAGTGGTTCTCTACTATGGACTTACAGAGTGGATATTGGCAGGTAGAGATGACCAAACATGACAAAGAAAAGACAGCGTTCTCTACTGGGGACGGGTTGTGGCAGTTCAACGTCATGCCATTTGGGGTTTGCAACGCTCCTGCCACCTTTGAACGGCTAATGGACAAAGTATTCAAAGGCCTGGCAAACAGTGCTGATCTACTTGGAAAACATCATTTCCCGTACGCCCGTACCTTTGACGAACATCTTTACGTTTGAAGCAAATCTTTCAACGTCTACGAAGTGCTAATCTTAAGCTCAATCCTAGCAAATGTCACTTTTTGAGAAAAAGTGTCCATTTCTTTGTGTTTCGTTATTGGTATGGCTATGTTCGTAGAGTAGAGTTATGTTGAGTGACGAGATTTTTACTTTTGGCTTCGTCATGACGATGGTTTTGAAGTTGAAATCAGTGAGGATACAATTTTACCCACAAACTCATCGTCATGGCAATTCGCATCAATCGGCAACCAAAAAATTGCTGATGCAATTCGCACTTAGCTATTCGCAGCTTTATGAAAAGTACTTAAACGTTACTGATAGTAAGTAAAACCTATATATGTAATCTTGGCTTAAGACCAGTTTTTACAAATGTGGTTCAGGTTCTGATGTTCAGCTTTTACCAGATAAAAGGCCAGACGTACAAATATGGTTCAAATTTTGATCCGTGGATAAACTATTTTAAAAATGCTGAACCAAGGATCAAATTTTGACCCACGTTTATGCAACTGGAATCTAGCAAGCATATTTTGCTACTATCACATACTTGAAATGTCGTTGAACCTCAGGTAACCCACTAACATTGGTGAGCAGGAATAACCAATTGAAAACTAGGTACAGGGTGGCGCACGAATCGTGCTACAAAAATAAAACGTAATAACTTTTTTTCTGTGTGAGTAATCGGCTTATTTTTTTTTTATTTGTAGGTTACTATTTAGATTTATAAAAATGGATGCTTGGGAGAAAAGAATTTGGATAGTGCAACGGTACCATGCTTTGCAGTCCGTCATTTCCGTCCAAATGGAATTTAGGAGGGAGTTTGGCGGTAATCCCTCGAGTAGATGGACCATTATGAGGTTTGTAAACATGTTTGCCGAATCTGGAAGCATCACACAAAGGCCGTACCATCGAGATGCCAATGTTCGAGTTCAGGATACAATCGCAGCAGTAGCATCTGCAATACAGGCCAATCCGAGCGTTTCGACCCGAAACTTATCGGGGCAAATTGGAATTAGTAGGAGCCTGTTCGCCTGGAATTTTGCCAAAAAATGATATCAATGGCCGAAGAAGACAACACATTGATCAATTGTTTGTTCATGTCTGATGAGGCCCGTTTGATCTTAACGGCAATGTAAACAAGCAAAATTGCCGTATATGGAATGAGTCTAATTCAGAAATGCTCCATGAGACGGAACTGCACCCAGAACGAGTCACTGTGTGGTGCGCAGTTTCATCAAGGTGTATTGTCGGGCCGTACTTCTTTTAAGTAAACGGTGTAACCGTTACTGTCAATGGGGACCCTTATTTAAAGATGTTGAAGGAGTTTTTTTACCCAGAACTGCGCCGAAGACGTATACCATTCAACAGCGTTTGGTTTCAGCAAGATGGAGCAACTGCACATATAGCCAGACCAGTTATGGCGGAGCTAAACAAAAAATTCGCAAACAAATTAATTTCTAGGAACTCCACTCTTCGCTGGCCCCCAAGGTCACCTGACCTGACTGCACCAGACTTCTTTTTATGGAGTTATGTCAAGCAAGAGGTGTATAAAACGAAGCCCAGGAATTTAACTGAATTAAAGCAGTCCATAACGACAATAATTGAGGCGATCCCAACTTCAACTCTTCAGGCCGCAATGAATAATTTTTTGATCAGGTGCCGCATATGCGTGGGAGAGCGTGGAGGTCATTTGCGGTCTATAATCTTTAAAAACAACTAACTATTTAAAATAAAATTTAATTTTCTAACCAATAAAAAAAAAAAATGAAATACATCGATTAAAAAAAAAGTTATTTGAATTTCTTATTGTAGCACAATTGGTGCGCCACCCTGTACAAACATTAAAGGAAGCAATACAATCATTAATTATTTTTAAATTATCACTAATAACGTAAATTACTCCATGTGTAATAAGTCTGCTACTATACGCAGACTTTAAAGTAACCATTGAATGTTTTCAAATGAAAAAAAAATATCTGATTTTATCTTCGCACTCATTTAATTTAAAAAAAAAGTTGACTTAAAAGTCCGCATGTAATAGCAGATTAAATAACGACCCCTACACCTGTGTTTCTATTATTAGCTGCAAAATCAATTTTAGAATCTGATAATCGGAAACAAAAATAAAATGGACCGAAAAATTCGATTTAATTCATTAATTGTATAAATATATAGTTATATTTCATATTTTACTTCAACATAAGTTAGTTTTTGTTAGTAATTTTGCTTTATTTCCCCTTTAAATTTTCATAAAATTCACTTGTGTGTTGTGACAGCCATTCAGGGGTACCATATTACAAATACAAAATTATAAGCAGATGAGGATACGTTTTATTGGAAATTTCTTATTATACTATTTATGAAATCCCAAAAAAACACGGGTATTGTCTCTGAAAATGGTCTTGTTACTGATCCCGAAAAAATCAAAGCTGTTCAGCAATGGCCAATCCCTTGAAATAAAGAACAATAGGTAAAAGTTTCCTAGGGCTCTGTTCCTACTACCGCCGCTTTATTGAGGGATTCTCCACTCTCCAAATTGACACAAGAAAAAAGACGCTTTTCCTGGAGTCCAAGTTGCGAAAATTCATTTAGTGAGCTGAAAACGAGACTTACCTCTGCACCCATTCTAGCTTTTCCTACATCTACAGATGAATTCATACTGGACACTGATGCTTCAAATTTTGGTATAGGGTCAGTCCTAAGCCAACGACAAGGAGATCAGGAAGTGGTCATCGAAATTTTAGCAAAACTCTAAGCTAACGGTAGGGTTGCTTAAACATCGATAGTCTATCGATAGTCAAAAACTATCGGCTACATCGATAGTTTTGAAAAACTATCGATTGTTTTTCATCTCAAGTTTGTTAGTCATAAATGTCATTCATACTCCACTCACACTTTTATATTTTTATGAAAATCAGTTAAATCACTGCCGGATTTTCATCATAATGCACTAAGTAGTATGTGCATATTATCGTTGTTGTGCCGTCCATAGATTCTTTGTGGATTATCTTCTTGTCGGAAATCTCAGTCTCCTTTTCTCTGATCTAAAGTCAAATTGTGTTCTGTTTATGGTTCGTTTGTATTGATGTTCATCAAAATGCACTTGTATGCGTGTATTTTCGTTGTTTCGACGTCCATAGATTCTTCCCCTTCAAGCAAGAAAATCCGTTTTGGACCCGCAAACGTAGGGAACAACGTATGAACGACTACGTTTTCGGATCCAAATGTGAATCCTGAAAACTTTTTTCATTTGCTTGTTAAGTTTGAGTTTTGAATTAAAAGATTCAGTTAGGTTCCTTTCACTTTCCCCGAGGCCACACAGGCAAATACTTGCAAGCAAGTTGGCTACATACACTGCCTGTGAAATTGCTATTTTGCATTCCACTTGCTTGTCTCAACTTGCTTCACTACTGGCTTCAAAAATTCCATGCCAGTTCATGCGCAAGTTGCATGGGTTTGTATGTGGTAGTGAACAAATGTGTTTGTATTGCAACTTGCTTGCCAGTACTTGCCCGTGGCCTCGGGGTTAGAAACTAAGTTATTTGAATTACGAGACTTATTTTGTGTTCTTTTAAAGCTAAGTTTTTTATCTTATCTTTTTAAATAGTTTTACTCATATAAAATATGAATTAGACCAATAGCTTTGACTGTGAAATATTTTCCTTACATAAAATATATAACAAAAGACTTCTTTGTATTATTAGAAACTAAAATTTTGTATTTTTTTTTTCTTATCCACATAAAATATGAATTAAAAGAATTACTGTGACCTATTTATGAACTAAGATTTTCTAAAAATATTTTTCACAATAATTTGAATTACTTTTCTTACATAAAACATGAATCTCAATATTTTGTGTTCTGTTTTAATAAATTAGAAAGTAACATTTTTTAATAACATTAAATTATATATTATGTATTAATTTTTTTTGTTTCACTTTAAAAAAATATTACAATAATAATTTGAAAATAAAAGGAAAAATTTAAGATTGTTTTTACCATCCTACTATTTTGTAGTTATTTTAGTGGACTGAAAAAAACAATTTGTTAATCAAGATAGGCTTTGTTTGAACTTTCTTCAACGAACTTAAAATCTAAAACGTATTCGAAGTTTATATATACATACCTATATGATTTTTTGTGGTTTTGAAAGGCCGTTTTTATTGAAAAAACTATCGATACTATCGATACTATCGATAGTTTTTTTTGAAACTATCGATACTATCGAAACAGCCGACTATCGATGTTTAAGCCACCCTAACGAACGGAGCGTAACTACTGCATGACAAGGAGGGAACTCTTAGCAGTAGTTCTTGCTATCCTTCATTTCCATAATCACCTCTTTGGTCGTACTTTAACCTTACGAACGGATCATGCTTCATTACGCTGGTTATGCAACTTTAAGCATCCTGAAGGACAGATGGCACGATGGCTAGAGAGTCAAAGGAATACCATTTCAACATCCAACATCGACCAGGTCCACGACACGGGAATGCTGATGCGTTGTCTCGAAGAGTATGCGGCAGCTGCAAACATTGTACAAGGGCGAAAGAACTAGAAGAAGAATCGTCGAAACGTGCCCTCATTACGTCCATCAGGGGAAGCCTAGACCAAGAACAGATGCAAGACCCTACCCTAAAGTTGGTAATAGAGTGGAAAGAAAAAGGCATCCGACCTGAAAAAGCTGAAATTCTTAGCCAAAATGAGGATGTTAAATCTTACTGGGCTAGTTTCGATCAACTCAGTCTAGAAAATGGAACCCTGGTTCGACTTTGGGAAGAGACACCAGACAACTTCACTAAACTTATAGTCACCAGGGTTGCAATTTTGAAGGTGATGTCTTACAAGCCGTATTGAAAACACTGGGTGTGGAAAAACCAGAACAACACCCCTGCACCCACAATCAGATGGCATGATGGAAAAATTTAACCGAACTCTTTTGGATTATCTTTCTATCGACATGGGATCGACACTTGCAGCCAGCTCTTTTGGCATATAGATCTGCAGAGCATGAAACCACAGGATTTTCTCCAGCTTACCTGAATTTCGGTCGAGAAGTTAAACTTCCTGCGGACCTAGCCTTTGGAACACCAAATGGTGAAAATTTAAACGCACCCACATACGCCCTAGAACTCAGCAAACGCTTGCAGAAGACTCATGAGACAGCCCGAGAAACCTACATATAGCCGCAAATGCTATGAAAACACGGTATGACATAAAGAAAAACCAAATTTATTTCATTCCAGGTGACGAGGCATGGTTTCACAACCGTAAACGGTAAAAAGGAGTATCGCTAAAATTACAAAGTGAGTGGGAGGGCCCAGTTCTAATAAAAGCACGATTGTCGGACTTGGTGTACAGGATACAATGTAAAGGCAAACGTAAAACGAAAGTTGTACTCGTGGATCGTTTAGCTTCATACAAAACCAGGATAGGAATCAGCAGGAGCCAAGAGTCTTAAGAGGGGGGCAATGTGACGAACACCGTATTCCCTATATCCAGCTACCACTATGTTTCACTCACCGAAATCCTAGTTTCAAGTTTCCAAGTTAATTAAGTGTCTGGTTAATCAGATTTGCTGGAGATGTTGTTGATGGCTGGAAACTGAGACACGAAGTGACACTTCATTTGACCAACCAATCCAATATTGCAACCTGATAACAAATAGGTTCTACATACCACGGATAACTGGCTGAACAGTAAAATGGAACCGTACAGTCAATAAGGTAGATTGTTCAGAATCCTAATTAGATTGATTGAACTGATTTCAGGAGCAAATCGTCAAAAAGTCGGTTTGTGGACGTATCTAGACATATGGCACATCATCTTAAAGGAAATTTGATGAAGATTATGTATAAAATACCACCAAAAAGATTTAATTGGTCTCTGAAGAAATGGCGGGAAATTTCAATTGTCCAGGAGAAAAATAATGGAAAATGGAAAACAACGAGTGACGATTAGAACCCACTGAAAACCATCCAATGGCCTATAAAAATCCGCTGCATCGATGGGGAAGGGCCTAGTTCAACTGAAAATTATTTAAGAAATTAAAAAGACAAAATCGGTTTTTTATACAAAAAAAAATAGAAAAATAAATAAATCCTCTCGGGAACCCATAAAATAATAACAAATTGATTTTGTTTCTTCTTTTATTTTCCCTTCTAGTCATCGCCTTAGGTCACTTTTGTTACAATATGTATATCCTGTAGCCGAAATAGATTTATTTGAAATAATCTTTACTGAGCGTTTGCAGGTACTCATAAGTAAAACACCACCCACTAAACATCATTAAAAAAAATGAAAACTAAAAAAAACCATCTTTTTTTTCAAATTCATTTTTATTTTCCATTTTCTTAAAACTATCTTAAAGCTAGACAAAAATTCATAAAAACTAGCCTGCTTACCAATATTTTAAAACTAACCTACTGGCCCCAATCAGTCGCTCTAAGTTAAACTAGAATAACTTAATGCTAATGCCTTTCGGCCTAAGAACTACCTTAATACTAGATCCAGGTCCGTTTTCATTATTTACCGAGAAGAATTTACAAAAAACTCGATATCTATGTCTTTAGTTTTTTGGTTTTATATAAGACTGATAAACTACATAAAAGCTACTTCAAACCCAATTAAACTACCTAAAGCTACCAAACACTACTTACAACTAATTATAAACTAATTACAACCTACATACAAGCTACTTACAGACTACTTACAAACTAGAACAGCCACAGTAATCATTTTCCGGTTTTATAATTTTTTGTGTTTTTGGTGATTTTATAATTTGTTTGTGTATTTGTTTTATATATGTTTTTTTTTGTGCCACCCCAACTGTTCCTACTTAAAACTGACTACCTAAGCCTAAGTAAGTCGGCCATACAAACAAAAGCAAATAGCAAGGTCAACTATTAAATGTCTGAAGGAACTTCATCTTCGTTTTTTTCCTGCTTTACCCTATCTCTTCGGTCCCGTTCGGACACAGTCCTTGTGAACCGAAGGTGCTCAGCTCCGTCTTGTGCGAGGACGTCTCGACTGCAAAGGATCCGCCGATCTACAGTTCTACGGCTGACGTAGATAGGTAAATTAGCGGAACCGCCGCTCTATTCTCTATCCTGTCTCTATCAGCCCTCGACTGTCTAGATGGAGGAATGCATCGGGCGGAATAAAGCCGCTAAGGCGCATACTCTCGTAGTATTCATTGCTGGGGTAATAAGCCCCAAAAATTAAGCTGTTGCTCGAGGATATCGCTCTTGTAATGTGACTTCGAATAAGCTTCGGCAAGAAATTATCTATCCTGTTTATGTTGGCACCATTATATAGAACCAGGTTGGAATAGTAATGTTTGTTGTTAGCATCGAAGACACTGCCTCTCAAACACCCGAATCTTTTCCATTTAAGATGGGACAACGTTGAACCAAACCGGGTATTCATAGGCAATCATCGGCAAGATAAGGGCCATGTAGCGAATCACCTTCACCCTGCTGTCAAGCCGGCTGCTATAAAACAACCATTTTTTCAAGGCAAAAGCTCATCTAGCCCTGGCCAGAGCAGCATTTATATGTCTGTCGAAATACAAAATCTGATCCATCCAGATGCCTAGGTACCTTACTACACTCGCCAGTCGATGTCCATTTTGCCCTACGATCACCAGCTTGCACCAGTTCTTTCTCGTATTCCTTGTGGCTCTAAGGAACGGAGAACGGAGAAACAAGATAGTTTCTGATTTCTGATAGTTGATTTTCAACGTCGCAATATTGCTGAATCTTCTCGAAATCACGCTACCTGCTGAAGACCATTTTTTATATTAAAGGTTTTGGCAGATGCCAGATGCCAGATGCCACTCTTGACAACAAACTTTCTACCATTCAGCATATCATAAAGCATATAACTTTTTCGAATACCTTGCTAATATTCAGAAGAAGACTTATTGACCGGAGATTTGCCGGATTTGAAATGTACTTTCCCTTTTTCAGGAGAGGATGCACCACAGCTGTCTTCCACCGCACTGGATAATATGCATCAGAGCGTTGTTAAACAGAGTGGTATAAATGTCTACTGCATGTTGAGGTAAGTGTCGAAGTACAACATTGGATATGTCATCGACTCCTGCTCCACCTTCGTAATTCACAGGGAACAAGGCCCGTTTTTCTCTGCGATTATGGCGTTTGCCAAAATATCTTCATTGCACCCGGTAAAACCGAGGTTCTCTGATCGCCATTGCGTTATGTCATTCCGAAGATAGAAATGGTGGAGCAAAGCTCTGTTTTCCAGGTCATGATTCGGGTGAATGCACGCATTCAACTTGTAGACTTGCTGGAAAGCAGCCCCCACAGCCTCCACTTTCTCCTGCGGATCTTCGACAGTAAAGAGGTCATCGTCCGAGACGGCCTCATTTGGATCAATTCCTGCTGTCAGAAGTACGTCTCTGTGGTCTGTCGGTCTCTGAAACTTTAGACACTGGAGGTCGTTTGATTATTCCTCCTATATATTTTGTTAGTTTGCGGAAACATGCTTGGGTCGCTAGAATTAATGACCCGAATTTTGCTATCCCAATACAAATTAATTGATAACTTATATTGGGTTTTTCAATAAGAGCGCTACAAATTTATTTTTAATTAAAACAAAAACGGTTTTGGATATTTATAAAATTCTTTATTCCTGTAAAAGTGAATTCGATACCATTATGTATGGAACTCGATTTCTTTTCCATGGCCACCACTGGCACGCTTGCAGAAGTCCAGACCCTGAACCCAATTTTCGACGGTTCTCAAGCATAAATCGACCGATACTGCGGCAATTTCACGTTCGATATTCGTACGAAGCTCATCAATCTTCGGTGGCTTGTTGGCATAGACCATAGACTTGACGTAGCCCCACAGGAAATAGTCTAACGGCGTCAAATCGCACGACCGAGGCAGCCAAGCGACTGGACCATTTCGTGGGACAACACGTTCTCCAAACTTGGTTCCCAATATATAGATTGTGACATTCGCTGTGTGGCTTGTGGTGCCGTTCTATTGGAACCACATGTCCTCCAGTAAAGAGGTCCATATCATCCAATTGGGGCTAAAAATATTCGGTTATCATTGAACGATAGCGACCCCCATTCATAGAAACCTGCCGGTCTTGATCATCACGGTAGAAGTATGGCCCAATGACGCCGCCGGCCCATAAACCACACCAAACCAATTTTTTCGGGATGCAATGAAGACTCATGAAGTACGTGTGGATTGCTGCTGACCACTACCGCATATTTTGTTTATTGACAAAGCCATTCAGCCAGAAATGAGCCTCATCGCTGAAGATGATTTTTCGATGAAAATCCGAATCATTTTCAAGTTGTTGCTCAGCCTAATTCACGAACATACGACGCTTCTGGTGGCCAAGCGGCTTCGGTTCTTGCGTCAATATAATCTTGTAAAGATGTAGGCCAAGCTCTTTTCACAAAATTCGCCACAACGTCACAGAGATACCCAACGCTTGAGAACGACGTGTGAGAGACACATTAGGGATTTTTGCAACTGAAGCCTCAGCGGCAGCAATATTTTCGACACTACGGGCGCTTCTTTGTCTCAGTGGCACGAGAACATTTTGTACTGTGTCTGTGGATTCAAATTTTTCAACTAGACCCTCAATTGTTGATCTGCTAGGACGATAATGACGACCAAAAATTGGACGTAGCGCTTTAAACGTTGAGGCCACAAACTCAAAATTTTGGTAGTAAATTTTAATAATTTCGACTCGTTGTTGGCTCGTTTATCTTTCCATCATGAGCGGCATGAAATATGGCATTGTTTGCTGTCCCTGTCGCTCTACTTTTGTAGCGTCCCTGTTGAAAAACCCTTTAGTTTTCTTTAATTAGTTGGTTGATGTTCTTGATCGACGACTTTAGTGTTCTAATCTCCAGATCGTGAGGGTCAGTAAACTGACAGTACAATAGTTTGAGTCTTGTCAGCAGTCCACCTTTTTGTCTGTAAAGTGCGTCAATAGTCGCATTCCCGTTTCAGTTTCAGTCAGTCAACAGTTACTTGGTCTTTTACCAACAGTGTCAGTAATTGTCAGTTCTGCGTCTATTAGGAATAAATCCAGATAGGCACCGCTTCTTGGAAACGATGGCTGATCCATAGCCAGCAGGTCGACACCATATTCGGTGTTGTATCGACTCATCCAATTGAATACCTCTTGGATTCTGAATTAGATTTCCCCAATCTTGGTGTTTGGTATTCAAACCACCAGCCGGAGAAAGCAATTTTCTTCCAAGCTCAAGCGTAGACATTAGAAAAGTTCTTCAAGCTCTGTCATATAATCAGTTGGGTGAGGTGATACCAGTGCATAAGCCGCAATTAACCCCTTGACCCCGATAAAGTCGAGATCGTAACTCGCTTTTTACGGAGCTCATCTAAGAGCACCTGTGGTTCCGTGCAGGAATCTATGCCTTTCAAGAGGACCCTTTGGAATTTATCCACTTTGGGTGTGAAACTGAAGAACTCAGTCGTGGATTTTTTAATAAATTTTTAATTATCTTATGCTCCGCCACTGTGAAGCAGTGTATAGCATGCTTATCTTTACTAAGTCTTTTAATAAAATGTTTTGGCCTAAGGCCGACTAACATAGTTGTATGGTCTCTTGTAATTCCATCTTATAGATGTTGATGGGGGCACCTTTTCTTTTTTGCTTTTGGATGGCTGTGACAGCTGCTGGTGTACTCCTTGCTGCTGTCGGCTCCTGTTGCTTTTGCTGCTGCTGTTGTTTCTGTTGCTTTTGGTTCTGCTGCTTTTTTTGTCTTGCCTCTGCTCCTTGGGCATTGGCAGCTTTTCTTGGTCTGCTGATGTGGTTGTTGCTGCTCCTTTGCTGGCAGCTGTGATTACTATTGCGCCTCTTTGTTTGGCGCCTGTGGTGCCTTTTTTGCTCCCGCTCCAGCCTTTATTTTTGTCAACGAGCTTCTTGTTTCGTCTTGAGAGCTTGCACCAGTGTCGCAAGTTGGGCATTGAGGCGCACCATCTCCCCTTTTATGGCTCCAATTTGCTCACTTATTCGCTACTCTTCATTAGCCATTGGCTTCTTCTTTAGAGGATGCCTCTGGTGTGGAGAGATCAAGTATGTTGCTCTCACCCGTAGTATACAGTCCCTCTCCCCTTCGGACATGATGTATTGGCTGTTGATGACACGATGTTGATGAACTCCTGACCCTCCGATTGACGGTCCACCACCTTTTTTTTTATATGTAGAAAGATAGATAGATAGATAGATTCTTTATTTTTTCATCATAAAGTTTAACAATTTTCTTACTTAAGAATAAGGTCATGGCAATACTGCCGTCTGCCTGAGATGACATTTCATAATATGATTTAAAAATAAAAGAAATAATAAAAAGCAAAAATTTTAAAATATGAAAAAAATTTAACAAAAGATATGAAGAAATATTTTTATATAAAACAACGATATCAATTTTAACGTGATTTGAAACACAGAATATTATTATTACACAATTTGGTTAATTTGATTAGCTGTTTATAAAATTTTTAATCAATTTTAACGTGATTTGAAACACAAAATAATACACAATTTGGTTATGATTAGCTGTTTATAAATTATTATCAATTTTAACGTGATTTGAAACACAAAAGAAATATTATCGCATTTTGTATGATCAGCAACAAAACAATAAATAGTTAAATTAAGTATAAAATGGTTTTAACTGCAATAATCGGGTAATCGACTAAGTTTGATATGTGAAACTGTTACGGTAAGAGAGAGCATGTTGGCAATATTTAAAGAGGCTGAGCCAGCCCATTGCTCCATTTAAAATTTCAAAAAGTTTTTCCAAAGATATAAAACTTTCCCGAAAATGCAACCGACGAATTTCTTGTAGAATAGGACAAGCAGCAACGAAAAGGTAAATATCTTCATTCACTCTTCCGTTACATAGATCACATAGCTGGGGCAAGTTTGATCGATGAGGTACAAAGTTTAAATTTAAAATTTCAACTCTTGCTCTAAAAATAATACTTATAACCAAGGCTGAAAATTCATTACTAAAGTAAGAGACTTCCGAGGGCAGTTGGTAGTTTAAATGACTATAAATAGCTCTTGAAGTAGATGAAGATGCTCTGGAAAGATTATCCAGAAACATTTTGTGATCCACCTTAGCAATCACATCAGCAAACTGAGCCTGCCAATCGGTCATATTAGTTTCTGTTAAGTTTAAACTTGTTTCGTAAGATAAAGCTAATTCGTTCCAGTCTTTAAACGGGGAAGCATTCACTCGAAGTAATTTTCTTAAAATGATTTTGTGAAGACAAGTTTCACTTCTTTTCATCACTCTAGTAATGAAGCTCGCACTTGCCTTCAAATTTTGTTTATATGTATATAGGGACTATTCCTGACTCTACATATATGGTGTAGTTGGGTGTTGAGTTGGGCAATCTAAATATCCTCTTAAAAAAGCTCCTTTGTACAGTTTCAAAAGCTTCGAAGTGTGTGTATCCGAAGACTTGAACGCCATATGCCATGCATGCATTTACTGTCGCGTTGAAAACTTTGTACTTGGACGTTAAATCAACATTTTGGTTCGAAAAAAACTTTGGCCACATTATATTAAGTGCCAATTTAGCTTCTTTGCTTTTTTCTTTGGAGTGCTTTAAGAAGCTAAATTGTAGGTCAAGAGGACACCCAAATATTTAAACTCCTGTACAACCTCAATGTGTGTGTTGTTTAGAGACCATTTTTCTTCTGCTCGCCTTCTTGATTGTCTCTTTTCAAATATAACAATCTTAGTTTTTTGGGTATTAATTTGCAAGCCCCAAGACTCGCAAAATGAACTTAGACGGTTTATTTGCATTTGTAGCGTGAAAGCATTATCAGCAAGCATAACTAGATCGTCCGCGTACAACAGGACTTTGATTATAATGTTAGTAAAATTAACTCCACCCGGAAGAAGCTCGCCAACATCATCTATGAACAGGGCAAATAATAATGGACTGAGGATACAACCTTGAGGAACACCTGTAGTTGTTTCAAATCGATTTGAAAATGTGATACCGTCCCATACCCTTGCATTTGTTGACGAAATAAAACTTGCATACACTTGGAGAAACTTTCGTGACAAACCAATACAAGAGAGTTTGTATATTAAAGCTTGTCTATTGACTTTATCAAATGCAGCTTTAAAATCAACAAAGCAAGTGTATAGTTTCTTTTTTCTATCTATAAATTGTTGAGCAATGCTTGAAATAGCAAAGATATGATCCATGGATGAAAAACCTGGGCGAAACCGGCTTGAAAGATGTTCAGAAGATTGTTATCCTCAATCCATTTTGTGAGTCTTTCATATAGGATTGCAGTAAAAGTTTTTCTTATTGAATTTAAAATTGAAATACCCCTATAATTTTCCGCAGCGTTAGCATCACCTTTTTTAAAAATGGCTAAAATTACAGATTCGTTGAAACTTTTGGGGACAAATCCATCATTGTACAATTTGTTATAGAAAGACACGAGGTAGTTTTTAAAATCAATAGTGCTGTTTTTGAAAAACTCGACTGGTATGCCGTCTAGGCCAGGAGCCTTGCTGTTTTTCATTTTTTGGAGCGTTACTTCCAATTCGGGTAGTGAGAATTCTAAATCCAGCTCGTTGACTCTAGTATCAGGTAGCGCATAATCAAAGGTATGAAGGTCTTCATTAGCTGAGAGTAGAGTTTTAAAATGAGCTGCTAACGTCTCAGCTTCTAAAGGGAACTTCATACCCTGATTGCGCCTACCAAGTTCACGCACTGTCTCGCAAAATATCTTTGAGTTTGTGCAGTTTTCCAATTTCTTAGCCACGTTTTTTAAAAAGGTGATTTTCTTAACTGAGCACATTTTTTTAAAATCATTATTAACGCGAAGATAGATGTTTTTGAAAAATTGAGAATTGGTCGTTCTAAACAGTTTTAAGTAAACAAACGAAAGTTTACGGAGATTTCTGCAATCCTTATCAAACCATACATTTTTAGCTACAAAAGTGTGTGAACTCTTCAACGCAAAAGGGGCTGCGGTCTTTATAACCCGTTCTATACTTTTACACACCACTTCAGACGAGACTGCGGATTGTTGAGGCAGAGATAGTAAGTGCCGAGAAAGGAGGCTTCTATAGAGGGTTGCATTGTTCTCCGACCACTTCAGCTTATTAAAACTAGAAGGTGTAGCTTGCTGGTTTAACTCCGTTAGCTGAATTTTAATTATAATTGGAAAATGAGCCGAATAGTTGACTAGTGCAACTTCAAAGTTATCGATAATGTTCAGCCAGTCCCCTGAAATCGCAGCAAAGTCAATCACGGATTGTCCCTGTCCGCTAACAAAAGTGAATTCGCCACATGCATCACTATTAGAAGACCCGTTTAAAATAAATAGACCGAAAACTTCAAAAAATTCTGTTAAACTCCGCCCGTTGCGGTTATAAATTTTATCTTTAGAACACCTACCCTCGGCCAGTGCAACTCGGGCTCGTAAAATATTAGAGGAAGAATTTTGATATTCACCAATCCTAGCATTTAAATCACCGACGATTAACACATTGTCAAGAGAAGTGTTATTCATAAATTCCACTAGTTCATCCAAATCTCTTAGCCAATCATTGCAATTTAAATAAATAGGAATAATATAATAGTTTAGGTTGTTGCTAACCATATGAAAAATAATTTTAGATTCAATAATTTTAAAATTAATAAGATTACCCCATAAAGATTTTTTAATCCCATATAAAATACCCCCACTGGCTCTTCCATGCAAATTTGATCTTATCGCGGGTGTAAACATTACTTTAAAGTCTTTGAAATATTTTAGAAATTCATTTTGATTCTTTTCTTCAATAAAAGTTTCTATAAGAATTATAACATCAAATTGTTGTAAATATTTAAAAAAATCGGAATGTAAAAGCTTACTTTTGAGACCAGTTATATTATACGAACATATATTTAATTTTTGAAGAATAATTGTGTTATGGCAGACGACAGAATTTACCTATTGTGTTTTGTCCCTAACATGGTGTGAACTCCGATTTCCAGATGGCGCTCGCTGCGGTTGGTGGTCAAAAGTGGAAGAAGAGTTTGGAACCACGGCTAACTTCGCTCCCTCGCTGCAGTCAAAGTAATCGTAACAACTGTCACCAAATAGTTCACTAATGAGTGACATCTCCGCTGCTGATTTGACAATTAAACCTCGTGAAATTTGGTAAACAAAAAGTTGATTGTTGATTTGCAATTTGTTGTCTCCTTTAACGAAAATTCTGGTGTTTGGATTTATCTGCAGCAGTTTGTTTTTTGTTTCAATTAGTGTTTTTCTTTTTTTCCTTGATAAAAGTGATTGCTCGCGTAATATACTTATTCCTGAGCCTTTGAGCGTGTGCGCGGCGGTAATAAGTTAATCGGTGATCGCCGCTGTTGGAAGTTCGATGATGACAGTTCCTCTTTCAGTGTTGTTGTTGCGTATTTGTTTTTTTTTTTTTTTGTAAATTCATTTTTATTTTTCAATTATCTTAGAACTATCTTAAAGCTAGACAAAAATTCATAAGAACTAGCCTACTTATCAATATCTTAAAACTAACTTACTGGCCCCAGTCGGGCGCTCTAAGTTAAACTAGAATAACTCAATGCTAATGCCTTTCGGCCTAAGAACTATCTTAATACTAAATCCAGGTCGGTTATTTTTTGGTTTTATATAAAACTTACAAACTACATAAAACTAAATTAAAGCTAATTAAAACTACTTAAAACTACTTACAACTAATTTTAAACTAACTACAACCTACTTATAAGCTACTTACAAACTAGAACAGCCACAGCAAGCATTTTCCGGTTTTATACTTTTTTTTTTTTTTTTTTTTTTTTTTTTTTTTTTTTTTTTTGGTGCCACCCTGACTGTCCCTACTTAAAACTAATTACCGAAACCTATGTAAGTCGGCCATACAAGAGAAAATAGCAAGGTCAACTATTAAATGTCTGAAGGAACTTCATCTTCGTTTTTCAACCACCAGAACTGGTTCTCCTGCTTTACCCTATCTCTTCGGTCCCGTTCGGACACAGTCCTACTGAACCGAAGGTGCTCAGCTCCGTCTTGTGCGAGGACGTCTCGACTGTAAAGGAGCCGCCGATCTACAGTTCTACGGCCGACGTGGTAGATTAGCGGAATCGCCGCTCTATCCTGGATCAGCCCTCGACTGTCTAGGTGGAGGAATGCATCGGGCGGAATAAAGCCGCTTAGACGCACACTCTCGTAGTATTCGTTGTTGGGGTAGTAAGCCCCGAAAATTAAGCTGTTAGACGAGGACATCGCTCTTGCAATGTGACCTCGAATAAGCTTCAGCAAGAAATTATCTATCCTGTTTATGTTGGCCCCGTTGTATAGAGCCAGGTTGGAATAGTAGTGTTTGTACTCCGACTCTGGTGTTCTGTGCAATCCAAGGCAGCGTCGGAGACACTGCCTCTCAAACACCCGAATCTTTTCCATTTGAGATGGGGCAACGTTGAACCAAACCGGGCACCCATAGGCAATCATCGGCCGGATAAGGGCCATGTAGCAAATCACCTTCACCCTGCTGTCAAGCCGGCTGCTATAAAACAACCGTTTCTTCAGGGCAAAAGCTCCCCTAGCCCTGGCCAGAGCAGCATTTATATGTCTGTCGAAATACAAATACTGATCCATCCAGATGCCAAGGTACTTTACTACACTTTTACTCGCCAGTGGATGTCCATTTGGTCCTACGATCACCAGCTTGCGCCAGTTCTTTCTCGTATCCCTTGTGGCTCTAAGCAACGGAGTCCTAAACAAGATAGTTTCTGATTTCTGAAAGTTGATTTTCAACTTCCAGTCATCGCAATATCGCTGAATCTTCTCGAAGTCACGCTGCAAAAGAATCCTGATGACCTCGACTTTTGGAGCTGTTCTGTACGCAATTAGATCGTCGGCATACGCAATTGCCTGAGTTAGACTACTTATCAGATCGCTGGTGTAAATGCTGAATAGAATCGGCGAGTTGACCGCTCCCTGCTGAAGACCATTTTTAATATTAAAGGTTGTGGCAGATGTTACATTGCCACTTTTGACAACAAACTTTCTGCCATTGAGCATATCATAAAGCATATATAATAGTGGTTTACTAATGCCAAGTCTGGTCAGCTTTAGATAAAGACCCTCTAACCATACGGTGTCGAAGGCCTTCTCCAAATCAACCAGACAGGCACCCGTACACTGCTTCTTAGATTTGTTCCATTGGACATCAGAAACGAGTTTCGATGCGGCATGAATAGTGTCATGTCCCGCCTTAAAACCGAACTGATTGTCCGGTATGATATTATTGTCCTCTGCCCACTTAGACAGAGCTCTATTGATAACTTTTTCGAATACCTTGCTGATACTCGGAAGAAGACTTATCGACCGGAGATTCGCCGGATTGGAGTTGTCCTTTCCCTTTTTCGGGAGAGGATGCACCACAGCTGTCTTCCACTGCACTGGATAATATGCATTATTCAGAGCGTTGTTAAACAGCGTGGTATAAATGTCTACTGCTTCTTGAGGTAAATGTTGAAGTACAACGTTGGATATGCCATCGACTCCTGCTGACTTCTTCTTCTTTAATGAATCGAAGATGAGCTGGAGCTCCACCTTCGTAATTAACAGGGAACTGGGCCCATTTCGCTCGGTGATTATGGCGTTTGCCAAATGATCTTCATTGAACCCGGTGAAACCAGGGTTCTCTGATCGCCATTGCGTGATGTCATTCCGAAGGTAGAAGTGATGGAGCAAGGCTCTGTTTTCCAGGTCGTGATTCGGGCGAATGCTCGCATTCACCTTGTACACTTGCTGGAAAGCAGCCCCCACAGCCTCCACTTTCTCCTGCGGATCTTCGACAATAAAGAGGTCATCGTCCAAGACGGCGTCCTCTGGATTAATTCCTGCTGTCAGAAGTACGCCTCTGTTGTCCGTCGTTCTCTGAAGCTTAAGACAAGGAAGGTCGTTCTGATCATTCCTTTTAAATATCTTGTTAATTTGCGGAAACATGCTCGGGTCGCTAGCATTAACGGCCCGAATTTTGTTGTCCCAATACAAATTAATTGACAACTGATAGTTCTCTTTAATTAGTTGGTTGATGTTTTTGATCGACGACTTCAGTGTCCTAATCTCCAGATGGTGAGGGTCAGTAAACCGTCGGTACAAGAGTTTTAGTCTTGTCAGCAGTCCACTTTTTTGTCTGTGTAGTGCGTCAATGGTTGCGTTTCGATACATGTCGGTTGCGTCCCGTTGCTTGTATTTCGGTATTGTTCTAATCATTGTTCTTTTGATTGTCTCATCCATTTGTTCTAGGTATTGGTCTATTTCGTTATTTGTCAAATTCCTGTCATTTGGTGGGGATATGTTATTCGAACTGATTTCGCTCGATAAGGCGTTGGTAAAGCGTGGCCAGCGCGCCTTACTGTAATTGTAACTATGCACAGGTACATACTCATCCAACTCCACGAGCTCGTTCGGAAGCTGTATTACGGCGGCGAGTCCGCAGTGATCACTGTCGTACTCGATCGTTCGTAAGCAGTTTCTTAGTCTTTGACCCACAGTGTCAGTAATTGTCAGTCTTGCGTCTATTAGCAATAGATCCAGATACGCACAGGTACATACTCATCCAACTCCACGAGCTCGTTCGGAAGCTGTATTACGGCGGCGAGTCCGCAGTGATCACTGTCGTACTCGATCGTTCGTAAGCAGTTTCTTAGTCTTTGACCCACAGTGTCAGTAATTGTCAGTCTTGCGTCTATTAGCAATAGATCCAGATACGCACCGCTTCTTGGAAACGATGGCCGATCCGTAGCCAGCAGTTCGACACCATACTCAGTGTTGTATCGACTCATCCAATTGAAAAGATGAATACCTCTTTGATTTTGAATTTGATTTCCCCAATCTTGGTGTTTGGCATTCAAATCACCGGCCATGAGAAAGTAATTTTCTTCCAAGCTCAAGTGTAGACATTCGAAAAGTTTTTCAAGCTCTGTCATAAAATCAGTTGGCTGATGTGATGCCGGTGCATAAGCCGCGATCACATACATTCGCTTTCCCTGTTGGAGAGGAATGCATACGATGCACGCCTCTAACAGCCGAAATCTGCGCAGATCACTATTATATATAACTTTATGATTAATGCCTTTTCGTATGAAGATTGCGACGCCCCCCCCTTGAGTGGAGTTGGGTCGATCTCTTCTAACGATATTGTAATTGTTGTTAGTCAACTTATGTTTCTGGTTCAGCTTAGTTTCGCTGGCCATAAACACATCTGGACTTTGGTCTTTCAACAATTGGAAAAGATTTGCTCTACGTTCGGTCCTAATCAGTGAATTTACATTCACAGCAAGGATCCTAAGAGGCCTCTCCGACAGCGCGCCTTTAACCTCTAATTTGCGTTAGGCTAGGCAAAACAGAGTAGAGATAGTCTACCCTAGTCGCCTGCTCCTTTATCTGGGTCTGAAGTCCTGTTAACTGGCCTTGAATTGCCAGCAACATACTTCTAATTTCGGCCTGAGCGTCCGGCGCCTTTGGCACTAGGGCCGGCTGGGCTGCCTTAGCTGCAGGCTGTACCGTTTTTCCCCTTCCTGCCGCCATTTGGGCGTAGGAAATTTGGGGATTAACGGGCGTTGCTGTAGGAGCACGCGTTGATGGGCGTATCTCTACCGCTGTCTGCTTAGCCGCTTTGTTGTTTCTTATTTGCTGAAAAGCTGAGCAACCCCGATAATTAGCAGGGTGCCTCTCCTTTCCGCAAAGTGTACATTTAAGCTGGGTCATGTCTTCGACCCGTTCTTCACCGAGCTTGCACTCCCCCTTAATGTGGTCCTCACCACACTTAACGCAGCGTGGCTGCATTTCGCAGTTTGCTGCAGCGTGGCCAAACCTTTGGCAGCGCATGCATTGAATCATGTCGCCACGTCTCTTTAATTTATCCCAAGTAACAACCTGGTAGTTGAGGACGGAGATACTCCTCAACCTATCCAGTTTGCTGTTGGGCGATAGCTGAACTAGGAAGAACGGCAAAGACCGCTTCTCCCGTCTGGCTCTGACTGTAGCGAACGGCTTGACCCCGATAAAGTCGAGATCGTCGCTCGCTTTTTGACGGAGCTCATTTAAGAGCACCTGTGGTTCCGTGCAGGAATCTATGCCCTTCAAGAGGACCGTTTGATATTTATCCACTTTGGGGGTAAAACTGAAGAACTCAGTCGTGGATTATTTTAATAAATTTTTAATAATTTTATGCTCCGCCACTGTGAAGCAGTGAATGGCATGCCTATCTTTGCTAAGTCTTTTAATAAAGAAATTTTGGCCTATGGCCGACTTACACAGGTCTATGGTCTCCTGTAATTTCATCTTATAGGTGTTGATGGGCGACACCTTCTCTGTTTTTCTTTGGGGCGGCTGTGACTGCTGCTGGTGTTCTCCCTGCTGCTGTCGGTTCCGCTCCTCTTGCTTTTGCTGTTGTTGCTGTTGTATCTGCTTCTGTTGTGATTGCTGCTGCTGTGACTGTTGCTTTTGTGTATGCTGCGTTTGGTTCTGCTGCTGTTTTTTTTGTTGCCTCTGTTCCTTGGGCATTGGTTGCTGCTGTGGCTGCTGTACATGCAGCTTTTCTTTGGGCTGCTGCTGTGGTTCTTACTGCTTTTTTGCTGGCAGCTTTGGTTGCTGTTGCGCCTCTTTGTTTGGCGCCTGTGGTGCCTTTTTAAGTTCCCGTTCCAGCCTTTCTTTTTGTCGCCGAGCCTCTTGTTTCATCTTTAGAGCTTGCACCAGTGTCGATAGTTGGGCATTGAGGCGCACCATCTCCCCTTCTATAGCTCAAATTTGCTCACTTATTAACTGCTCTTCATTACCCTTTGGCTGTTCAGCTGTCTCGATTTGTACCTCATCTTCTTCAGAGGAGGACGCCTCTGGTGTGGAGAGATCTAAGATGTTGCTTTCACCCGTAGTGTACAGTCCCTCTCTCCCTTCGGACATGTATTCTATCTCTTCGTCGGGCGAAGAGTTCAATTGAATATCAATATTAGCTGCTAATGTATTGGCTGATAACGACGCCCTTCCCCCCCCAGCTGGCAGCTCTGCTGGAGTGGTGGTAGAGCGCCGCTTCACCACGTTTGGCGCACATCTAATGTTTTTTCTCCTCTTAACAGAGATCTCGGCTGATGTCGCCGTTGCCGATGTTATAGCTGTTGGTGCCGTTGCTTTGACATCTTTCGATGTCCCCGCTACTGGTACCCCTGGTCCCTTTGATCTCGTTGCTGGGCCACCTTTCGGTGCACCAGCACTTTTTTCCTTTTCCATTTGCTGGTTCTCCCAGACAATAAAATTTTCTACTTCTCTGAAAAAAAGCCTGAATAGTTCTGATGCCCGGCTGGGGTTCGAACCCGTGACCCTCCGATTGACGGTCCGCCACCTCTTCCTTTGTGCTATTGCACTATTGAAAAAAAACTTGGCTGTGGTACTAACTTGTACTGAACACTCCGATTTTATTTGTAAACACTGTGGAAGCCGAAAACGTGTGCACACTTTCACAGATCGAGATCGACTGGTTGCGTATTTGTCTGGAGCTCTTAAATTGGATTTCTTCGTCTTCATTTAACTTCAGAAGCCCCTTGCAAGTCTGTTTAGCTAATTGGATTGCATCGGTTTCTGTGTCTAAAGGAAGGTGTACCACAATAGACTTATCGTTTGATTTCCGAGAAAGAATTTCCAATTGGGTTTCAAGCAAATCGCATCTTTCTGTCATTACAGTGAGTTTTTTGCTGAGTTGGGTGTTAAGTGTCTTCAAAGAAAGTATCTCGTTCGAGAGCACTAACAAGTCATTTTTTGTGACTAGATCTTTAAGCTTTTCTTCGAAACTCTCATTTAAGATATTTTTTAGATCAGCAACTGATAATTTACCTATTCCCATATTTGGTGCTTTTGGATGAGAAATCTTTTTGTTGGTAGTGTTTTGTTCAGGTGAAATTTCGAATAAGTATCGCTTGCGGTTCATCGGCAAAACGTTGCACCGCAATTTTATTTCGATGCAACAAGGAGAAAACTTTTTTTTTTCTTTTCCTTTTTAAGCTTATTTACTTGAATAAATTTTACTAACAATTTGCGGTGTTAGTTCAAAGTGATTAAATGAGTGTTTTTGCGTGGTTTTTCCTAGGAAGTTACTTAGATTTTTTAATTTAATTTTTAAAAAATACGAGAGCTTCGAAAATTTTTGCAATTCCACTTTGACAATTGAAACGTCACTCACATTTTTATATGTATATAATTCATTTTTATTTTCCATTATCTTAAAACTGTCTTAAAGCTAGACAAAAAATTCATAAAAACTAGTATACTTATCAATATCTTAAAACTAACTAACTGGTCCCAGTCGGGCACTCTAAGTTAAACTATAATAACTTAATGCTCATGCCTTTCGGCTTAAGAACTATCTCAATACTAAATCCAGGCCGGTTTTATTTTTTACCGAGAAAAATTTACAAAAAAAACTCGGTATCTATGTCTTTATTTTGTTTTTGTTGGTTTCATATAAAACTTACAAACAACATAATTGTTAATTAAAACTAACGAAAGCTAATTAACACTAATTAAAACTACTTAAAGCTACTTAAAACTACCTACAACTATTAACAACCTACTTATAAGCTATTTACAGACTTACAAGCTAGAACGGCCACAGCAAGCACTTTCCGGTTTTATATTTTTTCTTTTTTTGTATTTTTGTTGATTTTATATTTTTTTGTGTTTTTGTATGTTTTATAATTTTTTTTTTGCCACCCTGACTGTCCCTACTTAAGACTAACTACCCTAACCTATGCAAGTCGGCCATACAAAAGGAAAATAGCAAGGTCAACTATTAAATGTCTGAAGGAACTTCATCTTCGTTTTTCAACAACCAGAACTGGTTCTGCAGTTTACGCTATCTCTTCGGTCCCGTTCGGACACAGTCCTACTGAACCGAAGGTGCTCAGCTCCGACTTGTGCGAGGACGTCTCGATTGTAAAGTATCCGCCGATCCACAATTCTACGGCTGACGTGGTAGATTAGCGGAACCACGGCTCTATCCTGGATCAGCCCTCGACTGTCTAGGTGGAGGAATGCATCGGGCGGAATACAGCTGCTTAGACGCACACTCTTGTAGTATTCGTACTTAGGGTAGTAAGCCCCAAAAATTAAGCTGTTAGACGAGGACATCGCTCTTGCAATGTGACCTCGAATAAGCTTCAGCAAGAAATTATCTTTCCTGTTTATGTTGGCGCCGTTGTATAGAGCCAGGTTAGAAGAATAGTGTTTGTACACCGCGATTGGTGTTCTGCACAATCCAAGGCAGCGTCGAAGACACTGCCTTTCAAACCCGAATCTTTTCTATTTGAGATGGGGCAACGTTGAACCAAACCGGGCATCCATAGGCAATCATCGGCCGGATAAGGGCCATGTAGCGAATCATATTCACCCTGCTTTCAAGTCGGCTGCTGTAAAACAACCGTCCTAGCCAGGACGACCTAGCCCTGGCCAGAGCAGCTATGTCTGTCAAAATACAGATGCTGTTCCATCCAGATGCCAGGGTACTTTACTACACTTTTACTCGCCAGTGGATGTCCATTTGGCCCTACGATCACTAGCTTGCGCCAGTTCTTTCTCGTATCCCTTGTAGCTCTAAGCAACGGAGTCTTAAACAAGATAGTTTCTGATTTCTGATAGTTGGTTTTCAACTTCCATTCGTCGCAATATTGCTGAATCTTCTCGAAGTCACGCTGCAAGAGAGCTCTGATGACCTAGATTTTTGGAGCTGTTCTTTACGCAATTAGATCGTCGGCATATGCAATTGCCTGAATAAGACTACTTATCAGATCGCTAGTGTTAATGCTGAATAGAATCGGTGAGCTGACCGCTCCCTGCTGAAGACCATTTTTTATAATAAAGGTTGTGGCAGATGTTACATTGCCACTCTTGACAACAAACTTTCTACCATTCAGCATATCATAAAGCATATAACTTTTTCGAATACCTTGCTAATACTCGGAAGAAGGCTTATTGACCGGAGATTTGCCGGATTCGAAATGTCCTTTCCCTCTTTCAGGAGAGAATGCACCACAGCTGTCTTCCACCGCACTGGATAATATGCATCAGAGCGTTGTTAAACAGAGTGGTATAAATGTCTACTGCATGTTGAGGTAAGTGTCGAAGTACAACATTGGATATGTCATCGACTCCTGCTGACTTCTTCTTCTTTAATCAATCGAAGATGAGCTGGAGCTCCACCTTCGTAATTCACAGGGAACAAGGCCCGTTTTTCTCTGCGATTATGGCGTTTGCCAAAATATCTTCATTGCACCCGGTAAAACCGAGGTTCTCTGATCGCCATTGCGTTATGTCATTCCGAAGATAGAAGTGGTGGTGATTCGGGCGAATGCAAGCATTCACCTTGTACACTTGCTGGAAAGCAGCCCCCATAGCCTCCACTTTCTCCTGCGGATCTTCGACAATAAAGAGATCATCGTCCAAGACGGCGTAATCTGGATCGATTCCTGCTGTCAGAAGTATGTCTCTGTTATCCGTCGTTCTCTTAAACTTAAGACACGGAAGGTCGTTTGATTATTCGTTCTAAATGTTTTGTTAGTTTGCGGAAACATGCTTGGGTCACTAGAATTAATGGCCCGAATTTTATTATCCCAATAAGAATTAATTGATAACTTATAGTTTTCTATAATTAGTTGGTTGATGTTCTTGATTGACGACTTCAGTCTTCTAATCTCCAGATGGTGAGGGTCAATAAACCGAGGGTACAAGAGTTTGAGTCTTGTCAGTCCACTTTTCTGTCTATGAAGTGCGTCAATGGTCGCATTCCAGTACGGCCCCTTTGTTTGTATTTCGGTATTGTTCTGTTCATTGTTCGTTTGATTGTCTTGTCCATTTGTTCTAGGTATTGGTCTATTTCGTTATTTGTCAAATTCCTGTCATTTGGTGGGGATTTGTTATTCGAACTGATTTTGCTCGATAAGACGTTGGAAAAGATTGGCCAACGCACTTTTATGGTAATTGTAAGTATGCACAGATACATACTCATCCAATTCCACGAACTCTTTCGGAAGCTGTATTACGGCGGCGAGTCCGCAGTGGTCACTGTCGTACTCGATCGTTCGTAAACAGTTTCTTGGTCTTTGACCAACAGTGTCAGTATTTGACAGTTCTGCGTCTATTAAACGACGGAAACGATGGCTGATCCATAGCCAGCAGGTCGACTCCATATTCGGTGTTGTATCAACTCATCCAATTGAAAAGATGACTACCTCTTTGATTCTGAATTTGATTTCCCCAATCTAGGTGTTTGGCATTCAAACCACCGGCAATGAGAAAGTAATTTTCTTCCAAGCTCAAGCGCATACATTCGAAAGGTTTTTCAAGCTCTGTCATAAAATCAGTTGGCTGAGGTGATGCCGGCGCATAAGCCGCGATCACATACATCCGCTTCCCCTGTTGGAGAGGAATGCATACGATGCACGCCTCTAACTGCCGAAATCTGCGCAGGTCACTATTATATATAACCTTATGATTAATGCCTTTTCGTATGAAGATTGCGACGCCCCCCCCTTGAGTGGAGTTGGGTCGATCTCTTCTAACGATATTGTAATTGTTGTTAGTCAACTTATGTTTCTGGTTCAGCTCAGTTTTTCTGGCCATAAACACATCTGGACTTTGGTCTTTCAACAATTGGAAAAGATTAGCTCTACGTTCGGTCTTAATCTGTGAATTTACATTCACAGCAAGGATCCTAAGATGCCTCTCCGACAGCGTGCCTTTAACCTCTAATTTGCGTTAGGCTAGGCAAAACAGAGTAGAGATAGTCTACCCTAGTCGCCTGCGCTCTCTCTTTTGTTTTGAAGACCTGTCAACTGGGCTTGAAATGCCAACAACATGCTTCTTATTTACATGGACACTTTAAAAAATGTAAATACAATTGAATCAGTGAGTGGAATAACAGTAGGTACAAGCGCCATTTAAAAAAAAAAAATAAAAACAAATAGGTAGTTTGTTTGTTTAAATATATTTTCAAATAAAGAACTTTAGGAACTTTACAATCATGAGCAATTCTTTTCAGTTTTTCATAAAGAAAAATATAGTTTTATCTGGGCGCTTAGAAGTTACCTGTTTTTATTAAATGGTATAATTTTTCGCTTGTACTCGTCTTCCACTCACTTAGGGTTAATGTTTTTTTTTTGCACTTACTCAATGGACTTAGGAATTAAAAAACTATACAAGTACCTACCTAATAAAGATGAAAAAAAAAACTTTGAATCAAATATTTTTGGATGTAGATTGTGCATCCAACTTGGGGGAGGTAAAATTAAATAATATAGAAATTATTGCATATAGATATATGTAGGTATGTATATGTATTTAAAATATGCTTTTTTACATTGAACTGGCCTCTCTAAAACGTTAAAAACTTTGATTATTATCAACGGATTTTAATGAATCAACTTTGTTTCGCTTTAGAATTAAAAAATGTAGGTAAAAGCTGAGAAAAAGTGTCTTTAATTTTGGTATTTGAAAATAACTGAAAGTCTAAATTAAGTTTCTATCGTGGGCCTTAGGTCATTGTTACTTTTATTTTTAAAAAAATTTTTTTTTAAATGTCTACGTTTCGGGCGTGGTAACATCCTTCTTCAGATCTATATATAAAGAAATTAATTGAAAATAGAAACCTATTAGATACTTAAAAATAAAAAGAAGATACTATTAATTTTTTAAAAAGTTATATAGTAAGGAAGTTGATTGATTAAAATGAAAAACCAATTCCTTTTAATAATTAGATGTAATAAAAATATTTATTTGACTTTTCACTATTAATACATACATACATACAGAATTAGACTTACTAGACTAAGGCTTACAATATGACTCGATCTCTTTAACTTTACCTCTGACGAGAGATAATGTTGGGTAGAGTAATTGAGTAAATAGAGAATTTACGAGATCTATAATTGATTTGCACTTTTAATGGTTTGTCTGCAAACAAGAAGTGTACTAAATGTAATCTCTATTTTAGTGGGTGGTGATCAAGCACAGTGAAGCACTTAATTATGTGACTCCTCCCCCACTAAGAATTTTTGGTCTCCAAAAATGTTTAACTATATTATTATGAACATGACTTTTATTCCTTTTAAACATTGAAAATGTTTATAGGGCCGTTTTGGATAAATTATGGTGTTACTAAAATGAATAAAGTGAATAAATGTGTATATGAGATGAACGCTAGCGTATACGGGGGGTACGATCGAATTTTTGGTTGGTGTTACCAGAATGAATAAAGTGAGCAGATGAACGTTGGTGTATATGGAGGGTACGATTGAATTTTTGGTTGGTGTTACTAAAATGAACAAAGTATAGAGATGAATGCTAGTGTATAGAGAGGGAGGGTACAATTGAATTTTTGGTTGGTGTTACTAAAATGAACAATGTGTATGGAGATGAGTGCTAGCGTATAGGAAGGGTACGATTGAATTTTTGGTTGGTGTTACTAAATTGAATAAATGAATTTTAATTCTATATTTTTATAATTAAAAATGTGAGAGTCAATGCAGTCAGCAGTTAATTGTGCAGCTTAAACTATAAGTGTTGGCAGTTAAAAAAAAAAACCGTTTGAAAAGAAAATGTATTTAGATGTGCAAAATTATGTTTTTTTTTAATTCAAACTTTAAGTAGGGCTTTTATGTGAAATGGTCGAAAAACCAAAAATCTAAATGAGTTGTGCTAGAGTGACAACTTTTTTCTTTATCAATAGTTACGTTTAATATAACAATTTCGTTTATATTTTTTGAAATTCCAAGAAATCTACAAAATGAGATATTAAAGGTTGTAACTTCAAAATTTAAAAATAGATGGTTCATAAATTATTTACTAGACATTAGGGTTAGATCTGATTGTAATAAATTTTAAAGTTTAAGAAAGATAATAAATAACTGATTGCTTTTCGTTTCAGGAAATTCTTATAATATTTTTGTTTATATTTTTAAATTTTTTTTTAGATAAACTAATTTCTATCGATCGATTTTTGGCAGTTATATTTTGTATCTTTTCAACTATTCCAATTAAAAATCTCTAATTCATACAGGTAATAGATTACACAAATCTACATATAATATGTAAAATTTGTAATATTTAAAAGCATCTGAGATGACATAATTACATATTACTGTTCATTAACATACTACCTAATAACTCTTTGGTCTGTGCACCTTTACAATTCGTTTTTTTTTTTATTCGCAGCTTCAATAATTGACAATTAATTTGATATATCATACGTAGCTGTACGTTCTTCATAAGCCTCACAAATCTAAAATACAATTTGATTAAAAAGTGGTACTAATATTCAATCAATATTCCTATAGTTCATCGTCATCGTTAATTTGCAAGTTTGTGTTACGAGAATCAGCCCAAATAAGAAGAACACAAAAATTTCCCATAGTGCCACAGTTCATTCAAAATGTCTCTCTCTCTCTGTTCATTATGTTTTTTGATTTGTTTCATTATTTGCATAGATAAACTAATAAAGATGGCAATCCTCAGCTGTCAGCTTGATTTGCCTACAAGCTGAAGCGAACAGCTGTAATGATTATATTTGCAAAGTATTAGTGAAAAGCAGTACAAGCCGCATACATAGAATCAACTAGTCACTCACCACTAGTGACAGCCGCACACATAGAAGCAACTAGTCACTGACCACAGTCTGTATAGGAATGGTGAATTAATTTGTCGGTTATTTTTGAAAATCGTGGACATGTTCAAAAAGTATTAAAAACTAAAGAACGAAATTTAAAGTGCTTACTTAACCTTATATAATCATCCAAATTAAAATTATGTGGAAGATTTGGAGCAACTTTAAATAAAAAAAGGTGTAGGCTACTGATATAATACCCGTGACAAGTAAATGGTACGGATATTATAGTGTGTCATGTTCATGTTATAAACTACGAGAGCAAAATGGTATAAGCATGGTTTCAAAACTTGAGTTTTTCTTGTTTACACGAGCATTGATTTTTTTCGGGAAAGTGCTTCTCACTGGGAAACTTATGAAAATGATGCAGGAAGCTTGAATTTTGATTTAAGAAAAAATGTGTGTATTCTTTTTCACAAAACAACTGTTCACGTACTCCCAAAAATACAAATTTCCACGAATTTAGCCCAAAGTTAAAGTTAAAGTTCATATAAAATAAATAAAATTTGTAGTTATGGGAAGTACATGAACAGACTTGTAGTTAAGGCTTAATACGCAATCTAATACCACGTTCCTACGAAACCGATCTAGAGTTTTTATTGAGATTTTATCGAAATATTCATGAAATCTTGTTCCATATACTTGAAATATCAATAGTTTTTAACTACAAGCTCGAATTTCATTTTGGTGGGAACATATATTGACAAATTGTTTTTGTCTTTATTTTCATTGGTGTTTGGTGTTTACACGGGATTATTTCTGCTATTACACGATAACTTTTGAGTCATTCCTTTTTTTGAAACTAAATTAGTGCAAACTGTGAGATTAGATATTTGTCTCGTTCGTATTTATTTAAATTCACCGAAATCGCACATTTCGAAATTTCAAAACTGTATGGGGAAATGTGAAGATTCGGACCAAAATGTCTGGTTCCACCCTTAAACCAAAGCGAATGCGGGGCGACGACGATTTCTTGGTTATTTTTAGCATTGTGTATGTGTCATATTTTGAACTATTGTGAATGATTCAAATTGTCATTGGTTTGGAAGAGCCTTTAAAGGTTGTGTGCTTGCCATATTTTGTATCTTTACCAATGATTCGCTATGATTTCATGTTGGTTTGGGGTTGCCTTTATTTATTAGTTAAATCTACACCTAAATCCGTTGTTTTTTTTTTTTTTTAATTCATGCTTTATGATTGTAATTGAATTAAAAGCTTCTTCAAACCAACACCAAATCATAGCAAATTATTCGCAATGATACAAAATATAACAGATAAATAATGCTTAGAAAAAATAAAAAACTTTCGTCAACTCTCTTCCATTTTGGAAATTAAAATTTATTTCAAATTCGATTAATATACCTACAACCTACTCTTGTGCACTATTGAAATAATAATTGAAAAGCCTACTACGCAGAAATGAAGCTAAGAGTAGGACATGTGAAAATAGATTTAAATATTCGTCACTTTGTTTTAAGCCTCACCCAAACCAACGCGAATGTGGAGCGATTCGCAGCGAATCATTCACAATAGTACAAAATATGACAATAACATAACGCTAAACAACAACAAAAATTCGTCGTCGCTCCGCATTCGCGTTGGTTTGGGAGAGCCTTTACGCTGCTACACACTAGTTTACGCCAAATACGTACCAATGTGAACCGGGCCCTACTTTGGTTTCTATTTGTTGAACACGCTCTGTGGTCAGAATTATTCACCTCGGTCTGTCAATTAGATGTCAAAACAAAACCAAATACGGGGTGTCCATAATTTCATGCAGGATAATTTATGAAATAATATTTTTAGAAAAACAAATTGTTTAAGAGGGGCCGATTATTTCTCCACTTTCAGATAAGAAATAAAAAAAAATTAAAAATTAATCAAAATTAAATTATTTTTTTTTGAATGAATGAAAATAACTTAAAAATACGACAACAGCTACGAGATCATGCTATAATTTTTTAAAATCCATTCTCAAATCAATTTTTCAAATTAAGTTGATTTTATTAAAAATAATTTTCAAACTTTAAATTACAAAAAAAAGTTAATGTTTTTGTTAAAACTATTTAATTTGTTTATATTATGAATTATAATTTCAGTAAAAAGTATTCAATACTCCTATATTCAACACTCAAAACCAAATGCTTAGATGTCGTGAAGTTTAAAAAAATCAAAAATAGCTATTGTTGTTTTATTATATTCGATAGAGATGCGCATCTGGATTACCTCTTAATACGTGCAACAAAAACGATTTTGAAAATTCCTCAGTTATCTTTTTTGTACTTAAAGTTAATCCAGATCAATACCCGAATCCCGACAGAAGATAATAAAACCCACTTAATATCTACTTTAATACTTCTAAAGTGGAAATTGAGAGTTAAGTGGAATTTAAACAAAAAATTGAAGTTCCGGGTGTCAAATTGCAGAAAAACTATTTTTTTATTTCGTACTTACTTAACTATTTTTTTCCTTAGATTATATCCAACAATAACTTTAAAATTATTCTGGATGAAGAAAGGGCCACCCTGTATTATATGCAAGATGCATTGAAGATGAACGTAAATCTGAGTGATTGAAAACAATTTATAGATTAATTTTTTGTATTTTATTATAATTGTGGATGAATATTAACTATTAATTACAATTGTTTGTATACATTAAACAATTTAACAACGATATTTTTGTTTTTAGCCGAAGAATTTTCAAAACTATTTTCCAATTTTCAAAAGAAAAAAAAACTGAGCTGTCAAAACAAATAAATCTCACCGCGTTACATTGTTGCTGCAATTCACATCGATTCATAGTCACGAAGTGAAATTACAAATACAACAATGTAAACAAATGGGTTTTGGAGGGTGAAACGTACGAAATATTGGCTTCTTGGTAATTGATATTCTCTGATTATTTGTCTCTCTGTTAGTGAATTACTGAAGAAAATGACTTTTCATTCAAGTTCAGTATTCATGTTCACTCGTTCAATGTTCTTGTTGCTTGTTCACTGTTTGTTCAGTCGTGTAGATGCTTCGATGGGGGTAGTTTGCTCTGCTGCTCGGCAATTATTTTTTTCTGCTAATACCTACCTAGTTAAATTAAGAGAATGCGATTTGATGCGTTTGGTTATAGATACTTTAGTAGGTAGAAGGGTAAGATGCCTTATGGGATATGTTTGGTTAGTAGGTAGGTACTTTAGTAAGTTAGTTAGGATGCTTGTGAGATTCGTTGTTTTTGTTTTTATTTTGCTAATTATTTTACTTTTGAGTTTTGTTTAGGTATAATTAGACGGATTAACGAAGAAAATAAAGATATGAAATAAAAAAACAAGAGGAAATAAAAATATACATAGGTCAATGAAATCTGAAAACTAAAACGTAAACCGCTTTATTTATTAGATTTTTTATAAGGTTGACTAGTTGTTTTAGAAGTCCTTAATAGTTGAAAATATGCCTTATGGATATAGTAAAATAAAACGTCAGTTTAGAAAAATCTTAGACAGCCGAAGCCTTTACCCAAGTTAGACAAATTTAGGACAGCAGTAAACAAAGTTTATTAATAAATTTTTGGAGTTGGACGGTTGTCTATACTTATAGACAAAGCTTATAAATTCGATTGAAAATGTATTTTCTATTGTTGAAAATGCGACAAACGCCCTTATTGGGATAGTTATTCAAAATAGACTTGTTGAATAGACTGAAAGTCGATTTATTGTTATTGCAAATTTCAATTGGTAAATACTTTTATATTTGACTATTATGATCGACTTTTGTCCATTCAAATTCTTTGGAATAGACTTGCAAGAAGCCCCAAAAAAAAAAGAATTTTGCGGAGACGTTACACTCACCAGCATTGAATATTTGTTTGTAGGCATATGTAAGGGGAAAAAATAAATTTATTAGTTAGCGTTGCCTACAACACACGTTATAAGAGCTACGAAAAATAAATTCAAATTCAAGAAAAAAGTAACATCAGCAGAAATATTGAATTTTTGGTTGGTGTTACCACAAAGCTAAATCAAAAACAAAATTAAAGTTACCACACAAAGAAAATGAAAATTTAAAGATAGAAGACACGCGGGAAAAATAAAGGTCAGTAAAATGATAAGAGGTGGGAAGTGTACAGCCTCTCTGTCTAAAAGAAGGTTCTCTCTTGTGTTTTTAAAATGAAACAAAATTAAAGACCCACAAAGATAATAAGTTAAATAATATGTTGTGGAGACGTAACAACCCCTAGCATTTAATGTTTGTTTTAAGGCATGTATTTAGAGGAAAACTAAATTTAAGTTAAAGGATTTAGGAAAAATAAATACAGATACAGATAAAAAAAAAAACAAGGAATGAGGGTTGAAATTTTGAATTTTTGGTTGGTGTTACACCAAAGCAAAAGAAAAAAGCAAAAGTGTGTTACCAGACAAGGATAATAAATACGAGTAATATGAAACTAGGAGACAAGTGGCAGAAAATATAAGTCAATAAATTGACAAAAGGAAAATATTAAATCTCTTTTGTATTTTTGAAAATGAAACAAAATTTGAAAAAAAAAAACTAGAAAGGAAATATGACAAATAATATTTTGTTGAGTTACGTCTCAATCCAACCAACATTGAATATTGTATTTTTGGAAAATCAAATTTTAGCTAGTGTTAACAAAAACGAGATATTGAAAAGGAAAAAAACCAATACCTAACAAAACAAAAAATAGCAATACATGTCAACATCCATTTGTCTGTATTCAAAATTTTGTTGATGATAGAACAAAGGGAATATGAAATACTTAACCGAATTTTTAAAAGAAAAAGTAAACGAAAATTATGCAATAGTATAAATAAATAAATAAATTTGGTTGCACAACAGCTCGTGAAGAACCAAGGCCTAGTGACTTACAACTCTCAACCATTCCTGTGTGCGTATTTTTGGCAGGAAAGGAAGGGACCTACAATTTTTTGCCTAGTCCGAACGGCTAGATGAGAAGCACTTATTCATGACAAGTATATTCTTGGAGGATTTGTCAGTTCCTCGCAAGAGGCAGTACCTCGCGAAAAAAAACATTTCTGTTTTTAGGTGGCAGCGGCTGGGAATCGAACCCAGACCTTTGGCATGACAGTTCTACGCACTAACCATCATGCCACGAGGTACCACTATGCAATAGTATAGCCTTATTTTAAGTTTTGTATCATCTTCGTATATTTGGGTATTTGATAATTTATTTTATTCAGTTTTGTTTGTATGAAGCAATAAAAAGTTCAGATGATAAAATTTTTGTTTAGACAATATCTCAAGAATGATCAAAATACGAAATGATGAAATGGCTTCAAATTCCTTAAGTGTTTTTAAAGCTGTAGAAAAAAAAATCTATTTATGCGCTACTATGTGCAAGTAAAGGTAGAAATGCGAGTGCAAATATGCTAATTAAGTTTGGCTAAAAACTTTTTTAAGTTTTTTTTAGTTCAATATAATTTTTAGATTGACCTTAGTAAAAATCATGATTAAAATTGGTATAAATTGGTGTACTTGGAAACCAGTAAAGATAAAATTCAAAATAAAAGAAAGATTAATAATTATAAAGATTAAAGATTTCTCTAGCACAGATAAGTCATTTTCAATGTCCCCATTGTTACTCAAGGAGTGAAATCTGTAAATTTTTAATTTAAATTAACAATTTATCTTTAAAATTTAATTTCATCATATTTTATTAATAAAAATAATGAAATTTTTTTCATTTTTATTTCTTTATTTGAATAGAGACTAAAAGAAAGTAATTTTTGTTTCTTTTTTTTAATACTATAGGTAGTTGTTTCTGTATTATTTCAAAAAATCCATTTTTAGAATTTTTAAATAACATAACAATAGAATTTGTTTTTACTCAAGAGTCTTTTTTAAAAATAAAAACTATGTCTTATTACATTCTATGAGATATTAATAGTTAACATAAATTTAAGCATTCTCTTATTTCATTTGCTTTAAATCTTTTAAAATCTTTGACGCTTTATTCTATTTAATCATTTTCTGAACAGGGAAAACATGAACATCATTTCGAAGCAGTTTTGTGCATCATTGTTAGGTTGCATTCATTTAATTTAATTTAGTTAATTTTGTTTTCTTGTGCATAACTTTTAGTTCAAAAGTGCAACAAAATTATTCTGAACTACGCAACTACTTATTAGCTTCAATCCAAAACGAACCCATTATTTATGGCATACAACACCGTGTAAATAACAATATTTTTCTAATGAACTCTGAGCGCACTCTGAATTTATGACAAAACATGAGGCGTAAACAGCTACATTTTCCTTTTTCATGAACCCAAAACGCACACAATTCTAATCAAATTTGACAGAAGAAAATTATTCTAAACTGGAATATGTCCAAAGTGACATGATGTTTAAGTCTTTATATGTCAAAACTTTTAAAAGAGGAAGGAAATAGGTTAAAGAAATATAAAAAGAAAACGTTTGAATTTTGAAATGGTTATTTGAAGATGAAAATTTAATAATTAAAGAATGAATAACTCAAATAAGTAACAAAAAACAAACGGAATTATGAAAAGAGGTGAAATTGAACTGAAAATAATCGCTTATCTAAAGGATACGCTGTGCTCTACTACGAAAAAGAAAATGAATAAAAGTGGAATTTGTGAGTTATTATTTTGGGTGAAAAAACAGTTAGCAATTATAGATTCGTTGATTTTGGTATTTATATAAACGTTTTAATTGTTTCTTGTGATATTTAATGTTTCTTTTAGTGGTTGTGAATTGGTTAAATCTTTTGAACTTAGGCCTACTTTTAACCACTGTTCTATTTTGAACAATGTTTTTACATTGGTTCGAACCTGTTCCTTGTTCTTTGTTTTTGGTTTTTATTTTATCTTCTTTTACCTTTTGAAATTGCTCTGCATAATTATTTATGTCTTGTTTTATTAAACAATTTTTCAATTAAGTCTTCGTTATCTTTTGAAGCATTCATGAGAGTGATCATTCAAGGTACCGTGTAGCCTTTCGACATCAGCATTCCCGGTTTTAAGTGAAGCAGTTGTTTTGTGGAAGACAGTTTTGTTTTCTTTTAGAAATTGTTCCAACGCTGAGTGCAATGCAACGGAAACAATTTTGTATGGTTTTCCTAGGAATTGGATCCTTTGTTTTATTGCACTCAGAATGGCTATCCAATATCTATCTTCCAGAGGGTGAACAGTCGAGTACTTCGAAAACTTATCTAGGGTTGTTAAAAACATTTTCCCTCTTTCAGGGAACCAAATATCCATGTGGATAATATCATTAAAATGTTTGGGCTTTTCTGAGATTGCCATTTGTTTTTGTGGAGGATTTATATCATACTTAGCAAGCAAACCAATTTCACAGTTGTTTGTAAACTTCTGTATTTCGACTTGGTAGGTTAGGTAGAAGTACATTAGCTTAAGCTCCTTAAACATTTCGTTGATTCCCCAATGTTTTTTACTTAAATGCTCATCTTTTATGATGGTAATTAATTCGTTTTTGTCAACAATGTCTTTCAATTTAATGCTAGACCTTAGTCTTAAATTTTTGTTCACAGAAAAGTATTTGTCAAAAAGCTTTTGAAAATTCAGATAAAAGAACAAATCATCGCAATAAATGCACATGAGTCCTTTACTAAGGAAAAGCTCATAATTTCTAATAAATTACTATTTTTTTTTATCGATTTGAACCAGATTTTGAATTTTTTGTGGATAATTTTAATACATAGATACTTTTTCTTTTGGTTCGTGAAAAGATGATTTTTGAAAATATTCATAGGTTTATAAATGTGGCGTGTTTCGTCTTCTTCCGCACTGTCGATGGTGGCCGCAGAAGACATAACTTCGTTATTTCTTCTGTGCGCTGAAACTTAATTGTGACTTCTTCGTCATTCCGCGTTTTATTAACAGATACCTCATTATTACAGATGTCAAATAAACTTATTTCGCCGTCAGCTTTTGACATCTCTCTGGTTTCATATTTGTCCGTGTTCCTACTCAACCCATCTGCGACAACGTTCTCTTTCCCTTTGAGGTACTTGACATGACAATCGTATCCATTAAGCATCATTTCCCAACGTTGGAGTTTCATGCAAGGTTCTTTTATGCCATTTAGCCAAACAAGGGGTTTGTGGTCAGTTCGAACAATGAATTTTCTCCCATACAAATAAGTCCTAAAATATTTTATGGACCATACGACCGCCAGGAACTCCTATTCTATAGTAGAATAACTTAATAATTGAATATGAAGAAAATTTGAAAAGAAAATCCTTCAGTTTAATGGAGTTGAGCTCATTTGAACTCTTAACATGAATTATAAATTCAGTCGCTCCATTGAAATAGCAGAACTTTCTTTTCAAATTTTCTTCATATTCAATTATTATTAAAAGCCTGAGCACGGGCATTTGATATTTTAAGTGTGTAAATTTAAAAAAAAATCACTTAGAGTAATAAAATTCCCAGTATCTCCAATGCTGTGATTTTTATATTAGCCGGTAACCATCGATACAAATTTGCGTCTTAGAAGGGTATGATAGTCATCTAACTGATGAGCCCAACTATCATGCCTGGGCAAAACGCAATGGAGTTGAGTTTATTTGAACTTTTAACTTGAATTGTAGAATAACTTAGTTCGTGTATGTTCAGGGTCCGAGAGGCATAACCTACAGGGTGTTTTTCTTGACTCAGAACGGCTCCTAGAGCAAAACTTGACGCGCCTGTGGTCAGAATAAATCTTTTGGTGAAATAAGGCTTTCTAAGAATAGGGTCAGAGGTAAGAAGTGTCTTCAAAGTGTTAATTGATTTAATATAGTCTGGGTCAGAAGTTTTCAAACTTTTAGTCTTTTTAAAATATTTTATCAGAGGAAATGCTACTTTGGCATAGTTCTTTATAAATTTTCAGTAGTAACCGCTTTTGCCGACAAATTGTCTTATTGCTTTTATTGATTTCGGTAACTTCATTTCAATTATTGATTTAACTTTGTTTCCGTTTGGTTTAATTCCCTTGTTTACAATTACTTGGCCTAAAAAATTTGTAGATAGATCACCAAAAGTGCTTTTCTTTACTTGAATTTTTAAATTACTTTCCTTAAGTTTTTGAAAAATATCAAGTGTTCCTCAAAACTTGTAGAAAACACAAGTATGTCGTCCAAGTAAACTACACAAATCTTATTGATATAGTCTTTTAGCACATAATTTATGAGTCTCTGAAATGTGGCTGGGGCATTCCTTAGCCGAAACGGCATTCTAAGAAACTCATAATGTCCACTTTTGTAAGAAAATGCTGTTTTCGCTCTGTCCCGGGGATCTACTTCAATTTGGTGGAAACCTTTGACGATCGTTGAGGAATAATTATTTTATTCAATTATTTATTTGAAAATATTACCTTCTATTTTTTAATTAAAAAACTCTCTCATTAACTTATATCTACATAATTTTTGTTTAAATAAACAAATGAAACAAAAACACCCACTACCTCACCTTAAAAATCAAAACGGAGAAATTTTTCTATACAGCTTTACAATATATCGGGTTGTTCAATAAGAGCGCTACAAAAGTTTTTTTTAAATAAAACAAAAACGGTTTTGGATATCAATGAAATTCTTTATTCATGTGAAAGTACGTTCGATGCCATTATGTATGGAACTCGATTTATTTTGCATGGCCACCACAGGCAGGCTTGCAGAAGTCCTGACGCTGAACCCAATTTTCGACTGTTCTCAAGCATAAATCAGCCGATAATGCTGCAATTTCACGTTCGATATTCGTACGAAGCTCATCAATCTTCGGTGGATTGTTGGCATAGACCATAGACTTGACGTAGCCCCACAGGAAATAGTCTAACGGCGTCAAATCGCACGACCGAGGCGGCGAAGCGACTGGACCATTTCGTGAGACAACACGTTCTCCAAACTTGGTTTCCAATATATTGATTGTGACATTCGCTATGTGGCTTGTGGTGCCGTTCTGTTGGAACCACATGTCCTCCAATAAAGAGGTCCATATCATCCAATTGGGGCCAAAAATATTCGGTTATCATTGAACGGTAGCGATCCCCAATCACAGCAACGTGCCGGTCTTGATCATCACGGAAGAAGTACGGCCCAATGACGCCGCCGGCCCATAAACCACACCAAACCATAATTTTTTTGGGATGCAATGAAGACTCATGGAGTACGTGTGGATTGCTGCCTGACCAATACCGCATATTTTGTTTACTGACGAAATATCGCTGAAGATGATTTTTCGATGAAAATCCGAATCATTTTCAAGTTGTTGCTCAGCCTTATTCACGAACATACGACGCTTCTGGTGGTCAAGCGGCTCCGGTTCTTGCGCCAATATAATCTTGTAAAGATGTAGGCCAAGCTTTTTTCACAAAATTCGCCACAACGTCACAGAGATACCCAACGCTTGAGAACGACGTGTGAGAGACACATTTGGGCTTTGGGACTGAAGCCTCAGCGGCAGCAATATTTTCGATACTACGGGCACTTCTTTGTCTCACTAGCACGGGAACATTTTGTACTGTGAGTGTAGATTCAAATTTTTGCACTAGACGCCCAATTGTTGATCTGCTAGGACGATTATGACGACCATAAATTGGACGTAGTGCTCTTAACGTTGAGGCCACTCACTCCGAATTTCGGTAGTAAGTTTTGATAATTTTGACCCGTTGTTGGCTCGTATATCTTTCCATCATGAAATGGCAAACCTTATTGAAGAGAAATGTCAAAAGAGTGTCAAGAAATATGGCATTGTTTGCTGTCCCTGTCGCTCTACTTTTGTAGTGTCCCTTTTGAAAAACCCTAGGCTTGGTACCTACCTACATATATTCATATCGGCTCATTCCGAACAGAAATCCTTTAAATTATATATTAACAGAAACGAAAACTCTTGCCATTATTTTAAGATCGAAAAGAACAATAATAAAGTTATACCTGCAAGTGTACACACGCACCTGCACAATAAGGATAAGGGAAAGCTTAAAATTAAAAAAAAAAATCAACCGCCAACAAGCCTACCATAATGTTTTCACCCCTCAAACGAGAGAAATCCTCCAACTTTTCTTTAAAATATTTGAACGCTTCTCAAAAACTCTCAGAAGAAAATTCAAAATGAAATTTTCCAGAACGAGAACGTCACGGCGACCAGTCTGCCTTTTCGACCCACAGTACAAAAAAAGACCGATGCATTCTTCTTATAACAATTGTATATAAACTTTATAGTAATATCATGAGGCCAAAAGATCGAAGCGACCTCTTGTCGAGCAGAGTCAGAACTAGTCTGCAAAAATTGAAAAATGTTGCGACAGTTGAAAGATTCAAAACTAAATAAAATGTGGAAACAAAAAAAGAAAGAGAACGCTGAGTTAACACTCGCATTTGATGACTAATCATCAAAGCAAGCCATTTCAGATATTATCTGAATTTCTCAAGTAAACATAGACAAAAACATCTCTTCGGATGTTTTATTAAACAAAACCCAAATTGAGGAATTTGCCTACGATGTATTATCCCATCATCTGTGGACGATATATACGAGTGGAGCTTCCGTTAGCATCAGTCTCTCTTGGTCCGTCTAGCATCGAAGCTAGTTTTAAATTACCTTTAGTAATTGTGTAATTTGAATAAAATGTTTTAAAAGACAGAATCTGTAGTGATAATAATAATTGGCGCCCGAGCAGGGACCTGAAAATTTATTTAGTACCGAGTGCTTTAATACGGTTAAATTGATTAAAAAAAAGGGTAAAATTAAACCCAACCGCTAGAATTAAAGTCGTTCTAATAAGAAGTGCATTCAAAGTGGTGAAAAAGGAAAGTAACACATACAAAGTAACTGCTAGCACCAGGAACCAGATCAAAATATTAAACAGTACAAGGCCATAAGGTTAAACCAACCGGTACTGTAACAAATTGGGAAGTTTAAAAAAATAAAAGATTTCTTATAACTGAACATCAACAGTAGACCTTCCTTCTTACTTATTTACTTACTTATCCAGCTCCCGATCCATGGAGGGTCTCTGCCTGAGATATTGCGGTCTTCCATCGGTTGCGGTCCCTCGAACACTCCCTCCAGTCATCGAGACCAAGCGTTCTTGCGTCGGAAACAGGCTGATCCCTGTAGCGGAGGTTCGGTCTTCCTGGTCGTCTCCAACCTGGCGACTGGGATTCGAAGATTTTTTTGGCTGGAGCATTATTGTCCATTCGCTCGATGTGGCTGAGCCAGTGTAGTCAGCGTGTTTTGGCTCTTTGGACTACATCCACATCCTGGTACAGCTCGTATAATTCACGATTAAATCTTCTCCTACATTCGCCCTCCTCGCATATTGGACAAAATATCCACCGAAGAATTTTTATCTCGAAAATGCCCAGTATCAATTCCCCTTTTTTATTGGCCAAACCGAAGTAGCAGCGGTTCGCTAGGGTAATTCTTCGTTGGATTTCCACTAAGGTGTCAATCGTGGTCTTGATGTTTGTTCCGAGGTAGGTGAACTCCTTGACTACCTCGAAACTACTGCTACCAACTGTGAGGTTTTGTCCTAGGCGATGGACAGATGAAGCTTTGTTTGTTGATAGCATATACTTTGTTTTGTCCTCATTCACTTCAAGACCAACGCGTTTCGCCTGTTCATCAATAGCTGTGAATGCTTCTAGTACAGCTCGCTTGGAGTGGCCGATGATGTCGATGTCGTCCGCATAGCCAAGCAGTTGCGAAGACCTGTTGAAGATAGTGCCTTTCAGGATAACACCACTTTTGCGAACTATCTGCTCCAGGCCTAGGTTGAAGAAGTTACATGATAAGGCATCTCCTTGTCTGAACCTTGTACATGTTTGGAATAGCTCGGATGAGCTGTTACCCATTTGCACGTTGCACCGCGTATTTTGTAACGTCATGCGGCATAGCTGGATCAATTTTTCCGGGATCCCGAGTTCGGACATCGCCAATAGAAGCTCTTGGCGACTAATGCTATCATATGCGGCTTTGAAGTCGATGAAAAGATTAAGGGTCTCGACATGAAATTCGTTGGTCTTTTCCAGGATTTGCCTCAATGTGAAGATTTGGTCTATCGTTGATCTCCCTGGCCTGAAGCCACACTGGTACGTGCCGATCATAGTGTTGCAAAAAAGGTTTAAGACGCTCACATAGTACGTTGGATACGATCTTGTATGCAACATTAAGCAGGGATATACCTCTGTAGTCTTTGCAGGACATAGGATCACCTTTTTTTGTAGATTGGGCATATAGAGTTAATTGACCAGTCGTCGGGCATACTTTCCTCCTCCCATACTTGGTTGATGAGCTGGTGTATGCCCTACCAGGAAATCTCCTTCATACTTGAAGAGTTCCGCAGGGAGGCCATCCAAGCCGGCAGATTTGTTGTTCTTAAGCTTGTGGATGGCTTTCTTAATCTCTTCAGTATTGGGCGCTGAGACTGGATCTTCATTGACTGGTCTCATGCTCCTTTGTTCTCCTGTCGCTTCTTCTACAGAATGCCCATTAAGCAGCTGCTGGAAATGCTGCTTAAACACTTGATACCTGAGCTGAGAGGCTGTGGACGCTCTTTTCTTTCCACGCAGTGTTTTCTTCTCTTTCCTTCTCTTTTCACGGTTCTCCTCCCTTGCTGCTCTTTATTTCCGTTGCAGCATTTTCATTCGTGCGTTTTCTGGTGGTTTTTCGTTTTTTCTAGGTGGTTGATAGCCTATGGTGGTCTCAGCTGTCTCCTTAATGATGTCGCGATACAACTTCCACTGGTTGTTGACACTTGTGGGTTGGGGTACGGTAGAGAGTTTCCCGTTTAATTGCTCAATTTAGTCTCTGGCTTTCTCAGATGTGCTTAGGCATGCAATGTTCAATTTTGTCCTTTGGGTGGTCTTCGCTTTCTTTTCATTGGACAGTCGGGCTCTGAACTTTGTCACAACAAGAACGTGGTCACAGTCCACAATTGCGTCTCGGAAAGTTGGCACGTCCAAGATGTTCGATGCGTGCCTTGCGACAATTAGCACATGGTCGATTTGGTTGGCGGTTCGATCATTTGGAGATCGCCAGGTTGCTGTGTGTATCCTTCGCCTATGGATCCTAGTGCTACTTATCACCGTATTAAGAGCTGCAGCAAAGTCGATTAGTCGAAAGCCGTTGTCTGTTGTCGTTTCGTTGCTGTGCTTTCCAACTAATCCGCCAAAGATATTTTCCTTCCCGATTTTAGCATTGAAGTCTCCGAGCACGACTTTGGCATCGTACTCCGGACAGGCTCCGTAGGCTCTGTCAAGAAGGTCGTAAAATCCTCCTTGTTAGACTCCTCCGCTTCATCGGTAGGGGCGTGTGCACATATTAGACTGATGTTTTGGAAGGTAGCTTTGATGCGGATAACAACCAGGCAATCAATGATCAGCTTAAAATCGAAGACTTTCGATCTGAGTCGATTTCCCACGATGAATCCGCTTTCTAGCATGTGCAATCATTGATGACAGCTGTAATAAATGCTGAAATCTTTTCTTTTAATAATCCCTGCTCCTATCCATCGAATCTCCTGGATGACGATAATACCTGCCTTGTACCGCGTGAGGACAGATTCAAGTTTTTGAGTAGCACCTGGCGTATAGTGTCCTTACTTTCCAGGTGCATACTCGTAGGTCGTAGTCCATTTTCGTTCCGGGTCGGGTTGCCATTTGAGGGGGTTGTTATCCGAGGCTTCTCGCTTCTCTTTCATAACAATTAGTTTTTATTGTATTGTGGGCGGGTCGTTATCCCAACGCACTAACCTTCAATCTGTAGGGCTATGGGTTTGGTGTTGCAATTCTTTCCTTGATTAACACTCGCACTTACAAGTTTAGCAAGTCATGACATAAAGCCAAGACCAGTATCCGGCGGTAACCAACTTGGAGGTAATGTAAGCACTTGATGTGTAGGAAAAGATACAGCTCGAGGCCCCCAGTTTCTACAAAATCCAACCACCCAACAGTAGACCTACTCAACATAAAACACTGGCAGGCAAAAGGAAAGAAGTTTACAATTTCCAAAAGATCGAGAGAAGTATGGTTATAAAATCCGGAAAATCCATAGGGAAATAAAAGAAAAGAAGACAAAAATACAAAGTCAAGTGAAAATAAAAATAAATGAATAAATTTTATGTAAAATGAATACAAATAAAGTGAAATAAATAGAATATTATGTGGTCAAGTGAGGACCCAAGAGAAATAAAAAAATATAAAAAATAAAGTGAACGAGCAGATTTAAGATAGTGATCAAAAAAAGTATCTTTTAAGAAAAGGCAAATATAATAAAAAAGTGCTAAGGGAATGCCAAGAGGACATACTTAATAACAATAACTAGTGAAGAAAAAATACCAATAAAAACAGATCTCAAGAAGAGACCTTACCCTCCCAAAAGAAGAGCAGGCTTGATGGAAGGTCGAAAAAGGAGAAGACCAAATCTTCCAGAGCGGTGCAACCGCCTACTCTAAGCGAGGTTGTCAGAGATGACCTCCAGGTAGCGGTTGTTGATGAGCTCTCCGCCAATAGCAAAGGTCTGCTATCGGTGTGGAACTCTATCGAAGCCAAGCTCTCCGAGATTGTTTTCCAATATACCATATCCGCAAGTGAGGGACCGTACCCTAGTTTCGACTCTGGTGAATTGCTCAGGGGATACAGGGTGATCACATGCGAAGACGCGTTTTCAAGGGATTTCCTTAGGGACAGCATTGCTAAGGTCAGCAATGACTGGGAGGGTTTGAAGCTCAAGCTTATCCCAGCAAAGGAGATCCCTAGGCAACCTAAGGCTCGCATTTGGTTGCCCCTCATGGGCATAAAACCGAGCGGGCAGTAGCTGATTCGGGGTCATGCACTGGTCCCCATGCATGACTGGATGGTAATAAAGGCGGAGGAGCCGCAAAAGACCAGCACCTCATACCTCTTGAAGATCAGCGAGGAAAGCAGAGGGGCCCTCATAAAAGCGGACTTCAAGCTTCATTTTGGCATCAGGCATGCCAAAATTAAAATCCTGCAGAGTCAGGGACCAGATGCTGATAAAGTAGATGATAACGCTGAGTTCAGCGCTATTGTCGACGGATCGGCAGTCCCTAAAGATGCAGGACCTTCACCAAATTAAAAACGCGCTGAAGGTCATACAGATTCATCTGAAGCACTCTAAATGTGCTTCGGATAATCTGAGAGTTTTCCTCAGTGAGGAAAACATTGACATTGGCATTATCCAAGAATCATGGGTTAATGGCCTCAAAGTGAGAGGCCTCCAAGACACCCAATACGACCTTATATACAAACCAGTTAATCCAGAACAAGGTAATCCTAGAACTTGTATCTTAGCTAAAAAAACACTTGAAAGCTTTTTTGTGTCCCAATTTTAGCACTCCCGATTTGACAGTTGTCAGGCTGGAAGACAAAGAGACAAAAGGACTACTTGTAGCATCTGGCTACTGCGACCACAACCGAGAATCACCGCCTGAGGAGGTGAAGATACTGATTGAAGCAGCAAAACTCAAAAAGGCGAACCTTCTGATTGGATGCGATGCGAACGCACGGCATTCTCTCTGGGGTAGTTCCGAAATCAACGAACGAAGTGAGTCTCTTTTTGATTTTATTATTTTTAATAACCTAATTGTTTGTAACAGAGGTGACACACCCACCTTCGTTTTTCCAAGCTCGGAAAATTACGACGGTTGGGAAGATGTGCTTGATATCACTGTTACAAACAACTGTAATCTGGTGGTGGAAAATTGGAGAGTGTCCCTTAAAAATTCCTTTTCAGATCACAGATGGATCCTTTTCAACATAGGTTTAAAGGTAGAAACCCCTCCCCCATATAGAAACCCTAAAAGAACTGACTGGAAGAAATTCAGTCAGATCGCAAAATCCAAACTAGGCAATTTGCCATTAATTAGTGTAGAATCTGTTGAAGTTCTTGAATCTAAGGTAAAGACTTTCGAGGCAGCTATTAACACTGCCTTCAAAGTCTCTTGTCCGGTTAAGCATAGCCGTAAAAAATTCCCTCCTTGGTGGAATGAAGATCTATCTGCGCTAAAAAAAATGACCAGAAAAATCTTCAATATCTGTCAGAAGGAGAAGTTCTTCCAACCGTATAAAGACATTCTCAAAGAATACAAGCGAGCCATAGCAGCATCCAAGAAACTGGGATGGAGAGAATACTGTCACTCCATAGAAAATATTAAAGATTCTGCCAGGCTTAGTAAAGTGTTACATTGTGAACATTGCAATCCTTCGTTCTTGAAAAAATCTGACGATCTCTGGACAGCCTCTCCAGCTGAGTCCTTGGAACTGCTGATGACAACGCATTTCCCGGGTTGCGTGAACAGCAACCCTGAAACGCTTAGTAATACGAACACCAATTTAGCTCATAGGGAGCAAATCAATTCCGTTATAACTGGAGATGGTATTTCATGGGCCATTAATACTTTCTCCTCTTATAAATCACCAGGCCTTGATGGCATAATACCTATTATGCTACAGAAACTGCAAGATTTGGCAGTGCCATGGCTTGAAATGATTTTCAAAGGTTGCCTCTATCTCAATCATGTACCTGAGTCATGGAGACATGTAAGAGTAGTCTTCATTCCGAAAGTCGGTAAGAGAGGTCATGAATCCGCGAAGGACTTCAGACCAATTAGCCTGACATCTTTTGTACTTAAGAAACTAGAGCGCATTCTTGACACTCACATTAAAGTTATACTAGTTGGTCGTCCTCTTGATGAATCACAACATGCATACCTCAAAGGCAAGTCTACGGAGACTGCCCTGCATGAAGTGGTTCGTACAATCGAGAAGACAATTCACTATAAAGAATATACCCTCGCAACCTTCCTAGACGTGGAAGGTGCCTTCAATAATGTCCTAACTGAATCCATTCGTGAATCACTTGCTCACTTCGGGATAGAGGGCTTCATATCTGAATGGATTGTTTCTATGCTCAGTGACAGAAGGATTCAAGCATCGACGCCTTACATTAAGTATAGAAAATGTATAAAAAAGAATACTTCATATTTTGTAGAGTTAGATTCTAAGAAGACATTAATAAAGAAAGAGCTCTTGCTCTTAAAGTTATTTTTAAATCAAAAAGTGTGTTTTGATTTACATCGAACATAAAATTGGCGCAGTCGGTAGGATAGCTATCCAAAAATGTACAAGTATACTACATAAAACATAAAATAGCTATCTAGTGATTCGAACGAAAATCGTCACGCACAAAAAATTTTTCGTGAACACTTTAATGAACTTAAAGTTTAAATCAGTGAAAATCAAAGTAAGAAACACTTTATAGACCATAAAGTTAAAATTCTTTTTCTTGTTAATACCCTGTCGAACATAGTGTTTAAATTCACAAAAATCTATACACTCTAGTGAACCCAGAGTTTAAGTATAAATTACAAATTTCCGTGAACACTTTAATGAACTTAAAGTTTAAATCAGTGAAAATCTAAGTAAGAAACACTTTATAAACCATAAAGCTAAAATTTTTTATTGTGAATACCCTATCGAAAATAGTAATTAATTTCATAAAAATCTATATACTCTAGTGAGCCCAGAGTTTAAGTAAAAAATCTTTAAATTAGATAAAGAACAAAACCAAGTAGAATTCGTTAAAGCAGATAAAGAAAAACTACAAAATGAATTAGTTTAATAACCAATGTCAACGTAAATGACTAATGTTACGAAGTTGCATAGAGGAAAAACTAATTAGAGCCAAGCAGATGAAAAAATTATTAGATAAAGTCAAAAAGAAGAAACTACCAAAACCCGATTCCAGATTCACAGATGAAGAAGGAACCACAACGGATGAAGAAGACGAACAATTAAAAAACATCAGAAGCACACCGATACCAGAAAGTTGTAAGAATAATGTAAGTACTAATTCTAAGAAAAATAGTTGTGAAAATATTGAAAGTAGTTCTGAAAAAATTATTGAAAAAGAAAATATTAAAATGGCTTTATCATTGACATTAGACCCACTTAAGTACATCGAGGAATTAAGTACGTTTGACGGTAGACGAGAAGACCTATATATATTCATAACTCATGTAGACGGAGTTATTCCAACATTTAATAAATATGACGACCAATCACAATTAATGTGTATTAATATTTTAAAATCAAAATTGATAGGCAAAGCAAAAAGATGCGTAGAAATTCATGCACATCTACAGAAATGGGTAGACATAAAAGAATTATTAATAAGTAATTTTGGAGGATTCAAAAGTAGCTTTCAATTATATGATGACCTTAGACAAATAAGTTACAAAAACAATGTAATAACATTTTATAATGAGATACAGAGAACTGTGTGTGAATTAAATCAGAAAACAGTGCAAGAAAAAAAGGCACATGAGATATCTCATAATAACCAAACTGCATTAGATACCTTTAAAGAAAAGTTACCTACTCATATGAAAACAGTATTATTCTCACTTAAACCAGCTAGCTTACAAGCAGCATTATACGAACTTACTCAAGCAGGATTCATAGAAGAAAAAAGGGAAGAAAGATCAGAACCTAAAATACAGAAACTAAATTCCCCTAAAGACCAAAAATTCCAACTTAACAAACCTAATAACTATATACCACACAAATCTTATCAAAATAATTTTCAACCAAAAAATCCAGTAAATATCAAACCACCATTCAATTATTATAATAATAATAATCCCAATCATAATTATAGAAATCCCAATTACAAAGGTAATAATGACAATCCCAATTATTACAACAGAAGTCAGAGTGTAAGACAAATGGAAATAGATCCCACTAGTAGTCAACTAAAAAGAGTACAACCTCAACAAATAAACCATTCTAATAACGAAAATAATAACGAAATAGAATCAGGAACAAATCAAAATTTTCGGTATCCAGCCTCGGAACCTCCGGAACTGGATTGCCCTTTATTAAGTTAGTACAAACAAACAAATTATTCGAATGTTAATAGACTCGGGAGCAACGAATAGTTTAATTTGTAGAATTAATGCCCCAAAAGACTATATTATAAAAAGAGAAAAACCTTTAACTATAAAAACTGTTGGAACTCGAGTTATAATAAATGAAGAAATAAAAATACCTAAAGAAAAATGTATTTACAATGTCGTAGAAGACTGTGTATTCCAAATATTTGATTTCAATCAAAATTTCAATGGAATTATAGGAAATAATATATTAATCCCAAACCAAAGTAAGATTGATTTTAAAACAAAAACTTTAGAATTAAATAGTGAAATAATCCCTTTATTCTTCAGTATAGACGAAGAAAAAGAATACGAAAAAGAAATAAATCACTTTAATACTCGTAATATAGAACCACAAATTTCTATATTCGACGAATTAGAAAATAAAAGGTTAGACTATTTAAATGCGGAAGAGCATAAAAATTTAACAAAATTATTAAAAAACAATGAAAAAACATTTTTTCACAAGGGAGATGATCTAAGTTTCACATCTCACGTAAAACATTAAATAGCAACAACAAGTGATGAACCAATTTTTACCAGAATTTATAGGTATCCAGAAGTTCATAAAAAAGAAATTGATAAGCAGATAAATGATTTATTAAAACAAAAAATAATAGTAAAAAGCACTAGTCCATATAATGCACCTATATGGATAATACTTAAAAAGCAAGATAAAACAGGAGAAAAAGAATGACGAATTGTCATCGATTATAGGAAGTTAAATAATGTCACCAAAGAGGATAAATTCCCTATACCAATAAAAGAAGATATTCTAGATAAAATGGGAAGAGCAAATTATTTTACTACATTAGATTTGACAAAAGGATTTTATCAGATAGAGGTAAAACCAGAAGATAGAGAAAAAACTGCATTCTCTACTTTATCAGGTCATTACGAATTCGCTAGAATGCCATTCGGTCTCAAAAACGCACCGGCGACATTTCAGCGTATGATGAACGAGGTATTAAAAGAATTTCTAGGAAAAACATGTTATGTTTATTTCGATGATATAATAATATTTAGCACGTCACTAGAAGAACATCTTTCTTCTCTCGAAAAAGTATTCAAGAAACTCCAAAGCGTAAATTTAAAAGTATCTCTTAACAAATGCGATTTCTTAAAGAAAGAAAGTGAATTTTTAGGACATATAATAACTCCAGAAGGTATTAAACCAAATCCAGAAAAACTAAAAATAATACAAAAATTCCCTATACCCACAACTATAAAAGAAATACAATCATTTTTAGGATTAACAGATTGTTACCGAAAATTTATAAATGACTAAGTAAAAATTATAAAACCTATGACACTTTGTTTAAAGAAAGATAGCAAAATCAATATAGAAAACAGAGAGTATAAAGACTCATTTGAGAAACTAAAACTTGCGATGCAAGACACACTCATAAACAAACATCCAGATTTCTCAATAGAATTTACTTTAACTACAGATGCAAGTATCTTTGCAATAGGAGCCGTGTTAAGTCAAAACCATGGGCCATTAGGATTTGCAAGTAGAACTTTAAACACACATGAATGTAAGTATTCAACGATAGAAAAAGAATTGTTAGCAATAGTATCGGCAACGAAACAGTTTCGTCACTATCTTTACGGTAGAAGATTTAAAATATTAACCGATCATCGACCATTAGCATGGTTGCATAATCTTAAAGAACCTAATAGTAAGTTACAAAGATTGAAGATCAAATTAGAAGAATATGACTTCGATATAAGATACCTAGCAGGAAAAGAAAATAAAGTTGCAGGTGCACTTTCAAGAATAATGATAGATACAATAAATGCATTAGAAAAGGAAGAAGATTTAGTTAGCACCAGACATAGTGTAGTATCAGATAGTTCCAATCTAATATATTGATATTACACAGAGAAACCCTCAAATACATTCAAAAGATAAATAATATTAGAAAAAGGTGAAAATAACATAGAAGAGACAACTTTCCCATTCCCAGGAAAAAGAAGGACAAAAATAATCAGACAAAATTTCAGCAAAGAAAGCTATGAACACATAATAAAAGAATGTGATACAAACATAATAAACTGTATATACACGGTAGAAGATAGATCATTTTTAGAATTCCAAGATTATTGGAAATTACATCATAATAATCAGAAACTTATTAGGACAAACACCTTTTTAATTGACATTAAAACTCCAGAAACTGAAGAAGAAATAAATAAAATACACTTAAATTATAATCATACAGGAATTAAAAAAACTTATTTAGAAATAAAAAGAAAATATTATTCACCAAATATGAAAGAACTAATAACAAAAGCAATCAACAATTGCGAACTTTGTAATCTTAAAATAGAAAGAAATCCAATAAAACTCCCATACGAGAAAACAATCACCCCAGAAGGTCCACATCAATATTATCACATGGATATATGCTAGTAGATCTCGATCTGTTGAAGTGTGCACACGTTATCGGCTTTCACAGTTTTCTTTAAATAAAATCGGAGTGACTTTTCATAGTTTTAATTATACCCAGCTATTTTTAATAGTGCAATAGCACAGTGGTAGAGGTGGCCGACCGACAGCCAGAGGATCACAGGTTCGAGTCCCAGTCGGATAAAAATTATTTGGCTGCTTTTTTTCACAATCGTGAAGTAGAAAACTTCATTGAGTGGGAAAAGCAGCAAATGTAAACTAACAACACCGCGAGGACATCGAAAGCGATGGCACCACCAGCCATACCATCAACTAGTGCCGTAGCGACAACGGCAAAACCAGCAACGGCATCAACAGCCGATGCCAAAAACAAGAGGAGGAAGAGGATAAGCTGTGCGCCGAACCTCGTCAAGCGCCGCTCCACCACCACCTCAGCCCAGCTGCCAGCCGGGGTGAAGGAGACGGTGTGCACTGCGAAGACGTCAGCAGCAGCAAAAATTCTACAACAATTAGATTCCTCGCCATCCGATGACGACATTGAATACATGTCCGAAGGTGGCGAGGGATTATACACAACGGGGAATTCCAACACTAATATGTTTGTTGATCTTACCTCACCAGAGGCGTCCTCCGAAGAGGAAACTGAGGCGCAAGGCACACTAGTCGCACTGGATGAGAAAGCGTTTAGCGAAAAAATTAATGCCATTCGGGGTGAGATGGAAAGGCTCAATTCCATTGTTACCCCTCTAATATAAGCAATGAAAAGTAAACAGGAAGCTAGACGAGAACAAGAGAAGCAGGAGCGCGAGTTAAAAAAGTGCTGCAAGAGCCATTAAAAGCAGTGCCAAAAAAGCAGCGCCACAACAAGTACTGCAAACGAAAAAAGCGCAGCCAGAGCAAAGGCAAACACAACAACAACTGCCACGGCAGAAGGAAGGAGAGCAGCAACAACAAAAACAACTGAACAACCACAGCAGCAACCGAAGGTGCAACGCACAAAGAAACAACAACAGCAACAAAAACCACAGGAGCAGAGCCAGGAGCAGCAGCAGGGAGTACACCAGCAGCAGCCACAGCCGCCCCAAAATAAAAAAGAAAAGGTGCCACCAATTAATACTTACAAAATGGAACTGCAAGAAACCATCGACCTATGTAAGCCGGCCATAGGCCAAAACTTTTTTATTAAACGTTTGAGTAAAGATAGACATGCTATCCACTGCTCCACAGTGGCTCAGCATAAAATTATTAAAGAGTTACTGAAAAAATCCACGACTGAGTTCTTCAGTTTTACCCCCAAAGTGGATAAATACCAAACGGTCCTCTTGAAGGGCATAGATTCCTGCACGGAACCACAGGTGCTCTTAAATGAGCTCCTTCGAAAAGAGAGCGACGATCTCGACTTTATCGGGGTCAACCCGTTCGCTACAGTCAGAGCCAGACTGGAGAAGCTGTCTTTGCCGTTCTTCCTGGTTCAACTATCGCCCAGCAGCAAACTGGATAGTTTGAGGAGAATCTCCGTCCTCAACTACCAGGTTGTAACTTGGGACAAATTAAAGAGACGCTGTGACCTGCTTCAATGCATGCGCTGCCAAAGGTTTGGCCACGCTGCAGCAAACTGCGAAATGCAGTCACGCTGCGATAAGTGTGGTGAGGACCACATTAAGAGAGAGTGCAAGCTCGGAGAGGAAAGGGTCGAAGACATGACCCAGCTTAAATGTGCACTTTGCGGAAAGGAGGGGAACCCTGCTAACTATCGGGTTTGCTCAGCTTTTCAGCACATTCGTAACAATAAAGCGGCTAAGCAGACAGCGGTAGAGATACGCCCATCAACGCGTGCTCCTACAGCAACGCCCGTTAATCCCCAAATTTCCTACGCCCAAAATGGCGGCAGAAAGGGGAAAAACGGTACAGCCTGCAGCTAAGGCAGCCCAGCCGGCCCTAGTGCCAAAGGCGCCGGATGCTCAGGCCAAAATAAGAAGCATGTTGCTGGCAATTCAAGGCCAGTTGACAGGATTTCACAACCAGATAAAGGAGCAGGCGACTAGGGTAGACTATCTCTACTCTGTTTTGCCTAGCTTAACGCAAATTAGAGGTTAAAGGCGCGCTGTCGGAGAGGCCTCTTAGGATCCTTGCTGTGAATGTAAATTCACTGATAAGGACCGAACGTAGAGCTAATCTTTTCCAATTGTTGAAAGACTAAAGTCCAGATGTGTTTATGGCCAGCGAAACCAAGCTGAACCAGAAACATAAGTTGACTAACAACAATTACAATATCGTTAGAAGAGATCGACCCAACTCCACTCAGGGGGGGGGGGGGGGCGTCGCAATCTTCATACGAAAAGGCTTTAATCATAATGTTATATATAATAGTTATCTGCGCAGATTTTGGCTGTTGGAGGCGTGCATCATATGCATTCCTCTCCCACAGAGGAAGCGAATGTATGTGATCGCGGCTTATGCACCGGCATCACCTCAGCCAACTGATTTCATGACAGAGCTTGAAAAACTATTCGAATGTCTACACTTGAGCTTGGAAGAAAATTACTTTCTCATGGCCAGTGATTTGAGTGCCAAACACCAAGATTGGGGAAATCAAATTCAAAATTAAAGAGGTATCCATCTTTTCAATTGGATGATTCAATACAACATTGAATATGGTGTCGACCTGTTGGCTACGGATCGGCCATCGTTTCCAAGAAGCGGTGCCTACCTGGATCTATTGCTAATAGGCGAATCTCCGGTCGATAAGTCTTCTTCCGAGTATCAGCAAGGTATTCGAAAAAGTTATCAATAGAGCTCTGTCTAAGTGGACATATCCGGACAATCAGTTCGGTTTTAAGGCGGGACATGACACCATTCATGCCGCGTCGAAACTCGTTTCTGATGTCTAATGGAACAACTCTAAGAAGCAGTGCACAGGTGCCTGTCTGGTTGATTTGGTGAAGGCCTTCGACACCGTATGGTTAGAGGGTCTTTATCTAATGCTAACCAGACTTGGCATTAGTAAACCACTATTATATATGCTTTATGATATGCTCAATGGTAGAAAGTTTGTTGTCAAGAGTGGCAATGTAACTTCTGCCAAAACCTTTAATATTAAAAATGGTCTTCAGCAGGGAGCGGTCATCTCGCCGATTCTATTCAGCATTTACACCAGCGATCTGATAAGTAGTCTAACTCAGGCAATTGCGTATGCCGACGATCTAATTGCGTAAAAAACAGCTCCAAAAGTCGAAGTCATCAGGATTCTTTTGCAGCATGACTTCGAGAAGATTCAGCGATATTGCGATGACTGGAAGTTGAAAATCAACTTTCAGAAATCAGTAACTATCTTGTTTAGGACTCCGTTGCTTAGAGCCACAAGGGATACGAGAAAGAACTGGCGCAAGCTGGTGATCGTAGGACCAAATGGACATCCACTGGCGAGTAAAAGTGTAGTAAAGTACCTTGGCATCTGGATGGAGCAGTATTTGTATTTCGACAGACATATAAATGCTGCTCTGGCCAGGGCTAGATGAGCTTTTACCCTGACGAAACGGTTGTTTTATAGCAGCCGGCTTGACAGCAGGATAAAGGTGATTTGCTACATGGCCCTTATCCGGCCGATGATTGCCTATGGATGCCCGGTTTGGTTCAACGTTGCCCCATCTCAAATGGAAAAGATTCGGGTGTTTGAGAGGCAGTGTCTTCGACGCTGCCTTGGACTGCACAGAACACCAGAGTCGGAGTACAAACATTACTATTCCAACCTGGTTCTTTACAACGGGGCCAACATAAACAGGATAGATAATTTCTTGCTGAAGCTTATTCGAGGCCATATTGCAAGAGCGATATCCTCGACTAACAGCTTAATTTTCGGGGCGTATTACCCCAACAACGAATACTACAAGAGTGTGCGTCTAAGCGGCTTTATTCCGCCCGATGCATTCCTCCACCTAGACAGTCGAGGGCTGATCCAGGATAGAGCGGTGGTTCCGCTAATCTACCACGTCAGCCGTAGAATTATGGATCGGCAAATCCTTTACAATCGAGACGTCCTCGCACATGTCGGAGCTGAGCACCTTCGGTTCAGTAGGACTGTGTCCGAACGGGACCGAAGAGATAGCGTAAAGCAGGAGAACCAGTTCTGGTGGTTGAAAAACGAAGATGAAGTTCCTTCAGATATTTAATAGTTGACCTTGCTATTTTCTTTTGTATGGCCGACTTGCATAGGTTTTGTTAGTTATTTTTAAGTAGGGACAGTCAGGGTGGCACCAAAAAAAAAAAAACAAAAAAAAATATATAAAACATGGAAAAACACAAAAAAATTATAAAATCCACAAAAATTATAAAACCGGAAAATGCTTGCTGTGGCTGTTCTAGTTTGTAAGTAGTCTGTAAGTAGCTTATAAGTAGGTTGTAATTAGTTTATAATTAGTTGTTAATAGTTTTAAGTAGCTTTAAGTATTTTTAATTAGTTTTAATTAGCTTTAATTTAGTTTTATGTAGTTTGTAAGTTTTATATAAAACCAAAAAAAATAAAGACAGAGATACCTAGTTTTTTTGTAAATTCTTCTCGGTAAAAAATAAAACCGACCTGGATTTAGTATTAATATAGTTCTTAGGCCGAAAGGCATTAGCATTAAGTTATTATAGTTTAACTTAGAGCGCCCGACTGGGGCCAGTAAGTTAGTTTTAAGATATCGATAAGTAGGCTAGTTTTTATGAATTTTTGTCTATTACTATTACTTTAAGATAGTTTTAAGAAAATGGAAAATAAAAATGAATTTCAAAAAAAAAAAAAAAAACATGGATATATGGATACTTTCCCACGCTATAAAATATCTCACATGCATAGACAAATTCAGCAAATTTGTATGTGTAGAAAAACTCAAAACAAAGAACCAAAAAGATGTATTAAATACCATAACAAAAATCTTTACAACATGACAAGGCCAAAATATATCGTACTAGATAACGATCCCTCATTGCATACTTATACAGTAAAAGAATACTTTAGAGAGAAAGAGATAGAAATTCATTTCACAACCCCATACAGGCACACAGGAATCTCAGATATTGAAAGAGTGCACAGCACGGTAAATGAGCATTTAAGAATTTTAGAAGGATCAGACAATTTAGTCGACAACGTTTTACGGGCAGTAGAGGTTTATAATCAAACAATACATTTGACCACTAAAGAAAAACCAGTAGACATACATTTAAACAGAGTTGATATTAAATTAGTGCGCGAAAGGATAGAAAGTAATAAAAAAAAAATATTAAAGAAATTAAATAAAAATGGGAGTGATAAAGAAATTAATCCTTACTATACTAAAATAAATAATCCCGAGCGATTTGATAAACTAAAAACAAAACATGAAAAAACAAAAGTTATAATACAAAAAGACAAGAAAGTTACAATAAGACCACACGTACGAACACAAGTTTTGCACAAAGACCAATTCAGGAGGAAGAAAAAAATCGCGACCATTCAATATGAAAGCAGTAGTGATACTCCTAATGGTTATTCTGTACAAGCAAATAACGGTAGTTCGACCGCAGGAAATACAAATTAGTGAAATTAAACAAGAATTTTTAATAATAGAAAGTGAAATGGTAGAACTCATAGAAAAATATAATACCATGATACATTTAATCAACTTAACCGATTATAAAGGACTAATCGAACAATTAAAAGCACAATATAAAATAATGCCAGAAAAACATTATAAACAATTAAGTGAAATAATTAAATTAGAAAAAAAAATTGATTTCATAATCCCACATCATATAATTAAAAGAGGATTAATAAATTTAGGAGGTATTGTCTTAAAATTTATATTTGGAATAATGGATGACGGTGATAGAATAGAAATAGAAAACCAACTTAAAACAGTAGAAGAAAATAATCATAATGCCATAGATAACTTAAATAAACAAATAATGATAAATGATCATTTTAATTATCAATTTAAAACTTTAAGTGCCTTGATGAACCAAGGCATTGAAACAATAAATAAATTAAAAAATAGAAGTAATGATATTGATAACCTTCGTATAGAAATAGAATTCAATAACAACATAAAAGAAATTAAAGAAACTTTAGGAAAAATAGAAGACGTAATACTGACAAGCAGAGCAGGAATATTAACACAAGACATAATTACAAGCCAAGAAAATAAAGAGAATAATATCACATTTGAAAAATTGAAAGAATTAAAAATCAATTTAGCAACTTACAAAGAAAATATATTAGTAATTGTATTAATTCCACAATATTCCAACCAAAAGTTTAATAAAATATATATTCAAAACTTTCCGATTAATAATAAAATTATAGATTTACAAACAAATAACTTTTTAGAATTAAATAAAACATTATATTATGTAACAAAAGAAATAAAAAATTTACAAATATTAAAAGGCGATTGCATAGAAAATATATTAATAAGCGACCAAATGAAATGCAAAACTAAAGAATACAAAGGAAAAAATGTTATAATAGAAAAAGAAAAATATTTAATAATTAAGAATCTGGAAAAAACCAAAATACAACAAAATTGTAATAATTTAAATTATATATAAGAAGGAAATTACTTAATAAAAGCAGAGAACTGTAAAATTTCAATAAACAATGTAATTTATAATAGAAAGTATTACAAAGAAGAAAAAATAATACCTGTATTAAACTTTAACTTTTCAAATGAATATTTAGAAGAAATCAAGTATGAATCCATTGATAACTTAAAAGAAATAATAGAAATAAGAAATAAAAAGGAAATACAGTATATTTTTAGTTTCTCAACAATTATATTAATCATTGCGATCATTGTAATAATAATATTGTACAAAATAAAAAGTAAAAATAAAACTATAATAAATCTACCTCCAGTCATAAACGAACTGAAGGAAGACTCTAAGGAGGGAGGAGTTATGGCAGCAGCTCATTTTAATAAAGAAACTATCTTTTAAACATATGAAAGTAATTAAGAACAGATGTACCAACATAGTTCAAGTAATTAAGAACAGATGTACCAACATAGTTCAATACAACACAAGAGCAAAGGGATGCCTCATCAACCTTTGTTCAATCCAAGGAAAGGTAATAAAGAAGGATAGACCCAGGACGAGACAAAAGACAATAATAAAAACCAAACAGGAAACGATGCCTTACATTAAGTATAGAAAATGTATAAATAAGGATACTTCATATTTTGTAGAGTTAGATTCTAAGAAGACATTAATAAAGAAAGAGCTCTTGCTCTTAAAGTTATTTTAAAATCAAAAATTGTGTTTTGATTTACATCGAACATAAAATTTATATATATATATATTTGTCTTCCTCGTCCCAACCATTTGTTGCTGCAGCTGCCTCAAACTGCTTCTTATAGATTGACCAAGAAGTTTGGCCATAGAAGGTTGGTGAAAGCATCTGCTTTCTTTTTGGGCAGTCACTAGACCTTTCTCGAACCTTCATTTTCTTTACTTTATCCAATTCGTTTGTAATGCATTCAATTTTATCTTCGACCTTTCGAAATTTGCTTCTACTGTTGACAATTGCTTACCGACAGTCAAAAATTGTTTATCGACACGCTCGTCAAGGGCAATAATTCTGTTGTCAAAGGCTTCTAACTTACCTTCGAGCAGACTTGTCTGTTCTTGGAATTGTTGAAGAAGTTTTTTCTCTTGATTTTCGAGCAGACTCTTTTGTTCACTGCGTTGTTGTTCTAAAAGATTCTTTTGTTCTTGGCTTTGTTGTTCGAATCGTTCTAGAAAATTCTTTTCCTGACTATCAAATTTGGCGAGCAGCTGAGACAGCAGATTGGTCATGCCAAACGTGCTTACTTATTCTTGCTCTTCCTCCATTTCAATGTCGAATATAAACATGTCTGGGTTTTCTCCACGTTTTCATAAAACTTCTTACAGACAAATTATAAGATCATTCTTTGTTCCAGCAGTAGGAAAACCTCGCTTGTTCAGTTCTGCCTTAAGTTCAACTAAATTTAAATCATTTAGAGTTTTACCCATTGTCTTTTCTTATTTTCACTTTCAGAGTCACGTTCGCTCTTTGTAAATATTGCCTGTTAAAGCACAATAAATTATCTAAACACAAATAAATTAAGTTTCATTCCACTTCTAACACCAATGTAATATTTTCTCAGGTTCGTTAATAAAACTTATTCACTTTATTTAAATTCTCCACTTATTTACTTTACAAAATAAAACACTTTACTTTTACAACCACAAAACAATTTATTGTTCACCACTGAAATTAGTTCAACACTTTACTTTTATTACTTCCAACTTTATTCATTCAAGATTAAAAATAAACTGCGTCCTCCGTCCTCTGCCGGTCAGTCATGTGCTTTTATACTTTTCCCAAGGTTCCCGAAAAGCTGGAAGGTGCTAGTATTTGCTTCCAGAGCTTTCCATAGGGGATATTTCCAATAAATTTCTATTCCAAATCTTTCAATTTGACGTTTAGTATTGGAAGTTCGAAAGCTCACCAAAGCTCTCCGTAGGTTGGTTTGTGTCCTGTCTAATCCGAAATTCGGTGTTTCTTTTATTCGAGAGTGGTTATAGTTCATTCGAGAGTCGTTATAGTACAAATGTGACAATCGTTACAATATGTTAGATTTAGTCTGCCTAAAATTGCGTTTACATGTAATGGTGTGCCATGTGATGTTAGAACATCATTGGCTTTTCCTGTAATTTTATTCCTAAGCATATTGACTGCTGTAAAATAGCTAGAACTACCCTTGCAGTGTTCGTAGGCTTTCATATAATGTATAATTGAAGTTCCAACTAATGTAGTTTTCACCATCAAATTGTTGCATTTTTTTAACTAATTCCAAACTTTCCCTTGTAGTATTTGAAGGATCGATTGTTACATCTGCATACGGTTCTTTGCTTTCTGATGCAGATATCGTCCCTAGAGTTTCCGTCAGTTCTTCTATTCTCTTAGTCAATGTTAGTGTACTTTCTGCTACTGTATGTGCAATCATCTTGTGCATTTGCTCTATTGTCATTGCCATTTTGTCTTTTTATATTTATTTTTTTATAATATAAAATGTATTTATATATTTCTTAATCGTTATGAATATTTATAAAACTTCTTAGGTAGGTAGGTACAGATGGCAGTCGCTAGCCCTGGCCTCGCGACTCAATTAGCGCTGGAGTGCGCCGTTTTGATACCAATTACTTGTGTTAACCTAGTAGGGATTTAATACGGAATTATATGGCTTTATAGACTTTAACGGACTATTGTTAGAGCCATTTAGTCGCATTCAGAAAGATAATCAGATCTTTGATTTTCTTCTCAGAAAGCTCTTTTGGGTCATCGAGGAAGGCCTTTCCAAAGGATGACAATCTAGAATTGGCTAAAGCAGGGCAGTTACAAAGAAAATGAACTACAGTTTCTTTTTCTTGAGGGTCCCCACAGCTACGACAGTGGGAGTTGTAGGGGACTCCCAGCCTCTTTGCATGCTCCCCTATGGGCCAGTGTCCGGTGCATATTGCTGTGATCCTGGCTATATCGCGCCTGGGTCTGCATATAAGATCGTTAGAACGAGTTTTGTTGTAGGATGGCCATATCATTCTTGATATGACACAGTTTGTAAGACTGCTCCATCTGAGGTTAGATTCATCGAGAAAAATCGAGAAAATATTTCTCTTCATAGCACCAATAGGCATATTTACATTTACCGCTAGTGAGCTATGAAGGGCCGAGCCTTGTCGAGCTAAGACGTCAGCCCGTTCATTACCCTCTATGTCACTGTGACCTGGAACCCAAATGAGAGTGACCTGGAGGTTAATGTTCAGACTTGATAGTTCATCTCGACATTGCTGGACAAGTACAGAGGTGGATGTAGCCGATTTAATAGCCTTAATGGCAGCCTGGCTGTCGGAGCAAATTGCTGGGTTCCTGAATTGATTATGGTTTGATTTGAGTAACTTGCATGCTTCCCTGATTGCTAGTAGTTCAGCCTGAAATACGCTAGCAAAGTCTGGTAGTCTGAGGGACTTGGATATATTAAGGGTCTTAGAAAAAATTCCAGAACCAACACCGCACTCCATCATAGACCCATCAGTGAAGATTATAGTGTCGTAGTCCTTCGTAACAATGTCATTTTTCCAATCCTCTCTGGTTGGAAAAACGGCTTTGAAGTCCCCACCTAGGCCAAGAGGGGGAATACAGTAGTCGGTGTTCGTTAGAAAAATATCCTGAGGAATCAATTTTGTTATATTTCTATGACCATAGGGTTTTGAAAACCAACAATTAGATTCTTTTAGTCTTACAGCACTGCATGCCGCTAGATATTTTATATAAAGGTTGAGTGGTAGAAGGTGCAGGATAAAGCTAAGGGCATCTGTTGGACAAGTTCGAAGGGCTCCTGTAGTGCCGACGCTAGCCGTTCTTTGTAGCTTCTTAAGTTTTTCAATATTATATTGTTTGCTAAGTGCAGGCCACCACACAATCGATCCGTATGATAAAATCGGTCGAACCACGGCAGTGTACGTCCACAAGATCATCTTCGACTGTAGGCCCCACATCTTACCAAATGTTTTTCTGCAGGCATAGAAAGCTATGCAGGCTTTCTTAACCCGTTCTTCAATATTTACCTTCCAATTCAATTTGGGGTCAAGAAGAGGTGGGGTGAAGGTAGGTATTTTAGTTCTGGTAGTAAAGAGCATCAGTTCCGTTTTACTCTGATTAACCCCTAGTCCACTACTTGTGGCCCAGTTGCTAACTTTTTTTAGAGCCGACTCAGTGATTTCGCTAATCACTATGGTAAACTTTCCTGAGACCAATAAAACCAAATCATCAGCATACGCTACTGCTTTCACACCACTCCATCTTAGCTTGACAAGAATTTTGTCCATGACTAAAAGCCATAGAAGAGGGGAGAGGACCCCACCTTGGGGTGTTCCTCTACTAACATATTTAGTAGCTGTAGTGTTTCCCAACGATGCGTCGTTTCCTGTTTGGTTTTTATTATTGTCTTTTGTCTCGTCCTGGGTCTATCCTTCTTTATTACCTTTCCTTGGAATGAACAAAGGTTGATGAGGCATCCCTTTGTTCTTGTGTTGTATTGAACTATGTTGGTATATGTGTTATTAATTACTTGAACTATGTTGGTACATCGGTTTTTAATTACTTTCATATGTTTAAAAGATAGTTTCTTTATTAAGATGAGCTGCTGCCATAACTTATATATATATATATATATCAACCAATTCGCAACAGAAGCCTTTTTCGGTGTTGTATCTGATATCAACCTTCAGCGAGCAATTCGAACTGCTGGAAAACGCACACTTCCTGAGGCATTAGCATTCGCCCTGACTATGGAAGCAGAAGAACAGACTTCTCAAGGAGTCCATCGAGTAAGAGAAATAGAAATTGAGGAGTGTTCTTACCAGAGAACAGCGTTGCAAAGAAACCAGCGAGGTGGACCTGCTCGATGCTGGAATTGTTACAAGACAGGACATCTCCAACGTCAGTGCAGATTACCACCCAGAAGACCTGCATGTCAACATTGTGGAAGCAGAAATGGAAACAATATCGTCAATACTCCAACTCTTGGTTGATTGATTGGTTCAATTTCTTATACTGCTGCTTTTTTATTTAATTTAAATAGTATTTCACTCATAAAAAACATAAATCCTTAACTGTGAAGATTCTCAAGTCTTAATTATCTTATCAAAGTTGTGACTGATCAGGTAACAATAGATAATAAGCTGAAAATCTTAATTATTTGCTGATAACCGTGTCCCATGACCGACCAGAAAAGAATAGTTGACCAAACTTCTCCCGACAATACCACTACACCAAAACTTAAGTTTGCAAATACAGCGATTGAAGAAAATAATTCCCGCTTTATAATGCCAATTTCTTAATCTGACCTACAAAAAACAAAAAAGATCATCGACTCGTCACTTCACAAGGAGCTCGCAATCGCTACCGCCAAGCTTGCTACGAAGGATGACCTTCACAGGTTGAACACTGAGATGAACTCTTTGCGGTTACAAAATGAAGATTTAACCAAAAAAATACAACAATTTGAAAGCAGGTGCAGTGCATTAGAGGAAGAGCTTGAGATGCAAAGTCAAATTGTACGAGGTAAAAACATTATTCTCACTATCCCCAACGAGCATGTCGACCCACAAGAGAAAGTACAAAACATCAGCCAACTTCTACTTGGTGATCCAAACCAATTCACAGAAACAATTAAGCTAAGCGAAAATAACTCTGTTATAAAACTAAAAATCAATACCGGTTCAAACGAAAATGCTATTAAAATGCTAAAAAACTCTTCAAAACTCAAAGATTCAGGCGCTTTCCTGCAACGAGACCTCACAAAACAAATGCAGCTCAAACGCCGAATACTTCTTAGCTACCGAAAAGCAATTAAAACCAAAAAGCCAAATGAAAAAATACAAATAAAATACACTTCATTGGTAGTTGCTGGAAAAACATTTTATTTAAATGATTATGATAATCTTAAATATAATAATGATGATGGTGAACAACAACTACGAGAAATATTTGGCGAACTTGACTTCGAACCTGACAAACTGATTTCGCTGTCAAACAGACGTCATAACGAATGGTCTAGACCACTGATCTCTATAATACTCTGGATAGCGTATCGACACAAAAAAAATGCTTCCATTTGAAGAATTGTTATATTATGAAGCTGACCACTTTTTTGTATAACAATATAACTGTATAATAAGTTATACGAAATAATTCACTCTGAACACGTCAAATCTTCGTTCGTTGCTCCCCCCCCAAATCTGTTCGCTAACATTGTTGTGTTTTCAATTTTATTTCATTCACAAATGGTTAAATGAAATGGAATTACAAACGTAGAGTGTGAGAAGGAGGTAAAATCATAAAAATTCGCAGACTATGTAATTGTATTCTATTCATCACACTTTTGTTTTGTTCAACTTGCTTGCAAACTGAAATGATGAACGAATTCAATGGTTCCCATCTACATATTTACTTTTACCTATTTAAACACCTTTCTAATGATATAATTCTAGTGCTATTGGAAAATAATAGCACAAAAAAATACACACAGTGAATAACTTAATGATAAAAAAGCAAACTTTTACAAAGTTTTTCCCTTTCATATCATTGGTCTGTTTCTCTTTCTTCAGATTTACATCTTTGAAATACGTTTTTTTGTGTAGATGTAGACGTCAAATTAGGAAGCCGACCACTTAATTGTCATCTTCAAATGGAAGCAAAAAAACTGTTATACATTATAAGGAATATAGTATCCCGTGTATTATAGAGATCAGTGGTCTAGACCAGTGCGTGATGCTCCGCCAGAGATACCACTTTCACATAATAGTGCAAGTTCTAGTACTTCAGTACATAATTGAAATTGTGATGCCGTCAACTCAATATATTTAAGTACTGGTAATATTTTGTCATATAATATGTCAGGCCTAAATAATAAAATTTTATTTGCTGATTTTTTTAATTATATTAAAAGATTTGATGTATTTTTTTTACGAAACTTATATCACTAAAGATAATTTTAAAATGTTTACAAAGTATTTTGGTGGGTTTAAATTAGTTTGGTATGGAGCAGTTAGAACACATACGAAAGGACGTGCAAGTGGAGGAACGCTATATGGGATTAAAACTTCGATGCTAGCAACCTATGATTTTGAAGAGTATGAAGGCAGTACTGTAGTTAAACTTTTGCGTAAAAAAAATTTGTATATAATTCCATTCTACATTAACTGCAATAAGTGGAGTGAAGACTTCGAACGATTTTACAACATAATGCATCACTTTGGTAACAAAAGCGTCTTAGTTATTGGTGATTTCAACGCAAGAACCAGACATTTACAAGTCTCAACAGTACGAAGCTCAACACTCTAATAAACCATAACCAAAGGACATCAATGGATGGAACATTAAATTTGAATGGAACAAATCTACTTGATCTCCTGCAGTTGTATGATTGTACAATTTTGAATGGCTGTACTAATGGTAACAACGAAGGACACTTTACATTTCTCGGAGGACAAGGCAATTCGGTCATAGACTATTGTGCGATTAATAACGATTGGAATGATTTTGTGCAAAAATTTGAAATCCAATGCAAGAACTATTCTGACCATATGCCGATAATTGTAGAATGGATTGATGATACAACACCAAAGAGAACAGTTCTGAAAATTCTACCGAGATTGAAATGGAAGCAAGAAATTGCTGCTGTATATCAGCAAAGATTGGATGAAAACCTAGCGTGTTTAAATTTGCTGAATGAGTCCACCAAAGTTTGTGCCAACAAACTTGTATCTTGCATTAGAAGTTCTACAGAAAATATTATTCCAAAAAACCGTCCTTATTACAAGCAAAAGTGGTTTGACAAAGAATGTTTAATGGGTCGAAAAAAATCATTTACTCTCTTAAATGCACTGCGAAACACTTACTGCGAAGTTCTAAGGAAATGATACCTTGAAGCTAACACACGTTACAAGAAATTGTGTCTAAAAACCGAATTTGATAACCAACGAGCCCGCTCACTCGGCCAGATAAAGAGTTCGAAGGAATTTTGGAAGCCAGTCGGGGAGATTAATGGCTCTATTTTTGAAATTGGAATAGGATTATCTGCCGAAGATCTGTCTAACCACTTCAAAAGTCTTCTATACAGTAATTCAGACGTCAGATTCTCTTATGCAGAACCGATGTCTGTCGATGAAGTAATTGATTCTGAAATCTTTTTAGCGGAAATAAGCACTGTAATTTTGAAAGGTAAAAACGGAAAAGCTCCGGGTGAAGACGGGATTCCGTACGAATTCTTCAAGAATGCAACTGTTGCTTTTCTTTCCCATTATTCAATAAAATAATTCCCGTTATTCAATAAAATCTTGGGAGAAGAAGTCCCATAGTCATTTAAAAGGGCTGTGATTTTTCTCATCCACAAAAAAGGAGACCCAAATAGAGTTGAAAATTATCGAGGCATCTCTTTCATGAATGTGCTGGCAAAATTATTTTGTGGTGTGCTTGTCAACAGACTAGAAACATGGGTTAACAGTTACAATATTCTTTCAGGCTACCAGGCTGGATTCAGGAAAACATTTTCAACAGTTGACCATATTTTCACGCTGACTTCAATTGTGAGAGGTTTTCAAGCCAGAAACAAAAAAGTGTATGCATTCTTTGTTGATTTCAAAGCAGCTTTTGATCTTATAAATCGTAATGCCCTGTTTTACAAACTTTCGCAACTACGACTGTCTTCAAACTTCATCAATATAATAAAAGATCTATATACAGAATCAAAAGCAGCGGAATGGGATGGGTCAATCTATTTTGAATGGTTCGAAACGAATAGTGGCGTTAAACAAGAATGCCTTCTTAGTGCTCTTTTGTTTGCGCTCTTTATTAACGATGTTGTAGCTTGTCTTCCTGGAGGAATCCGTATGTCTGATTTAAACATCAATGTTCTTCTGTATGCCGATGATCTGGTGTTACTTTCAGAATCACCAGAAGGCCTTCAACTACTGATTATTCGATTAGCAGAATACTGTTTCAAATGGAGTCTTATCATCAACTCAGAAACATCAAAAGTCATGGTGTTTTCAAGGTCAGCTAGAAGCCGAAACACGCATAATTGGTCATTCAATGGATCTAGACTAGAGGTTGCCAATGAGTATAAGTATCTGGGAGTGAAACTAAACAGTACTCTTGATTTCAAAACCATCTTTCAGATAAATCAAAAAGTGCACAAAGTCTGATCAATGTCTCTTCGAGAAACATATTCTTTAATGAGCGTATCAAACTTTCAGCGAAACATAAAATATTTGATGCTGTGGTAAAGTCTAATCTGTGTTATGCTGCTCAGGTGTGGGGAATTGATGAATATGAGGATATTGAAAAATTCCAAAGGAATTTAATAAAAAAACTGTTTAATTTACCGCTGAATACGCCAAAATATGCACTTTATCTAGAAACTGGTCTACCTAAACTGTTTACGCATACGCTGAAGATTGTAAAGATTCTATCTCATCAAGATGCACGTGTTTCTAAAAAAATGATACTCTATGAGTTTAGGAACGAAGATTGGTGGTTGTCACAATGAAAAAGTATAGAAAATAACTACGTTGTAGTTCTTTCCATGAAACCTTCTTAAAGAACAGTTGTACCACATTATTCAGCAACATGAAAACTCTGTGCGTGATAGTCTTACAGTGAAAGCTCTCGAATCGGAGAGTAGAATACTATATTCTCAGCTAAAAACCAATTTATTGGAAAATAACTACTTTTCCGACTTGCTAAACTTCAGAGAAATATCGCTCATATTTAAAGTGAGATGTGAACTTCTTGGCCTAAACGGAAGCATCTACAATGGCAGTTTCAACCAATTTTGTTCTTTATGCAATTTAAGATCCAAAGAAGACTGTTTCCATTTTGTAAGCATTTGTCCCATATTTTCTCCACAGCGCCTCACATACTTCGGAAAGAGAACATTTACGTTACAAGAATCAATCAACATTCTGAATGGTTTTGACTGGAAAACACTTTGCAAATTTTTGAAAGATATTTTTAAGTATAGGATGTTATTAATAAACGAATTTATGTAACTATTTTTCTACTATTTTATTCAATTAAAAAAAAAAAACAATAAATGGTACAAAAAAAATTGCTAACCGAGCTGACAACAAAGCCATAGCCTAAAAATTCATTATTTTTGAAAAACTATGCTAAGAGAAGTAGAAATAAAATGAATTATTTACTAACTTACTTACTCCAAATCTACCTGCTTCCCAACTGGGTAACGCGTAAGAACCAACTTCAAGGGGCGGAAGCTGGTTTCTGGTATCGATAGCCCCAGAACCACTATTCAGGTCTCGCAGACTAAACGAAACAATAAAAGTCTGACTGTAGAGGCAATATTAAACGGCAAGAAACAAGTGGCTTCGATCGACACCGGTGCCACTGCCTCCATTGCTCGAAGAGACTTGGTGAAGATGACATGGCTGCATAACACCAACACCTACCGTCTGAAAACTGCAACAGGAGAGGCAGCCAGAGTGTACGGGGAGGTTCGTCTTACGATCCGTTTGGCAGAACTGGAATTTTCACATCTGTTTCTGGTAGCAGATATATGTGACGAGTGCATCGTTGGAATTGACTTGATGAAAGAGCACGAAGTAATCCTTGATATCGGGAAGCAGGTCCTTAAGTATCGAAATGTGGAGAATCCTATGGTTTATAGCAATGAAATCGCATCAACTATGAGGACTAAATACAAAAATAAAATGTGGTTTGGGTAACCATAGATACTCGTACCTTATGGTGGAGCCAGACTCTGAGCAGTCTTCCCAAAACATCATCCTGGGGAAGAATCTTGTGGCACCAAACAACGACATGGTGCCCGTACGAATACTTAACATCAAACCGAATGAAGTCAAGCTTAGAAGAGGAGAAGTTGTTGGAAAGTGTGAATCAGTGTCTGCAATAACTAAAATCACAGAAGTGGACACTCAACAATCTGTGGACCCGAGGAAATTGAATTCTATGAAGGCAAAAATTCTCAAGTCATCCAATTTAAGTGAACAACAGCTAAGTGTTGCTGGAAGCCTCCTTTACGAGTACGCTGATATACTCTTTTCACCCAGTGGGCAGTATGGTCGAACATAACTGGTGCAACATCGAATCGACACAGGAGACGCTAGACCAATTCGACAACCAGCAAGACGTCTCCTATTAGCCAAACAAGCCGAAGTTGAAGAGATGATATCGATGATGAAGAAAAATGGGCTAATCGAAAATTCTAAAAGCCCTTGGGAATCCCCAGTCGTCCTTGTCAAAAAGAAGGATAGATGTACTCGATTCTGTGTATACTATCGGAGGCTGAACGATGTGACAAAGAAAGACAGACAAAGAAGCAGCGATACTTTGGATGCGATGGTCGTAGTTGATTGGTTCTCAACGTGGGACTTGAAGAGTGGCTACTGGCATGTGGAAATCCATCCAGAAGATCGAGAAAATACGGCTTTCTCCACAAGAAATGGTCTGTGGCAATTTAAAGTAATGCCTTTTGGACTTTCTTTTGATGGAGTGCGTTTTACAAGGACTTACTTGGAAGTCATGCCTGGTCTATCTGGATGATGTCATCGTTTATGGTAAAACATTTGATGAGCATTGTATAAACCTTAAGGCTGTGTTCCAGAGGCTTCGAGAAGCAAACTTAAAATTCAATCCAGACAAGTGTGCATTCTTCAAGTCTGAGGTAAAATACTTGGGACATATCATCTCGTCCAAAGGAGTGAAGACTGATCCTGAGAAAGTGAACACTGTTAAGAATTGATCAATTCCACAAGATAAACATCAACTTCGGAGCTTTTTTGGTCTAGCCACGTACTATCGTCGTTTTCTTAAGGATTTTGCTGGGATCGCGAAAAGTTTGCATCAGCTTACCGAAAAAGGCAAACCATTCAAATGATCACGTGAGTGTGAGTAAAGCTTTCAGGTATTCAAGCAGCGCCTATGCCATACACCTGTTCTGGCTTATTCGACACCAGGAAAACCCATCATCATCGACGCTGACGCAAGTAACGTGGGAATTGGAGCCGTACTGTCGCAAGTTCATGATGTAGAAGAGAAGGTCATCGCCTATTATAGTAAGGTACTTTCAAAGCCAGAAAGAAATTATTGTGTGACCAGAAGAGAACTTCTAGCTCTAATATCGGCTACAAAACACTTCCATAAGTACATCTATGGACAGAAGTTCCTTCTTCGAACAGACCATGGCGCACTTAATTGGCTTTTGAACTTCAAAAATCTAGAAGGTCAAGTGGCAAGGTGGATCAAGAGATTGCAGACATACAATTACCAGATTCAAAATCGAAGAGGAAAGTTGCACTCAAACGCAGATGCCTTGTCTCGGAGACCCTGCAAACCCGACTGCAAGCATTGCACATGTCAAGAAGAAAAGGAGGTAGCTGCCATCCAGCGATAAAGAATCGATCCCATTTACGGTTGGAGTAATGAAGAACTGAGGACCGCCCAGCAAGAAGACTCGGATATTGAACCCATTCTGGCATGGAAAGAACATCAGGAGAAACCAGAATGGGGTGACATCTCCGATAGAAGTCCAACTCTTAAGGCGTATTGGGCACAATGGGACTCACTTCATGTGCAAGAAGGAGTGCTAAGACGACATGAGGGAGCTTCCGGAGGACATTTGGGGATCAATAAGACACTGGAGAAGGTAAGGCAGCGATTCTATTGGCTACATGCAAGAGAAGACGTTGAAAAATGGTGCCGCAAATGTGATACTTGTGCTGCAAGCAAGGGACCAGGTAGAAAAATCCAGAGTAAAAATGCAGCAGTATAACGTGGGCACGCCTTTTGAGAGGATTGCAATAGACGTTGCGGGACCTTTTCCAGAAACCGAAAGTGGAAACCGATACATCCTGGTAGTAATGGACTATTTCAGCAAGTGGCCTATGGTATTTGCCATCCCAAACCAGGACACTAAAACAGTCGTGGATCAGATCGTTTTCAACTGGATTGGCAGGTTTGGTGTGCCGATGGAACTTCATTCAGATCAAGGATGAAACTTCGAGTCCAAAATCTTTCTGAAAGTTTGTACACTCATCGGCATTAAGAAAACGAGGACAACGCCGCTTCATCCACAATCTGATGGAATAGTTGAACGATTCAACAGGACCCTTAAAGAACACCTTTCCAAAGTGGTAAGCGACAACCTACGAGACTGGGATGGGCATATTCCATTATTCTTGATGGCCTATCGAAGTGCAGTACATAACTCAACAGGACATGTACCATCAGAAATCCTGCTCGGGAACACAATACGACTGCCAAGTGAAATAAAATTTGGATGTTATGGTAATGAGCCCCAAAAAATAGACGACTTCGTGGAAGACCTGAAAGAAAAGCTTCTTGACATTCACGAAAGGACAAGGGCAAATATAAAGCTATCAAGTGATCGGATGAAGACACGATACGACACAAAAGCAACAACGAACGGATTCCAAGCGGGAGAACTTGTATGGTTTTATATACTTTCACCGAAACTTTAACAAAATTGGGAAGGGCCGTATACTGTTGTCACTCGAATAAACGATGTCGTCTTCCGCATTCATAGAGGACATAGAGGCAAAATGAAAGTAGTTCACAGTCACCGTTTACACCCTTATAATGGTGGAGGATGTGATAGATTTGCTCGGGACGATCAATCTTAAGAAGGGGGCATTGTAACGACTGTCACATTTGTACTATAACGACACTCGAATGAACTATATAACCAGTCTCGATTAAAAGAAACACCGATTTTCGTTTTAGACGGGACACAAACCAACCTACGGAGAGCTTTGGTGAGCTTTCGAACTTTAGATCAGAGTTACCGCTAACACCGTTATAGTGGTGAAGGATGTGATAGATTTGCTCGGGACGATCAATCTTAAGAAGGGGGCAGTGTAACGACTGTCACATTACTATATAACCAGTCTCGATTAAAAGAAACACCGAATTTCGTATTAGACAGGACACAAACCAACCTACGGAGAGCTTTGGTGAGCTTTCGAACTTCCAATACTAAACGTCAAATTGAAAGCTTTGGAAAGGGAAATTTATAGGAAATTTCCCCTATGGAAAGCTCTGGAAGCAAGTACTAGAACCTTCGAGCTTTTTCGGGAACCTTGTGAAAAGTATAAAAGCACATGACTGACCGGCAGAGGACGGAGGACGCAGTTTATTTTTAATCTTGAATGAATAAAGTTGGTAGTAACAAAAGTAAAGTGTTGAACTAATTTCAGTGGTGAACAATAAATTGTTTTGTGGTTGTAAAAGTAAAGTGTTTTATTTTGTAAAGTAACTAAGTGGAGAAATTAAATAGTGGATAAGTTTTGTTAACGAACCTGAGAAAAAATTACAATATGAAGACAAAAGACCAGTCCATATGTTACAGACTGAATTATCAAATGCAAGACAGGGTAAGCAGACTCTGCCACAATTCTACACCCAGATCAGTAAACTACTTACATTAATAGCAAACAAGACAATTATGAGCTACGGCCCTAGAACGGCTGAGACAAATGTTCTCATAACAGCAGCAAGAGAAAATGCGTTAAGAGTTTTTGTAATGGGATTAAACCAACCCATTAGTAACATCGTATTTTCACTAAATCCAGGTGATCTTCCTAATGCTTTAGCAAGAGCTCAGGAAATAGAGGTAAACCAGTCCCAAAGATTAAGGGATACAAACGTTAATCTATATATAATCGATTACAATAGAGCTTTACCACAAGTTCAGGTACAACGACCAGCGATTCCATTTACCCCAATATATCAGCAAAATTACGTACCACGGCAAAATAATTACAATGCACCACCTCAACAACGAATGGACTAAAGGAGTGGGAACTACAATCCTAAGCCGCAATTTAATAGTAATAATTATAATCATAATAAAATTATAATACGAAATTATAAACGATTCAATAACGAAATAAGAAACAATAACAATCCATTTAAAAGAGACATTCCAAACAGCGAGCAACAACCCTTAAACAAAAGTCCAAGACTAAATAATCTCAATAAAGGAGATAATTTTTTAGAGTAAGAAACGATTTGTCCTTTATTAAACGAACGAATCTAAGGACAGGTCGTAATTTCAACATTTTAATTGACACTGGAGCGACTCATAGTTATGTCAAACTAGGACTATTTCACAACAAAAATTTAAAAATTAACAGTAGAGTTAGGAACGTACATGGTACGAGCATAAGAACATAGTATCAAGACATAAATTTATTAGGGATAGAAACTATGACCTTATAAAAGGAATGAGGACACTTAAAAAGATAAAAGAAAAAATAAATATACTTGATAGTACATTAGAATACGAGAAGGGCATAGTACCTTTACTATTCAATGACGATCAAATAAACAGTTAAACCATCTGCATGAGTACAGAGGAAACTTATATAGAACGACTAAAGGAAATATTAAGGAAATTTCAGGGAATTTTCACAGATAAACCAAGTTATTTACCATATAATACAAATATTGAAGCAACAATAGAAACAACTAAGGATGAACCAATATGGTCAAAGGATGGTCATATCCTTATCCTCAAGCAGTCAGTGACTTCGTAAATAATGAAGTAATATTATAAAATCCAGTAGATCAGCATATAACTTACCAGTGTGGGTCGTAGATAAGAAATGTCTTAATGAAGATAAATCCTGAAGACATAGATTAGTCATAGACTACAAGAAGCTCAACGAGTGTGTGAAGTTAGCCCCCCTTTTTTGGAATTTGTCATTTTTGAAAGTTGTTCCAGATTGTTCCCGGTTTGTTCCGGATTGTTCCAAATTTTTTTTGAAAAATATTCAAAAATGGGGGTTTTAGACCCAAAAAACTGTTTTTGACCTAGCCCCCCTTTTTTCAAAAATCGAAATTTTGAAAATTGTTTCCAGATTGTTCTAGTTTTTCTGAACATTGTTCCAAATTTTTGGACCTCTATGTTGAAAATTTCAAAAGTTATGGACAAAATTCGAAAAAATTGTAGCCCCCCATTTTTTGAAATTCTTACTTTTAAATTTTTTTTTTGGTTTCAAAAAGTGTTCTAAACATTGTTCCAAGAAATTAAAATTGTAGAATTAATATTTAAAAAGATAAAGTCTTTCAAACTTTTATTTCGAAAATGTAAACTACGGCTCACCTATTTTTTTTTTTTTTTTAAGTTTTTATTTTCAAAACTTAATAACAAATATATATTTTGAGGAAATATTGTGTCCTTACATAAGCAAAAACTGCCTAAAACAGAGCTTTAAAAAAACATCTTTAAGTTTTAAAAATTTTAAAAGCCCCTATTGGCTCCCCTTTTAAAAAATTCAAAAATCCAAAACTTGTTCCAAGTGCGAAATTGCCTAAATCCAATTGATCCAAGGATTCATTCAAAAATATTGAAAATTGTAGATTTTAAGCTGAAAAAACACTTTAAATGAAAAAATACGAATTATACTTGCTCTGGCCCCCCTTTTAGGAAATTCAAAATTCAAAAACTTGTTCCAGGTTGTTCTAGGGCTCTTCTAAATTGTTCCGAGCTTTCGTTTCTTAAATTTTTTTTTTAGTATTAAAACTTTCAAAAAAATGCTTCCCCGGCCCCCCTTTTGCAAAATCGAAAATCCAAAACTTGTTCCAAGTGCAAAATCGCCTAAATCCAATTGTTCCAAGGATTCATTCAAAAATATTCAAAATTGTAGATTTTAAGCTGAAAAAACACTTTACATGAAAAAATATTAATTATCCTTGCTCTGGCCCCACTTTTAGGAAATTCAAAATTCAAAAACTTGTTCCAGGTTGTTCTAGGGCTCTTCTAAATTGTTCCGAGCTTTCGTTTCTTAAAATTGATTTTTAGTATTAAAACTTTCAAAAAAATGCTCCCCCGGCCCCCCTTTTCCAAAATCGAAAATCCAAAACTTGTTCCAAGTACAGAATCGCCTAAATCCAATTGTTCCAAGGATTCATTCAAAAATATTCAAAATTGTAGATTTTAAGCTGAAAAAACACTTTAAATGAACAAATACTAATTATCCTTGCTCTGGCCCCCCTTTTAGGAAATTCAAAATTCAAAAACTTGTTCCAGGTTGTTCTAGGGCTCTTCTAAATTGTTCCGAGCTTTCGTTTCTTAAAATTGATTTTTAGTATTAAAACTTTCAAAAAAATGCTCCCCCGGCCCCCCTTTTCCAAAATCGAAAATCCAAAACTTGTTCCAAGTGCAGAATCGCCTAAATCCAATTGTTCCAAGGATTCATTCAAAAATATTCAAAATTGTAGATTTTAAGCTGAAAAAACACTTTAAATGAACAAATACTAATTATCCTTGCTCTGGCCCCCCTTTTAGGAAATTCAAAATTCAAAAACTTGTTCCAGGTTGTTCTAGGGCTCTTCTAAATTGTTCCGAGCTTTCGTTTCTTAAAATTGATTTTTAGTATTAAAACTTTCAAAAAAATGCTCCCCCGGACTCCTCCAAGGATTCATTCAAAAATATTGAAAATTTTGGATTTGAAGACTCATTCCTCTTTTTTTTTTTTACAATCGACCATCGTGCGTTCCATTGTTGTTGAAAAAAAGTAAATAGAAAGAAGAAAAATATTATTATAAGTAGATTTGAATGTTTTGTTTTTCTAAAAAAATTACAAATTTCAATTTCTTCCTCTTGGGTTTCCTCACTTCTCAAACATACACTTTGTCTTTGGGGTGCCTCCATGTTATTTTTTCATTTAAAGTGTTTTTTCAGCTTAAAATCTACTGAGAAGATTGCTAATGGTAAGGGAGAAGACACGTACGATTTAAAATTCTTTTTATTCTTAGGTATATATTTTTATTTGAATTTTAAAATTATTGTTGTCATCAATGATAAAAGTAACCATGATTATTGAAACAAATTTGTGTAAAATTTAATAGAAATTGGTTAACTCTAACACCGCTCTAGCGTGGACCTTCGTACACAGTTTTTACTCAAAATATCAGCAAAATTGTAAAAGTTTTTGGAATGGTAACATCAGTGATCTTGTTCAGACCATTGACAAACGCTTGGAGATGGCCATATGCAAGTTTTCCGCGCCCACTTCAATATATAGAGTCCAGAAAAGGGGAGAAACTCTGCAACAACTACGAGCAGATATTGAAAGATTGGGGCATATGGCATATCCGGCAGGAGATGAAATCATCATCCAGTTTGCAACAGATGCCTTTGTCCATGCTGTATCTGACATCAACCTTCAGCGAGTAATTCGAACTACTGGAAAACGCACACTTTTTGAGGCATTTGCGTTTACCCTGTCTATAAAAGCAGAAGAACAGGCTTCTCAAGGTGTCCATCGAGTAAGAGAAATAGATATTGAGGAGTGTTCATGCCAGAGAATAGTGTTGTAAAAGAACTAGCGAGATGGACCTGGTCGATGCTGGAATTGTAACAGGACCGAACATCTTCAACGACAACTAGAAGACCTGAGTGATGGAATTATGACAAGGTTGGACACTCCAACGCCAGTGCAGATTACCACGTAGAAGACCTGCATTTTGGAATTGCAACGTCATGCGTCCATGCGTCCATGGATGTCAGCCATTCCAGACCATATGAATAACGGTCAAAATTGTTGAAAACACCGTGGTAGTGAAAGGTAAGCACGACGACATGAAGATTATCGTGGATAAATCATCAGTTTGTGTGGAAATACCAGGTACCAAAGGGGTATGATGCCAACTACGTCATCTCAAAATTTTCAATAGACGGTATCCTAACAATCAAAACTCCACCAAAGGCATCGAAGAACAACGAAAGAATACTGCATATTCAACAGACTGGGCCCTTGAAATTGAGCGATAAGTAAAGTAGAGTAGAAAGGTTGAGCGACATTTAGAAAAGGACAAGAGCAAATGGAAAGCTAACAAGTTATCGAAGGAAAAGGCGATACGACACAAAAGCAACAATGAACGAAATCCAAGCGGGAGACCTTGTGTGGCTTTGTAATCCGCACCGTCGTTCACTGAAACTTCAACAAAATTGGAAAGGCCCGTATATTGCTGTGGCACGAATAAAGAATGTCGTCTACCGCTTTCAGAGAGGACTTAGGGGCAAAGTGAAATTAGTTGACAGTGACCGTTTACACCGTTATAATGGTAAAGGAAGTGATGGATTTGCTCGGAACGATCAATTCTAGGGAGGGGAGCAGTTTAAGGACTCTCACATTTGTGAATATAACGACTGTCGAATGAATTATAACGACTCTCGAATAAAAGAATCACCGAATTCCAGATTATACATGAAACAAACCAACTTACGGATAGCTTTGGTCAGCTTTAGCATTTCCAGTACGTCACAATGGAAGCTTCGGAAAGGGCAATTTATGAGAAATCTCCCCTATGGATAGCTCTAGAAGAAAGTACTGGAACCTTTAAGCTTTTTTGGGAACTTGTATGAGAAGTATAAACGCACATGTCTGACCTGCAAGACGCAGTTTTATTTTAATCGTAAATGAGTAAAGTTGGTTGCAATAAAAGTGAAAAGAAAAGTTGGTGATTTTATTTCAGTATAGTTGAGTGGTGAAAAGTGAAAGTGGTGAAGTAAAAATTTTTCGATTTACGAAATAAATAAGTGGAAGTTTAAATAATAAAGTACATAAGTTTCACTAACGAACCTGAGAAAATATTTCAATATATTAGGTACAAGAATACTTAAAATAAAAAATCGTTTAACTTTGGCGTCCCGCTCTTCAAGTTGTGTTGAGTGTCTTCGAAACACTGAAGTCTTCTGCATATTGTGAAAATAGCACTATAGTAGGAATCTTCTTTCTTGTTGATCGACATGCATTGGTGTCACAAATTGTATATTATATATTATATAATTATAATTATTATATATTAATGCGCTGTCGCATTGTAGTAGAAACGGCAGTATTTCGACCGGCGGGATTATGATTGTCGGGATTTTGCTTTCGGGGATTTTCATAAACGGGGTTTTTGACATGCAGGATTTTAACATGTGGGAATTTGATTCACGGGATTTCGACCCCAACCCGTTTTTAACCTAATTTTCCTTATTAAAACCTCAATTTTTTTTGGGCATGCTATCTTTTCAGACTAACAAAGTTCCGACCTGTGGCTTAAGATATAAGCTCACACATACAAATAAACAAAGTTACTCTTACGGTAACTGGTGGCAGAATTGTTGAATAATTTTCTACCATAAAAAGCAATTTTCAAAATCTAAAATTTTATATGGTTTTTAAGTTCAACAAAGAGCCAAACAAAGTTAAGGTAGCCGAACCCGTTACTTTCCTCTGTTGGCAAATTTCTAGAGACATTGAATTTCGGACCAATACCAAAGGTTGCCAGAAACTGTAAAAAACTATATTGCGTTTCTTCACACTAAATTTCGATTAGTTTCTTGTGGTGAAAATGTTAAGACTCAAAACTGTTAGACAATTAGCAAAATGCACATAATGTTCCCCCACAACCATCCAACATTATAAAAAAAGTATCCTTTATTGATTCATTACTATACCAAACCATTCCGAACTTTAAAATCTCGTTTTATATAAATACCGGCGAATAGAATTTCGATTATATTAATTTTTTTTAAAATTTTATTCTGTCAAAAAGAAATACAAAGTTGATTTGCTTTAAAACTTAATTGATTTTGATTTTTTTATATAAAATGGGTATTTATTGAGCGTTGTTGCTTCTTTCTGGTTAACAGTAAGACCGATTTTGACTAAACATTACAAAAAGACTAACTGACCCAAGGGCGGATCCAGACTGTGCCCCAGGGGGTCACGTTTCATAAAATTTCAATAAAGTATTGCACCCAAAAGTAATTTGTACTTACGATATAAGGCAAGTTTTGTATTCGAGCATAGTGGGTGGCATAATTCTGTCTAGTTGTTTGTCTGTCTATTCTTTGACAACCTACAGCTACAGCCTAAACCACTGAAGCGATTTTCTTCAAATTTTTTGTACCTTTTAAAATTACGGTACTTGCTATACAACCATTAAGAAAAAGCTTATTTATCTGAAAAGCAGCTTCAACGAATTTAATAAAAAAACAGTAGATTACTGTAGGTATGGTGAACATTCTGGAAAAAAAATCCGAAAAACTGTTAATAACGATACCTGCCATTTAAGGGTTTTTGAACTTCGATTTGTTCAAAGAATTTCAATCAAAATTTGCATGCAAAAGCTCCATAAAAATCTCAATAATATTGCATATCAAAATAAAAAAATAAATGTTGGCCTTTTAAGAAGATATTTATTTTTGTTTTGAAAATGCAATATTTCAAGAATGCGTTGATGAATTGTTTTGAAACTAGTTTATAAATGTATTTTAAAATTAATAATTATTGAATTTAATATAAAAATAGCTTTTTGAGAAAATCGCTACAAAGATTTTTATTTTTTTTTGTGCTTATATTCATATTTCTTCAAGTTATCAAATTGGTTTCAAGCTTTAAGCTATTTGAAAAGTTGTTAAACAATTAAAAGAACAATTAAAATGTCCTTATTTTATATATTTTTATGTTCTTTATATATGTAATTACTGGCATATTTTAAAAGTTCTCAATTACAGGCAACTTGAACATCAGAGCAGGTACCTTCAATACAGCCGTACATTTTATTTCCATTGAAAATATTTTTTGAAAAATAAATTAATTAATTAAAGAATTGAAGCCAGAACCATCATGCCACTATAGATACTAAAAATATTGTTTAGGAAAAGTTTATTTTTGCCCTTAAAATCTTAACTCATTTACAATAAGATCGTATTTATTCTACAAGATCTATTTTGATCTTTTGCCTGGCAACTAGAAGCTACTTTTGTTATACTTACCACTTTCCTTAATGACATCCACTGAACAAAACAAATTCATGAAACGTCAAAATTACAAAATAAAAAACTTTGTATTCCCAAAATGGTTTAACCAAGTTAGTGGGAAAGCGTAAGCAATTACAGTCTTGGGAAAACGAAGTAAAATGAGGTAGTTTTTCCATAAAAAAAGGCTTGCTACCACTCATGTCTTCGAGTTGCTCTATGCTCTAAGTGCTAGAACTAAAAGTTGATCGCAATTAACAACTTAGTTGCCTAGTGGTTGCTTGACCTTGATTTTGAGATTAAGCAAGCGATATGTCATTTAGGATATTTGCAAAGAGTGTATGCGATAAGTTAAAAGTCCAAAAAGTTTAATTTTATAAATTTATTGAGTTGAAAAATTTGAATCAACTGTAAAAGTTTTTTCAAGTACCGCCCAATTTTTCGCACTTCACGTGAGAAATTTGCAAGATACCAAAATCTAAAATATCGAAACTGCATTATTTATAAATAGATCTTGAAAAATGATGCTCTTGAAGTATTTCGATTGCTGAATTTAAGTGCTTGTGTTTTACTATGATGGCTATATCGTCTGCATATGCGTAGGCTGTGTTATTCGCAAATAATCGTAACAATTCATTTGTATACAGGATAAATAAAATGGGTCCCAATTTTGAGCCTTGTAGAACACCATATACAGAGGATTTTTTGGACTCACGGTCGTTGAAACCTTGACCTTTATTGATCTATCAGTAAGGTAGTTCTTGAGCCAGTCGGACAGATATCCCCTCACACCAATTCTGTTTAAACTTTCTATAAGCTTTTCCGTACTTAGAGTGTCAAATGCTTTGCTGAAGTCAACGATTAGCACAAGGACGTGGTGGTTTCGATTAAGCCCTGCGTTAACTGTATTCGTGAACTCTCCAAGCAGCTTTTCTGTGCTTTTGTTTTTCTGAAACCCGTATTGATTTTGTTAAAAATATTCAGTCGTTTAACTATGATTTCTTCCAAGCATTTCTCTATGACTGACAGTATTGCGATCGGTCTATAGTTTTCGACTTTATTTTTCAGGCCTGCCTTGTAAATAGGCCGAATAATTGCTGTTTTCATCAATTTTGGTACGCAACCTTGTGCCAGGCTACGATTGATTATGGTTTGTATAACCGGGGCAAGAATTTCAGCGTTCATTTTGAGATCAATAGGTCTAATGTTGTCTGCTCCAGGACCTTTTTTGGTGTTTAATTTGCTTAGAATTTCAAAGATCTCCTCTCCACTGGCTTCTTCTATATAAATACTCTGCTGTACTTGCAAGTTCTCATGATTCCAAGTTTGGGTTTTAGTATTGCATATAAGTAAAATGTTTGATACTTGGTTTGCAAATTGATCCGCAAATTTTTCCACAATACTACACTCACCATCAGTTATCGTTGAAAAATTGTTTTGTATGACTTCATCAATTGAAGCTTTCTTTCTTCCCAACAGCTCATTTATCACGCTCCATGTCTTTCTGGGGTCATATTGTGCTTTAATAAATTTTTGTTTGTAAAAGCTGTTCTTGATGATTTGTATATTTTTGTTAACTATATTTCGAAAACTTTTGTACTCGTGCTCATAGCTCTGGCTTCTTGGACTATTTTTCCATCTCCTATAAAGCACATCTCTTCTCTTACACATTGTAATTATTTCACTGTTGATCCATGGTTTTTGTACTCGCTTTTGTTTTGTTTTCTTATATTTGGTTGAACTTGTATAAATGTTGTTTATTTTTAGTACGAAGTTTTCATAAAGAGTTTCAATATTGTTTTCTTGTAGCACGTCTGCCCAATTTGTTTGTTGTATGAGTTCGTTAACTTTCTGTTGGTCAACATGACCAACATCAATTTCTTCGAACATTCTATTGTCATTTAAACCTTTTTTAGTATAAAGTACGGCATAATGATCTGCAATATCAGTTTCGACGACTGCCGAAAATATTTCATCTTTATTTATGCTAACGAATATATGATCAATAATCATCTCCATATATTTCAATACAATTGAGTTGTTTTCATCTAATATGTCAATATTCATATCACCTAAAACAATATTTTCCTTTTTTGCATTGATTATAGTGTTTATTTCTTCAATAAATCGACTAGCGACTACTTCTTTTCCTTTCTATGCATTATTTCCAGATGAATTCCTTCGTAATTAAGTGGGGTTTGTAGGTATAATTTCGTATGTGATATAATTTTTTATAAATATCGCCACACCCCCTCGTTTCATTCCTTCACGGTTTACAAATTCTGATTTAAATCCATTTATGTTATAAATATCATTTTTACATTTTGGTATATTGATTTCATTCAAAACTAATATATCAACATAGTTTAGAATATTTTCAATTTCCGCTATATAAATATCCCACGTTTTCGTTATTGATCTTATATTTAAGCAAACGCAACAAAGATTCATACTTTTTAAAAATTCATTTTCGATGCCAGTAAATCCATGTATTACCCTTAAATCTATATCTGCTTCACTGTATTCGTTTTCCATCATATAATGTTTGTATTAATTTATTCTTCTTTTTAAACATACACACATTCATAGACTAGTTGCATATTTTATCTATGTCGTTGCACGTCCCAATATGTATGGTTTCACCACTCTCCTGTTTTTTTGCTAGTATTTTGCCGTTGCTCTCCCACACAAATTTCCAATTGCATTATCTCGCTTTGTTTTTGGCTTGCCAAAGAAGGTGCTTATTTGTTGGTGTAAGATGATTGTTTACATAAATAAGTGCATTTGTTGTAGCAGTCTGATCAATGCTTGTGTTTTTAATAATTTCTGTTGCTGGTATATTGCGCTTGCTTCTTTATTAGATTTAATTTACATGTTAGACTGGCAAACGAAACGATTATTGTTGATTTTTCTGGATTTTTTTTGTTGGTTCTATAAACATCAGTGATATCGGTGGTGCATACATCATGATCGATTGCTTTACCAAGTGCTTGAACTATTTCAGTTAGATTTTCATTTTGTAATGGTGGAATATTTTTTATTTCGATATTATTTTTTAATAATTGTTGTTCAAGTGTGTTGATTTTTGATTCCATTATGAAAATTTGTTCGTCTTTTTTCATGTTGCTTTGTTTTAATTCTTTTATCTCGTTTGAGAGTTTTTGTAGCAAATCATTGTTTGAGTTCATATGCTGTTTTATGTCATCGTACTTGTTTGCAAGAAATTCGCAGCTTGATTTTATGTCGGTCATTTCTTTTCTCATTTTTCGCATTTCGTTTAATATTTCAATGTTTAGGTTTTCATTGTTTTTTGATGTAGGTAAGGTTCCTTGGTCTTGGGTACAATCGGGGGAACTAACACTTCTCAAACGTTTTGTCAATGGTTGTATGGTTGTCTTTTCATCTGGAGTGAGTTTGGGCAATGATGGTGGTGGTGTATTAAACTCTTTTCGACAGTTTTGACACTTCCATTCCTCTTTTTTGGCAGTTGTCATTTTCCTATACGATTTTTCGGAGAGTGTTGTACACCCATAGTGCATCTTGCGATCACACCTGTGGCACGTAACGAAGTCCCCATCGGCGGGGAGATCGGAGAGACACTCGGAGCATGGATCCATGTTATACAGGGTGGCGCACGAATCGTGCTACAAAAATAAAACGTAATAACGTTTATTTTGTAGGTTACTATTTAGATTTATAAAAATGGATGAAAAGAATTTGGATAGTGCAACGGTACCATGCTTTGCAGTCCGTCATTTCCGTCCAAAGGGAACTTAGGCGGGAGTTTGGCGGTAGTCCCCCGAGTAGATGGACCATTATGAGGTTTGTAAACATGTTTGCCGAATCTGGAAGCATCGCACGAAGGCCGTACCATCGAGATGCCAATGTTCGGGTTCAGGATACAATCGCAGCAGTAGCATCTGCAATACAGGCCAATCCGAGCGTTTCGACCCGAAACTTATCGGCAAATTGGAGTTAGTAGACGGTCATTACAACGGAAACTTCATGACGATTTAAACTTGTTTCCGTACAAAGTCCAAATTACTAGCAAGTTAAACCCTCAGGATTTGCCTGTTCGCCTGGAATTTTGCCAAAAAATGATATCAATGGCCGAAGAAGACAACACATTGATCAATTGTTTGTTCATGTCTGATGAGGCCCATTTTCATCTTAACGGCAATGTAAACAAGCAAAATTGCCGTATATGGAATGAGTCTAATCCAAAATGCTCCTTGAGACGGAACTGCACCCAGAACGAGTCACTGTGTGGTGCGCAGTTTCATCAAGGTGTATTGTCGGGCCGTACTTCTTTGAAGAAAACGGTGTAACCGTTACTGTCAATGGGGACCGTTATTTAAAGATGTTAAGGGAGTTTTTTTACCCAGAACTGCGCCGAAGACGTTTACCATTCAACAGCGTTTAGTTTCAGCAAGATGGAGCAACTGCACATATAGCCAGACCAGTTATGGCGGAGCTAAACAAAAAATTCGCAAACAAATTAATTTCTAGGAACTCCACTCTTCGCTGGCCCCCAAGGTCACCTGACCTGACTGCACCAGACTTCTTTTTATGGGGTTATGTCAAGCAAGAGGTGTATAAAACGAAGCCCAGGAATTTAACTGAATTAAAGCAGTCCATAACGACAATAATTGAGGCGATCCCAACTTCAACTCTTCAGGCCGCAATGAATAATTTTTTGATCAGGTGCCGCATATGCGTGGGAGAGCGTGGAGGTCATTTGAGGTCTATAATCTTTAAAAACAACTAACTATTTAAAATAAAATTTAATTTTCTAACCAATAAAAAAAAAATGAAATACATCGATTAAAAAAAAAGTTATTTGAATTTCTTATTGTAGCACAATTTCTCAAACACTTTTGTTGTTTTTTTTTTTTAATTTAAGAAAAGAGTTCACAAAATTTTTTTTAGCACCGGAAAGAAAACACAACTGATCACTTCAAGAGTCAAAGATCTGAAAGTAAAAGTAAAAGTAAAAGTAAAAGTAAAAGTAAAAGTAAAAGTAAAAGTAAAAGTAAAAGTAAAAGTAAAAGTAAAAGTAAAAGTAAAAGTAAAAGTAAAAGTAAAAGTAAAAGTAAAAGTAAAAGTAAAAGTAAAAGTAAAAGTAAAAGTAAAAGTAAAAGTAAAAGTAAAAGTAAAAGTAAAAGTAAAAGTAAAAGTAAAAGTAAAAGTAAAAGTAAAAGTAAAAGTAAAAGTAAAAGCAAAAGTAAAAGTAAAAGTAAAAGTAAAAGTAAAAGTAAAAGTAAAAGTAAAAGTAAAAGTAAAAGTAAAAGTAAAAGTAAAAGTAAAAGTAAAAGTAAAAGTAAAAGTAAAAGTAAAAGTAAAAGTAAAAGTAAAAGTAAAAGTAAAAGTAAAAGTAAAAGTAAAAGTAAAAGTAAAAGTAAAAGTAAAAGTAAAAGTAAAAGTAAAAGTAAAAGTAAAAGTAAAAGTAAAAGTAAAAGTAAAAGTAAAAGTAAAAGTAAAAGTAAAAGTAAAAGTAAAAGTAAAAGTAAAAGTAAAAGTAAAAGTAAAAGTAAAAGTAAAAGTAAAAGTAAAAGTAAAAGTAAAAGTAAAAGTAAAAGTAAAAGTAAAAGTAAAAGTAAAAGTAAAAGTAAAAGTAAAAGTAAAAGTAAAAGTAAAAGTAAAAGTAAAAGTAAAAGTAAAAGTAAAAGTAAAAGTAAAAGTAAAAGTAAAAGTAAAAGTAAAAGTAAAAGTAAAAGTAAAAGTAAAAGTAAAAGTAAAAGTAAAAGTAAAAGTAAAAGTAAAAGTAAAAGTAAAAGTAAAAGTAAAAGTAAAAGTAAAAGTAAAAGTAAAAGTAAAAGTAAAAGTAAAAGTAAAAGTAAAAGTAAAAGTAAAAGTAAAAGTAAAAGTAAAAGTAAAAGTAAAAGTAAAAGTAAAAGTAAAAGTAAAAGTAAAAGTAAAAGTAAAAGTAAAAGTAAAAGTAAAAGTAAAAGTAAAAGTAAAAGTAAAAGTAAAAGTAAAAGTAAAAGTAAAAGTAAAAGTAAAAGTAAAAGTAAAAGTAAAAGTAAAAGTAAAAGTAAAAGTAAAAGTAAAAGTAAAAGTAAAAGTAAAAGTAAAAGTAAAAGTAAAAGTAAAAGTAAAAGTAAAAGTAAAAGTAAAAGTAAAAGTAAAAGTAAAAGTAAAAGTAAAAGTAAAAGTAAAAGTAAAAGTAAAAGTAAAAGTAAAAGTAAAAGTAAAAGTAAAAGTAAAAGTAAAAGTAAAAGTAAAAGTAAAAGTAAAAGTAAAAGTAAAAGTAAAAGTAAAAGTAAAAGTAAAAGTAAAAGTAAAAGTAAAAGTAAAAGTAAAAGTAAAAGTAAAAGTAAAAGTAAAAGTAAAAGTAAAAGTAAAAGTAAAAGTAAAAGTAAAAGTAAAAGTAAAAGTAAAGTGAAGTAAAGTGAAGTAAAGTTAAATAAAGTAAAGTAAAGTTAAAAAAAGTAAAATAAAGTAAAGTAAAGTTAAGTTAAGTTAAGTTAAGTTACATAAGTTAAGTTAAGTTACGTAAGTTTAGTAAAGTTAAGTAAAGTTTAAGTTAATTTAAGTTAAGTAAAGTCACTAATATCAACGATAAAGAATAAAATTTTACTATTTTTGCAGCACATTAGCAAACCCGATGAGCACAATCAAAATCATGAAAACTTCAGCGGTCTTCCCATGTTAATCTGGATATATGGCGGTGGTTTTATGACGGGTTCGGCTACACTTGATATTTACAATGCTGATATTATGTCTGCTGTTGGTAATGTTATTGTTGCATCGTTCCAATATCGAGTTGGAGCCTTTGGGTTCCTACATTTAGCCCCAGAAATGCCTGGCTATGAAGAGGAAGCTCCAGGTAATGTTGGCCTCTGGGATCAAGCCCTGGCTATTCGATGGCTGAAGGACAACGCAAAGGCATTTGGTGGCAATCCAGAATGGCTAACACTATTTGGGGAATCGGCTGGTTCAAGTTCAGTGAATGCACAATTAATGTCACCAGTGACAAAGGGCATTGTCAAGCGTGGTATGATGCAATCTGGTACGATGAATGCTCCATGGAGTCATATGACTTCGGAGAAAGCTGTCGAAATAGGAAAGAAGTTAATACACGATTGTAACTGCAATGTTTCTATGTTAGCGGTAAATTTGTTAAGAATTTTGTACCTTTTGTTTTAATTATAAAGCCATTTTAGGAATCACCTTTGACTGTTATGGCCTGCATGAGGGCTGTAGAAGCAAAACAAATTTCTATCCAACAATGGAACTCATACTTGGGAATACTGGGCTTTCCATCAGCGCCAACGGTAGACGGAGCATTTTTACCAGCAGATCCAATGACTTTACTTAAAACATCAAATTTGGAGGGATTTGACATAATGATGGGCAATGTTCGAGATGAAGGTAAGTTTTTAAGGAACCCCAAACAAATATGAGTTTGTGTGGACTCTTTGGATTCTTGGTTGTCATGACATTTGAAATTTCCATACTAACGGGAAACAAGTTTCGAAAAAAAACCTTGGAACTACTGTCTCTCCAAACTATTTTCATATGCTAAGATTAAGAAATAAACAGTTAACACTAGCTTGTGCAACTACGTTGCTCAGCTTAGAGTATGATCAGTCATCAGGCAGGTGCCTATGCCCACAGAATAATTATCAGCTTTTAAATTAAAGTGTAAGCATTTTTAAATTTTTGTTAATTTTGCTTAACGGTAGCAACGGTATAAAACTAACCACAAAGTCTTAATTTCAAGTCTTATAACTTCATTTTGTTTGACTAAAATGCATAAAAATCCAATCTATTGCACTTTTTTGTTTCATAAATTTTCTGTCGAGCAGATGTAAAAAAAAAAACAATGCAAAATTTAACCGCTTTAAGTTTCGATTTTAACGATAAAAACAATTAAACTGTTGAAATAGGTAAATATATGCAAAGTAAGTGGTCGATGGTGATATGCCATCAATATTTATTTTAGAATGCTTTCCAAAATAACCAAAAACCTTTATGTAAATATTATGATCCTTAGACTAGTCAAGATTAAGGTTTGATTTATCGATACAAAAAACACTCACAAAACACAAACAGTCGTATTTATAAACTTTGTATAACCTTAGACAGCCGTCTTACCCCAAAAAAATTATTTATAGATTTTGTTTAGTGTTTTCCAAAAGTTTTCCAACTTGGACAACTTCATCGGTTGCCTAAGACTTGTCTTACTTGACATTTTATTTAATTAAGTAAAGCATATTTCCAACTATTAAGTGTTTAAAAAAACCCTGGTGTAATAGACAACAGTCTAAAAAATTTAATAAATAAGGCTGAAAATACACATATTTGTCGAACTTTGGGAGTATCTATATGTTAATCTTTTTTCACTCCCTGCAGCAGAGCGAAGGTTTTCGACTGTAAGCCTAGTTGAAAACGGAACAAATTAAATGTTGCTACTTTTGAAAATGTAACCGTCAGACTTTGGGCTTCTGCAGCTCTTTCAAAATTTTAATTTCAAAGATAGAAAGTAAAAACCATCTAAGTGTAAGAAAGTGATTAATCGAAGACTTTTAAGAATATATATTTATTCAATAATTTATTTATTATTATAGCCTTAAGAAACCGATTATTGTTTTATTTTTTTGTGTTAAAAAAATCTACTGCGAAAAATTGAATCTACTGAATTTTTCTTAAGAATCTACTGCGCTCCTGTATTCTTGAAGTGGCAACCATGAAAACATGACATAGTGACATAGTTCCGTTTTTAATTGTGATTTATACATAGCTACTATCTTCATATATGGCAAGTTATGCATTGCTAAAAAAATTGAACTCGGGATTTTGATAGGACTTGTCGTTACAATGCACAGTGGTTTCAGTTGTGAGGAGAGGTGGGTCACAGGTTCATAGAATCTGAACCATAGCACCGATTTCGATGAAATTTTCAGGGACGATGAAAAGATATGTAATCAATCATTTGACAAAATTTCTTCCCCCTAACACGCCCACCATTTTTTTTAAGGGAGGCACTTCGAATTGCCAATATATATCAAAATTTGGAAACTGGTATTATATCCTTGGTGCCAACAAAGTTCTCCCAGGGGAAACGAATTTTAGATTTTTTCAATAAAATATGGGGTCTCAGTCCCCTCATTTAGTTGGGAGGCACGATTTCAAAGAAAATTGCTTCAAAAAAATTAATTTAAACTCATAGTTGTAAAAAACAGACAAAAAAAAACAAGAAAAACAAGTTTTTACTAAGAATTTAAAAATAGTGTGCTCATTTTCATATCTTGTTATAAGCATATTTTGTGTAAGAGATATTCGTATTATAAAAATTTAAGTAAGATAACTCTTTTAAGTGCATCTGGAAAAAATTTTGTGGATTATTTGTTGGAAAGAAAATTGTCTGGACATTTTTAAAGAACAGAACTCAAATCAAAATTACAACTTTATTAGTCGTTATAGTATTTTTCTATTTTCTTGAAGACTTTTTATTTAAAAAATATCTAGCTAGTCTTTAATGTTTGATAATATAATGTAGAAAGTGAATAAGAAACCCAATTCAGTAGATAACATAAAAAAGCACCAAAGATATCGTACGCGTGCACAAATTCTTAAAAATATTTGCGATTTGAAGTGCTCTAAAAAAAGTGGTCGTGTTAGTGGGCGGAAATTTTGTCTAATGATTTTCCAAAACATTTTCTTGTTCCTGTGCCTGAAAATTTTATTAAAATCGGCAAAAACGTTCCCATTTTATGAACCTATTACAACCTCGCTGTAGGGGAAAGCATAGCCCATCGCTTATAGTGCACCTTGTCGCACCTTGTTGCACCTTGTTGCAGCTAGATGTTATTGTTCTTAAAACTACTTATATGTACATACCATCATTTTGGTATATGATTTGTGCATGATTTGTCATGTATTTGTACGTAAAAGACTCGTTAAATTGGAGAAAAAGAAACTAAACAGAACCAATTTTAGTATTTCTTCGTGTGGGCTTTTTCTTGGTTTTTAATTGGTTACAATAACAATCCAGTCCTTATTGCCATAGTTAACACCTTTAATTTTGGTATTCACTACCAAAAAATATCATTTGAAACCTATTTAAGAAAAATAAGACTTTAAACTTACTAGAAATAGAAACTTACTAGATAACGAGCTCTTATTTCGTATGTTGCACTTCTGGATTTTAATTTTTTTGTGGCATCAGGTGTTATCATTATTAATAAATACTATAGGGAGATATGAGGCCATTAATCCAACACCAAAATTTTAACCTGTGTCCTACTTCGGTCCCACTGCAATGATACGTATTACAAACTTCTAAAAAAAATTGTTAACAGCAGTTTAACGATTGGAAATGGTGAAGAGGGTTATAAGGAATATACAAAAAAATCAATTTTCCAGCCGTGGAGTTGCAGGGTCTTTTTAGGGGTGAATAGTGGAAGGGGGAATTTTATTCATGCATTCACCAACTAAAATTGACAAAAAGTGTTAAATATAAAAGTTTTTGATCACGCAAAAATCTACAACTTTTGTTCAAATCATTTTTAACGCGTAACCAAACTGGTTAAACTTATCCAAACGTCAGTGTGACTCTTAATCTGATTGAATTACGTAGCATTTTAGCAAATGTTTAAAAAAGGTCTTTCATGCAAACTTTGCGTAAACTTATCATTTTACCCATTTGTTAACTTACGACGTTGCATGAACACCCTTACTTTTTTGTATTTTTTTCCGTAGAATCACACGATGTACCTAATAATTTCAAGCATTTTGGAAAAATCTTAAGCAATTATCATAAAATTACTTATTGCAAAATATTTTTTTACTTTTTCGCATTTTTGAACGTGGTGTCCAAATGTAATATGTTATCTTTATTTATATGATGTAGATATTAAAATAAAGCAAATGAGCCCTGAATTAACTCCGTACAATGATTTTCATTTTCATGCAGTTTGTTATTTTTTCATTTGAAAAAAGCTTTTCTTAGGAAATAAATTGAATATCTCTACAACTCCTGTATGATTTAATTTGAAAAAATTATGGCTATTTAGAAAACAACAATATATATTTTCACAAAGTTTCATTTAAATTTAACAATTTTTGGGGAAATGAAAAATAAAAAAGAAAAATAAAAGACGTGATTTCGCCATTATCATTTTTTACATTTTTGAGTGACCTACATTATATTCAACACAATTCGTCGTTTTGACGTCAACTTAATTCGGTAAATGCAAGAATACAACTTCTCCCCCCCCCCACTTTTTCATCCACCGGAAATACCATAGGTTAGGTTAGAAGGGGTGATGATACGGCGGGCCGCATCATCTCACTCGGATCTCAGTGGATCCATTGCGCTCCCCAGAGTGAAAGGTGGGTGGTGAAGAGGGATAGGGAGGGGTTTGATGAGGAGTATTAGTTGTAGGGAGCCTCCCTGAACCATCCTGAGTTCTGAATGAATTTTAGGATGTTTTTCAGTGGCAATACAGAGATGTCGCCCAGTTCATCGAAGAAATATTCTCCTAGGGCTGCTTTCCTGGTTCTAGCTAGGCTGGGGCATTCACATAAGAAGTGAAGGGAGCCCTCTTCCACCTCTTCATCATGACACCCTCTACATAAGTCAGATGAGCTGATGCCCATTCTTTTCATATGGGTTCCCATAGAGTTATGCCCCGTTAGGACGCCAACTATGAGTGATAGTTGAGGCCTGCTTAGCTTAAGTAGGTTGGAAATACCATACACTTGTTTTTTGTGGTTAAGTCTCCATGTTGTGTATGCTATGTATTATAAAAAAATAAAACAAAAATTTTTTAAGAGAGCATTTTTTTTATTTATTTAAATTACAAAAATACGTTCGCAACATATGTATAATGTTCTGAAAGTATTCTATAAATCTAAATAAATTTAAAAAAAAATTAATTAGATATATTAAAAATAAAAATTTTTATAACACATACCATACAACTCCGCTACTGGGAAATTTTTGTTTACATTCGTTTTACCCTTTTTTACCATTTCCCAATGTTAAACTCTAAACTGTTATTAATTTTTTTGATGTAAAAATATGTTAATAAGCCTGCTCTAAAGACGAAAAAAGTGGTTCTCAATTCTGTCTGGTCTCGATACAAAATGGTTGTTGGTGATTCTGCCCACACATTTTTTTCATTTTAACTTGCGATATAGGTACTATAGGGCAAGTTTTAGATTCGAGAAAAAAAAACTTGAAATAACAATCAAACATAACATTACGATGATTGAGAACACGAAACACAATTCTGTGGTGGCACAGTTCTGTATGTGTGCAATTTTCTTCAAATTTTGATTTTAAGGTTTTTTTGTAACTCTCCAGAGAGGAAATAGAAATTATTTTAACACCAAAAATAATAGTACTTGCCTTACAACCGTAAATAAAAATCTTATTTGTCGCAAAAATGGCTCTAACGATTTTGATGAAAAACATCAATGTTTTATTGTAGGTATTGAGTACTTTAAAAAAAAAAAAAATTACCGAAAACCGTTATTAAAGGTACCTGCCATTTAACGGTGTTTAGTTCTCGATTTTCTCATTAACGGCCTAAACGATTTCAATAAAAAATTTTATGCAAAATCTTTTTTAAAATGTTAATAATATTGCATATCCAAATTTAAAAAAAAAATATATTTTGGTTTTTCAAAACAATATTAAAAAATTGTTTTTTGAAAATTCAGTAATTCAAAAATGAGTTAATGAATTTTTTTGAAACTAGGTTAAAAACTGTTTTTCAATACCTACTCAAAATTGGCATACCGAACCTTTATTTAAAAATGCTATTAAAATTTTAAATATAAAAATTTATTGTTAAGAAAACCGCTCCAAGGATTAAATTTTTTTTGCATATATTCATATTCAAGAAATCATATGGCATACTTGTTTTTGAGCTTTTAGTTTATTAACTAGTTGTTTATGCAATTAAATGAATAATTTAAATGCTTTTGTTATACAGGGTGTCCGCCGGGAATGTATACTATTAACTAGTTGTTTATACAATTAAAAGAATAATTTAAATGCTTTTGATATACAGGGTGTCCGCCGGGAAGGTATACTACTTTGTTTTGCCACCATTTTGTTTAACATTATTCTTGAGAGTTCATATTTGGCAGTCGTGAAGTATACTCGTGGCAAATTTTTTATGGAAAAGTATTCGATAAATCAACGTGTTTTAATGATTGTTATATATATATGAGTAAAAAACCAAAAGAAATCTACTACATGATCACATACTGTCAAACATCATTTTCACCTCTTATACTTCATGCCAACTTCACTGAATACTTACATTATTCTCAATAAATCTTTCTCTCTATTCGCATAAGAAAAGACTTGTTAATGGCCTAGATCAACAAGTCTTTTCTTTAGCAAATACATTACAAAATTGCCGACGAGGATATTTAATATTTTACATCTTAAAAATTACATGTAAGAGAAAAGTATCGAATTTCGATTAGTTTTATTTAAACATAAAATACATTTTTCTAAATCGGTTCAAGATTTAAAACGTAAAAACACGCTTTAAGAAATATTTTCAATGCCAAGTGACAAAGGTACAGTAGTCCATTCTACGACCATCAATGAGTTTAATCCAAGCGAAGTCAAATGGAGCATTTGGAAAGAGCGTTTGGACATTCACTACACCGAGATAAATTGCACCGACGACAAAGCAAAAAAAGCGATTTTATTAAAATCAATTGGATCATCAGCATACGAATTATTACGCAGTTTATGAGTCCCAAGGAGGCCAGTGAACACAGATTTGGGTGAGTTGTGCACGATTTTGGAATCGCACTTCACACCTCCAATAATTGTGTACCATGAACGAAAATTCGCAACGAATACGAAAGTGTGTCATCATGCTGGCATCAAGAAGCCGGTTCTTCAGTGTAAATATGGTAGCAATTTGGATGTTATGGTAAAAGACAAATTTATTACTCAATTGCCCGAGAAAATTTTTTCACGTATTTACGAAGAAGATGAAAATTTGTCATTGGCCGATGCTCTGAAAAAGGCGCTGATATTCGAAACAAAAAAAACAAAACAAAACAACAAAAATTTGCGATGAAAGCCAGCACGGATTCCGAGGTTAACTATATGAGTTCGAAGAAAGGGCAAAGACATCGCAAAAAAGGCAATAAAAACAACCGTAAAGTGACAGTACCACCAGCTGACAAGAAAACCGCGTGCACGCGATGTGGATGGAGGACACATGAGGCCTATACCTGTGCATATAAAGAAGCCAAGTGCCATTCCTGTTCAAAGAAGGGACATTTAAGCAGTGTTTGCCGTTAGGAAAATAGCAAAAAAGAAATTAAATTTTATTTATTCTAGTAGTTCTGATAATCCTTCTGATTCTAATGCATATGTAAATTTTGTTTGTAATGGCAATTCTTTAGATTTTTCTTTATACAGTTTAAATGATGATGAATCGATCAGGATATATTGGTTAAAGGTCATGTTCAGCGGCGGCGCAGGGAAATAATTCCACGGGAATCTGCTCCACATGAGAATCTATTCCATCTAAAGTGGGAATCTGTTCCACTTCTCAAAGTGGAATTTATTCTCACGACTAGAGGGAACTTACAACACCCGAAATTTTGTGGAATTTTTTCCCACCTCAAATTTGGAATTTAGTATATTATTGATTCATAAATATAGAAACCGTCATTGTTTATTTACATAAATACAATACTAGCATTGCGGCGAATAAACAGTGAGATAGGTTGGCTACGTTTTCCCGAATAACGATGTACGAGTATTAATTGAGTGAAACTCGAGTAAACAGTGGGCATGTATGGAACCCCCCTGCTTACGCTCTTTATAGGATTCGGGGTATGTAAAGTTTCTTTTGCATTTGAAGAATCTGCATTTATAAGTGGCGAGGCCGTTATTCGGGCAAACGTGATTCGGGAAACTGAATTTGGGGCAAACGTAATGTTCCCAGTGAGATATGTATGGGGGTCATGCTGCAACTTCCCTGCCTAGGCCCATAATAGGATTTGGGGTAGATGCGAGGCTGGGTGTATGCAAAGTTTCTTTTGAATTTAAAGAATCTGGATTTAAAGAAACTTTGAATTTATCCTTTATATCCAACAATAATTGTAACTGTATCATTTTGATATCTTTATGTAGAAGAGTATTTATAATCAGAGGTATGGATCATACTTTCGCAGTTCTAATAACATTAAAACAAACATTAAACACTATATATTACAAAAAATACCTCCTAAGAACGAATCAAAGAAAAAGAAGTGAAATTGATTCTCATTCAAAGTGGGCAAAACTCCACTTTCCAAGTGGAAATCTTTCTCACTAAAAAGTGCGATAAATTCCCTTTATCGGCGAGAATAAATTGCACTTTGAAAAGTGGAACAGATTCCCACTTAAGATGGAATAAATTCCCATGTGGAGCAGATGCCCGTGGAATTATTTCCCTGCACCTTCAGCCGGACCTTGATGGATATGACATGTGATACGGGGGCACCGGGCACATTTATTCCGAAGACTTTTTACGAGAAATATTTATCACAGTATCCGCTAACGGTTTGTAAAATCCCGTATAGAAATTACGGTGGAAATAAAATCAACATAATTGGTGAGTGTTTAGCAAGCATTTCTTATGGTGACACCAGTAAATGTATTACAGTTGTAGTGACCGATGCAAATGCACCACCTTTATTAGGTAAATTTCTACGCACATTTAAATTTTTGTTAGTGCAAAGAGATCAAAATCATGACAACCTTATTCATATGATTCAATCACCAGAAAAACAACGTTTTTCCGTTATTATCGATCAGATTAAAAGTCAATTTTCCGAACTATTCGTTGGCCAGTTGGGCAAATATAAAGTATGTGAAATTTCGTTACAAATTGATAGTGACAATAAGCTGGTATCTTGTAAACCATGACCAATTCCAATTGCTTGGAAGTCCGAAATTGAATAAAATCTATGTGATGTAGTTTCAAAAGGTGTTCTTGAACAAATTGAAACATCGAAGTGGGGAACATCTTTAGTTCCCGTTCCAAAGCCAGATGGCAAGTTACGCGTGTGTGGTGACTACAAAACTACAATAAACAAGTTTCTTGTTGATGTCAAATACCCATTACCTCTGATTGATCGTTGCAAGGTGGAGAATTATTTAGTAAATTAGACATGAGCGCTGCTTATAATCAATTGTGTTTGGATGAACCATCATCTCTTTTGTGTGCATGGAGCACCCACATGGGTGCATTTAAAATGAAAAGATTACCATTTGGCGTAAAGCTAGCAGCTGCAATTTTCCAAATGCACATGGAAAATTTACTTAGAGGTACGAGTATCAATGGAGTAGTTATATAACAAGATGATATCTAAGTCACTGGAAAGAATTTCAGTGACCATCTTTTTAACTTAAAATCGGTTCTGAAGAAAATGGCCGATGCTGGTTTCAGGTTGAATGCAAGTAAATGCCTTTTCTTTCAAAAACAAATTTATTATCTTCTTTTAACCATCGATAAATATAGGCTCCATAAGAACAGAGACAGATTTGCTTCTATTTTGGATGCACCCATTCTTAACGATATTCATGAGTTGAGAGCATTTATTGGCATGGCTAATTATAACTCACGCTTCATAAAAGCAAGCAAAATGAATCCGTTGTATATTTTACTTCGTAAAGAAGTTCAATTCATATGGAATAAAGATTGTGAAAAGGCATACGATTTGATAAAGCATGACATTTCGTTGGAGCAAGTGATGAATCATTTCAATCCGAAACTCCCAATCGTTTTAACGACTGATGCTTGTAAACATTCTGTGGCAGGAGTCTTATCACACCGGTTTTCAGATGGGCTCAAACCCATTGCTTTCATTTCGAGGTCTCTATCCAAAAGTGAATTGAACTAATCCGTCATTGAAAAAGAATCATTAGCCGTATTTTTCTCTGTCACTAAATTAAAACAATATTTATTGGGAAACTTTTCCACCATTTGAACTGATCATAGGCTCTTGTTATCTATTTTTGGTGAAACACACGGTTTACCTTTAATGGCCGCAGCTCGCATGCAATGCTGGGCACTGATATTGAGTGGTTTCAATTATGAAATTAAATATTTAAAAGGCATCGATAATGAGGCATTGAAGAATATAATGAAACAAGCTACAGGGTGGCGCACCAATTGTGCTACAATAAGAAATTCAAATAACTTTTTTTTTAATCGATGTATTTAATTTTTTTTTTTTTTTATTGGTTAGAAAATTAAATTTTATTTTAAATAGTTAGTTGTTTTTAAAGATTATAGACCGCAAATGACCTCCACGCTCTCCCACGCATATGCGGCACCTGATCAAAAAATTATTCATTGCGGCCTGAAGAGTTGAAGTTGGGATCGCCTCAATTATTGTCGTTATGGACTGCTTTAATTCAGTTAAATTCCTGGGCTTCGTTTTATACACCTCTTGCTTGACATAACCCCATAAAAAGAAGTCTGGTGCAGTCAGGTCAGGTGACCTTGGGGGCCAGCGAAGAGTGGAGTTCCTAGAAATTAATTTGTTTGCGAATTTTTTGTTTAGCTCCGCCATAACTGGTCTGGCTATATGTGCAGTTGCTCCATCTTGCTGAAACTAAACGCTGTTGAATGGTAAACGTCTTCGGCGCAGTTCTGGGTAAAAAACTCCTTCAACATCTTTAAATAACGGTCCCCATTGACAGTAACGGTTACACTGTTTTTTTCAAAGAAGTACGGCCCGACAATACACCTTGATGAAACTGCGCATCACACGGTGACTCGTTCTGGGTGCAGTTCCGTCTCATGGAGCATTTCTGGATTAGACTCATTCCATATACGGCAATTTTGCTTGTTTACATTGCCGTTAAGATGAAAATGGGCCTCATCAGACATGAACAAACAATTGATCAATGTGTTGTCTTCTTCGGCCATTGATATCATTTTTTGGCAAAATTCCAGGCGAACAGGCAAATCCTGAGGGTTTAACTTGCTAGTAATTTGGACTTTGTACGGAAACAAGTTTAAATCGTCATGAAGTATCCGTTGTAATGACCGTCTACTAACTCCAATTTGCCCCGATAAGTTTCGGGTCGAAACGCTCGGATTGGCCTGTATTGCAGATGCTACTGCTGCGATTGTATCCTGAACCCGAACATTGGCATCTCGATGGTACGGCCTTCGTGCGATGCTTTCAGATTCGGCAAACATGTTTACAAACCTCATAATGGTCCATCTACTCGGGGGATTACCGCCAAACTCTCGCCTAAATTCCCTTTGGACGGAAATGACGGACTGCAAAGCATGGTACCGTTGCACTATCCAAATTCTTTTCTCCCAAGCATCCATTTTTATAAATCTAAATAGTAACCTACAAAATATAAAAAATAAGCCGATTACTCACACAGAAAAAAAATTTATTACGTTTTATTTTTGTAGCACGATTCTTGCGCCACCCTGTACGTAGATTTGATTGAAAAAGATAATGCATTACGAAAAAATTTTAAAAATATTGCCATCGAGATGCGACGTGATCCTGTTCTCAGTAAACTTTCACAAGCTATTGAAAACAACACTGTTGACATTGGATTCCAATTTTGATGCGTTCAAAAGCAAATGGCTCGAACTTTCTGTCCAATACGGATGTGTCATGTGGGGATTTCCAACGATTGTGCCAATGAAACTTCGGCAATATATTCTTAACGAATAACATGCATCCCATATGGAAGTAGTCAAAACCAAATCATTGGCAAGATCATACGTATGGTGGCCAAAAATTGATTCTGAAATTAAAAATTTAATAAAAAAATGTATTCCCTGTCAACAATTGCAGGCAAGTCCACCGAAAGCCGAGTTAATACCATGAGTACTATCAAACTCAGTTTGAAGTCGTATTCATATCGACTCTTCTGGACCGAAATTCAACCATTATTATTTAATCATTGTAGATTCACATACAAAATGGGTAGAATTGTTTAAAACAAAAATAATAACATCTGCGTTTACCATTTTACATTGCGCGAATTATTTAGTCGCTATGGAATTCCAGACAGAATTGTCAGCGACAGTGGAACTCAATTTAAGTCTGCCGAGTTCAATGATTTTACTACACGTAACATATAATTAATATATAATATATAATATTGAACATATTTTCACTTCTCCAGGTCATGCCGCAACAAACGGCCAAGCAGAGAATTTTGTGAAAACGTTCAAAAAGTCATTCATTGCTAGTGTAAACAGCGTTAAGTCAAACAATAAATCGCAAATTGTAGACACGAACATAAATCAATTCTTGCTTGATTATCGACAATCCACTGTAGAACGGGTGAAACGCCCGCGAAATTATTTTTTGGACGCACTTTGCGTACTTGCTTCAGTAATTTGTGACCACTAACCATAAGTGATGTAGTTGAAAACAAACAAGAAAAACAAAAAAAAATTTCAAAGGTAAACAAAATGTAACTTTTAAAAAAGGTCAAAATGTCATGATGAGAAATTACAAAGATCCTAACAATGCATCATGGTTGCAAGCAACAATTAAATGAGAAATGGGTCCCCGTACGTATACTTGTGTCTACACTCACAACAATAAAAAAAATAAATCGTCATTTGGATTAAATTCGTGATCAATCTATTGTTACAGATGAACCAAGTATACAAAACGCGACTGTTAACAATGTTTCAGATGACAGTTCAGGCAATGAATCGCAATCGTCACCGTCAACTAGCAACGATTCTAGGGCTAATGATCTGGACTGGATTCCAATGCAACTTCGATGAATTCGGATTCGGGAACAGATGAAGAGGAGACAGGCACCCAAAGCAATCACGAAAGGCAAAAAAATTGGGCCTGTGCAGAAATGTTGCAGTTAATAAAAAGTCCAAATAATTACCTTTTTGCCATAGAAATATGAATATTTCATTTTTGATTCGAATTTCATCTCATTTGCAAATTGTAATTTTTGTTCTCTATAATCTATCAGTATAATTATTATGATTCAGTAAATTTATTTTTCATTAATTTATAGTATTAAATTTTTCATGAGATGTACATAAAGAAATTTTGTATTATAAACAACTTTAGGGAGAGAGTGTTTATATGTATATGTATGAGTAAATCACCAAAAGAAATCTACATGATCACATGCTTTCAAACATATCATTTGCACCTCATAAACTTCATGTCAACGTCACTGAATACTTACATTATTCTTAACAAATAATTCTCTATTCGCATGCTCTGAACCACCAACAAGTCTTTTCTTTAGCAAATACAACATTTTATAAATATCAATCATCGATTACTGTGACCATGAGAAAGTTACGTGAAATTTTTGGGAGAACAACAAAACCCACTATTCATCGTGTAGTGAATGATTTCGAAGAAAGAGGGTCTGTAGGTGATAGGCCCAAGCAACTACAACGTACTGCAAGATCGGCTGAAAAAATTGCTGATGCTCAAGGAAGTGTTCAAAACAATCCATCAACCTCAATTCGACACCGTGCGCAGGAGCTTGGTCTTCAAAGAACAACTTTAAAAACTTTTTAATGCCACAACTTCATGCGGCTTGGCTTGATTAACATGTGGTATCTAGAAGACGGTGTCACATCGCATACATCCATGATTACAATGGAATTACTGCGAGAGCTCTTTCCACAAAAAATTATTTCAAGAAATGGTGATGTTGATTGACCTCCACTGTCGCCTGATTTGACTGCTCCGGACTTCTTTTGGTGGGGGTATCTGAAAAGCAAGGTTTATACAAATAAACCAAAAACGCTTGAGCAACTCAAACAAAATATTTTTGATGAAATTAATGAAATACCGCATGAAAAGTGTTAGAATAAAATGAAAAATATGCTCAAAAGGGCTCGCATTTGTGAGACTAACAGAGGCAAACATTTACCTGATATTGTATTACATACATAATTGCTGACATTGAATAAAACATTTTTCAATATAAGATCCATTCTCTTTCATTTAATAAAAAATTATAAGCAAACAAAGTAGTATACCTTCCGGGCGGACACCCTGTATGTCCGTAAGATCCAGTCATGCATTTTATTTTAGCAATTTTACATAATCGTATTTTTCTCAAAAACGGCTTGACACCCTTACTTAAAAAAAGTTCAATAAATTACTTTTAGGAAAGGCTTCCTTTAATTAATAACCATTTTCCAAAGGTGGTTATTAATGGTACCTCCCCAAAAAAACATTTTTTTAAATTTTCGATTTCTTAAAAACGGTATGGTGATTTCAATAATGTTCCAAGAACTATATGTATATTTGCTTACGTAAATTTAAAAAAAAATTGGATGCTTCAAATTTTTTTTTTTTGAAAATCAAATATTTCGAAAACAATATGGTCGATTTTTTGAAACTCAAAACTTAAGTTTTTTAATAGGTACACTCTTAAAAATTTTTAGAAAACAATTTACATATATGGAAAAATAACGGTACCTTCCACACAAAAGTTAAAAAACCGGAAAGAAAAATATATTTTTTCTCAAAATCGACTCTTACGATTTTGATTAAACTTTTTCCGTAGACTAAAATTCATACGATGTTATACAAACAAATTTTAAAATTTTGCACTTAGCATCTATTAATAGTTCCTGTCATAGAACGTATTTTTTTAATTTTAATTTTCTCATTATCAGCTAAACGGACTTTGAAAGGTTTTTGTTTATACAAATTTCAGATAAGATTAAATAATATTGCATTTAAAAAAAAGTTTTAGAATTTAAAACCCAAATCTTATTTTCAAAATTCGATATACCTATCAAAAACGGGTTGACATTTTTTTTTTCAAAATTTAATTTTTATGTGCACATAAATAAATACTTAAGATTTGCATACCAAAAGTTTTCTTTAATAATGTTTAAAGAATTTCATGTAAAAGAAACTATTTTTAAGAAAACCCCTCCAACGATTTAAAATTTTGCTGCCGATACAATCATACTCAATAAAGAATTAAGATGGCGTTCTTTGTTTTCATCTCAAACTCTCAAAGAAATTTTTTTAACTAATCTAAATATCGTATTTCATGCTTTTAAACATTTTTTTCTCATAATATCCATGTCTTTACATATCATTTTCTAAAACCCTCAGCGCTTTTAACATAAAAGCAAGTACGTGTGCCCCAGTCGTGCATTTTATTTTCTTAGAACTAAAAGTAATGGTACGTGCCATAAAATTGTTTTTACCAATTTAACCACAACTTTTCTTAACAAAAATCAATACATTTCTTTTAGAAAAGGATAGGAAGCCATTTCCCAAAAAATGGTTATTAATAGTACCCTCCAAATGAGCCATGTTTTTACTTTCGATTTTCTTCAAAATACGGAAGCTTCTAAATAGTTTTTCTTATTAAGATTTTCAAATAAATATTTTATGGATTTTCAAAAAATGTTTTTATTTTGTAAAATCAAATCGGTTTTTATAAAACTTTGTTGCTAGTTTTTTTTTTTAATTTTCTTTTATATATGCACATAAATAAATACTTCAGGTTTGCATACCAAAAGATTTCCTTAAAAATGTTTTAAGAATTTGATGTACACAACACACACAAAATTATTTTTTTTTTAAACCGTTGCAACGATTGAAATTTTTTCCATTCAACCACAATCAACCTAGTATTAAGGCTAAACTATCAACCAAGTTGGTTAAGCTAATTTAAATATCATATTTCATGCTCTTAAACATCAACTTGAACATAAGAGCAAGAGTACGCGCGCGACCCAGTCGTGCATTTTATTTTGTATGCCTTTAAGGTTTAAGCCCATCATAGTGTGTTTGATAATTAATTCAAGTCATAATTTCTGAGATTTTGTAATTGCGTAGTGAGTTAATTCGGGATATTGTTCGTTGGGATTATAAGAAGTGGTAATTTGTAGTTAAGAGATTTTGTAACCCAGGATTTGGGAAATATCTCGTACACAACCCGACAAGTTACTAGATCATGCTAAAAAGTTAACTAGTGGGAATAATTTTTAATAGATTTTTAATGCATTCTCGAAATTAACAATCTGCTTTCAATAATCTCGCACTTACAAAATATCGATTTAACATCTCACAAATATCACCCAAAATCTCGAAATTCAAGATCTTGCATATTAAAATCTCGCAAATCAAAATTTCATAAATTCAAAGCTCACAGTAATATCACATATATCATATATATGAGCTTGACGTCAAGCTGCGTCCACCACACATTAATAGACAAATTTTCGAAAAACTAATGATGCAATAATTTGATGCTAATTTTGGGCTCTTGAAATGGCGGAATTTCCAATGCCTCAAGTCTATCCTTATCACTTAAAAACGGCTTGTTGTCAAGCGAGCTGTGTAGACTTTTTACCACAACGCGAAATTCAAAAATGTAATGATAAAATAATTTGATGCTCATTTGATGCTAATTTTGTACCGCAATCCCGCCCGGGTACTAAATTCCCTTCCCCCTCAAACTGGTGGGGGACCCAGCTTGACGTCAAGCTGCGTCCACCACAACTTCCTAAACAAAATTTCAAAAAACTAATGATGCAATAATTTGATGCTAATTTTGGGCTCTTCAAATGCGGAATTTCCAAATCCTCAAGTCCAGCCTTACCCCTTAAAACAGCTCGATAACAAGCGAGATGTGTAGACTTTTTAATACGATCTTTGAAAAAAAAATAAAAAAGTGCATAAGACGTAAAACTAAGTAATTTGAAAAAATATAAAATTTTGTCTTTCTATCCCTTCCAGTTTTGTTTTTACAGGCAAAAAACTGAATTCTGATGACGTCACTTACATGAAGATGCTTCCACCACAAACGAAATTCAAAAACATAACTATGCAGGAAATTTTGGGCTCCATGGTTTGACCTTGAAATCTATTGCTGAATATATAGAACTATGTAATTTGAAATAATTACATTTTCCATCCATCCTTTCAGATCTTCCATTAATTTTCTTGGAGACATCATATTAACCATTTTGTAACATTCCTATTATAACGGGTGATTTTTTAAGAGGTTTAGAACTTAAAAAAAAAAAAAACACAAAAAATTCGAAAAAATGAATGAAATATTTATTTGAATCGATAGTTTGAACCTATGAAGGTACACGTATGTGTGTAATACATGGTACATACATATATGTATGTATGTACCGTGTACCTACATACATACAGACATACATGTATGTAAGCAATAATTTAGTATTTAAATTTTCTTAAGCTTAAGTACACCCAACCTTCCCCTTAAGAAGTCAGAAACCCACTAATATCAAAACTTTACATAGTTCAATATAGTAAATTCTTTATTTTGGTCAAAGAATGCCATGAAATAGGCGTAACTAAAATAAAAATGAACTAGTCAATGCTCAACGTATATATATTTTAAAGAAATAGATATGTATGTAGGAAGGTGTAATTTAAAAAATAATTTCATTTGCTTGTTTATTTTAAGGAAGTAGAATATGTGTGAGCTTTGATTTGTATGTGTCAGTTGAATTTTCATCAATGATTTATATAGAAAAAATTCGCGATCTGATTGGTTGAATTGTATTGTTATATAATAGGAATGTTACAAAATGGTTGATATGATGTCTCCAAGAAAATTAATGGAAGATCTGAAAGGATGGATGGAAAATGTAATTATTTCAAATTACATAGTTCTATATATTCAGCAATAGATTTCAAGGTCAAACCATGGAGCCCAAAATTTAAAATTTCAACAATAAATGAGCCCATAAGAAGCACTGGGTTCCTGCATAATTATGTTTTTGAATTTCGTTTGTGGTGGAAGCATCTTCATGTAAGTGACGTCATCAGAATTCAGTTTTTTGCCTGTAAAAACAAAACTGGAAGGGATAGAAAGACAAAATTTTATATTTTTTCAAATTACTAAGTTTTACGTCTTATGCACTTTTTTATTTTTTTTTCAAAGATCGTATTTAAAAAGTCTACACATCTCGCTTGTTATCGAGCTGTTTTAAGGGGTAAGGCTGGACTTCAGGATTTGGAAATTCCGCATTTGAAGAGCCCAAAATTAGCATCAAATTATTGCATCATTAGTTTTTTGAAATTTTGTTTAGGAAGTTGTGGTGGACGCAGCTTGACGTCAAGCTGGGTCCCCCACCAGTTTGAGGGGGAAGGGAATTTAGTACCAGGGCGGGATTGCGGTACTAAATTAGCATCAAATTAGCATCAAATTATTCCATCATTAGATTTTTGAATTTCATTTGTGGTGGACGCAGCTTGACGGACCTGAAAAACCTATTGGAAGCCAGGCGCGTAAGATGGTTTTTAAGTTATATAATGACAAGTTGGAAGAACCAAAGAGTTTGTTTTTTGAAAATCCTGTGATTTCCGCAACCTCGTAAACCAAGGAATGAACTGCGATTTCAGAACGATCAATCAGAAGGATTATTAAGGAATACGAAGAAACAGGAGTTGTTAAATCGCAAAGTAAAAAAGTACCACATACGAAGTGGAAAACTGGATTAGACGAATTTGACATCACAGCTATTCGGCGTATAATACACAACTTCCACCAGGAGGAAAGCATGATGATATCCCTTAAAATTTTGACAAAACGAGTCCAGGAGGATCTACAGCTTTACTTTAGTATTACATCTCTCAACAGGATTCTAAAAAGAAACGGATTTAGCTACAAGAAAACGCAAAACAACCGCAAACTTCTTTGTGAAAGAAATGATATCAAACCAGTGCGAGTGAAGTATCTGAGAGAAATTCAAGAGCACAGAACAAAAGGATATAACATCATTTATTTGGGTGAAAGTTATATTCATAGCTCCCATACAAGGCCAAGGCCATGGACTGATGACAGTAAAAGTGGATTGAAGACGCCAATTTCAAAGGGACAGAGGCTGATAATGGCGCATGCAGGTGGTGAAAAATGCTTCGTGAAAAACGCCTTACTTTTATTAAAAACTGGAATGAAAACGGGAGACTATCACGACGATATGAATTTCGAAAATTTCTGCAAATGGATGCAGGAACAAGTTTTGAATAACTTGGAGGAACCTTCTGTTACTGTAATGGACAATACCGCATACCACAATAAATTGGAGGAAAAAAAATTACTTCTGCCAGCAAAAAATCCGAGATGATACAATGGCTGACCGAAAACAATATTCCCCATACTATACAGATGTTGAAACTTGAACTGTATGAGGTAATAAAACGACACAACCCAAACCATAAGATTGACGATATCATTCACAGCATGGGACATATGAGGTTCTATGTTTATCACCCTATCATCCTGACCTCAATCCCATTGAGAATATTTGGGCAACTGTCAAGGCAAGAGTAGGTAGACGAAACACAACATTCAAATTATCAGATGTTCAAAAATTAGCAGAGGAAGAATTTTCAAAAATAACGGCTGAAGACTGGCGAAAGGTATGTGAAAAAGCTATTAGAACTGAAGAAGAATACTTTTCTCACGACCTGAGGGGGGACACGGCGGATTCTACAACCGATTATGAAACCGACATTAGTTCTTAAAATTTAATATGTATAAATGAACAGTTATTATTTAAACTATATTATTGTTATTTATATTTTATTATTTTGATTCCTATTTATTTTTTAATACATAGTTATGTACTATAATTATTTTACAAAACAATAAATCAATGTTAATTATTCATTAAAATTATTTATTGTGCCAACTTTTCTCTCTCAAGAAAGTATTCATTCTTAAAAACTCGTAGGTAAAAATAATTAAAACTCGTAAATACTGATCTATTAATGTTTTCCCAAAACCCCGCAGGTTAAAAAAAATTTACAGATTTCACTCCTTGAGTAACAATGGGGACATTGAAAATGACTTATCTGTGCTAGAGAAATCTTTAATCTTTATAATTATAAATCTTTCTTTTATTTTGAATTTTATCTTTACTGGTTTCCAAGTACATTTATACCAATTTAATCATGATTTTTACTAAGATCAATCTAAAAATTATATTGAATTAAAAAAAATTTAAAAAAGTTTTTAGCCAAACTTAATTAGCATACTTGCACTCGCATTTCTACCTTTACTTGCACATAGTTAGTAGCGCATTAATAGATTTTTTTTCTACAGCTTTAAAAACACTTTCGGAATTTGAAGCCATTTCATCATTCCCTATTTTGATCATTCTTGAGACATTGTCTCAACAAAACTTTTATCATCTGAACTTTTTATTGCTTCATACAAACAAAACTGAATAAAATAAATTATCAAATACCCAAATATACGAAGATGATACAAAACTTAAAATAAGGCTAGTGGTTAGTGCGTAGAACTGTCATGCCAAAGGTCTGGGTTCGATTCCCAGCCGCTGCCACCTAAAAACAGAAATGTTTTTTTCGCGAAATTTTGACTACAGACAAATGGATGTTGACATGTATTGCTATTTTTTGTTTTGTTATTTTGTTATGTATTGGTTTTTTCCTTTTCAATATCTCGTTTTTGTTAACACTAGCTAAAATTTGGTTTTTTATAAATACAATATTCAATGTTGGTTGGATTGAGACGTAACTCAACAAAATATTATTTGTCATATTTCCTTTCTAGTTTTTTTTTTTTTAAATTTTGTTTCATTTTCAAAAATACAAAAGAGATTTAATATTTTCCTTTTGTCAATTTATTGACCTATATTTTCTGCCACTTGTCTCCCAGTTTCATATTATTTATTATCCATGTCTGGTAACACACTTTTTCTTTTTTCTTTTGCTCTGTTGTAACGCCAACCAAAAATTCAAAATTTCAACCCTCATTCCTTGTTTTTTTTTGATCTGTATCTGTATTTATTTTTCCTAAATCCTTTAACTTAAATTTAATTTTCCTCTAAATACATGCCTTCAAACAAACATTAAATGCTAGGGGTTGTTACGTCTCCACATCATTATTTAACTTATTATCTTTGTGGGTCTTTAATTTTGTTTCATTTTAAAAACACAAGATAGAACCTTCTTTTAAACAGAGGGGCTGTACACTTCCCACCTTTTATCATTTTACTGACCTTTATTTTTCCCGCTTGTCTTCTATCTTTAAATTTTCATTTTCTTTGTGTGGTAACTTTAATTTTGTTTTTGATTTAGCTTTGTGGTAACACCAACCAAAAATTCAATATTTCTGCTGATGTTACTTTTTTCTTGAATTTGAATTTATTTTTCGTAGCTCTTATAACGTGTGTTGTAGGCAACGCTTACTAATAAATTGATTTTTCCCCTTACATATGCCTACAAACAAATATTCAATGTTGGTGAGTGTAACGTCTGCGCAAAATTCTATTTTTCCCAATTTTGTGTTTTTTTCTTTAATTTTGGGGCTTCTTGCAAGTCTATTCCAAAGAGTTTGAATGGACAAAAGTCGATCATAATAGTCAAATATAGAAGTATTTACCAATTGAAATTTGCAATAACAATAAATCGACTTTCAGTCTATTCAACAAGTCTATTTTGAATAACTATCCCAATAAGGGCGTTTGTCGCATTTTCAACAATAGAAAATACATTTTCAATCGAATTTATAAGCTTTGTCTATAAGTATAGACAACCGTCCAACTCCAAAAATTTATTAATAAACTCTGTCCTAAATTTGTCTAACTTGGGCAAAGGCTTCGGCTGTCTAAGATTTTTCTAAACTGACGTTTTATTTTACAATATCCATAAGGCATATTTTCAACTATTAAGGACTTCTAAAACAACTGTCTAACTAGTCAACCTTATAAACAATCTAATAAATAAAGCGGTTTATGTTTTAGTTTTCAGATTTCATTGACCTATGTATATTTTTATTTTTTCTTGTATTTTTATTTCATATCTTTATTTTCTTCGTTAATCCGTCTAATTATACCTAAATAAAACTCAAAAGTAAAATAATTAACAAAATAAAAACAAAAACAACGAATCTCACAAGCATCCTACCTAACTTACTAAAGTACCTACCTACTAACCAAACATATCCCACCCTTCTACCTACTAAAGTATCTATTAATTTAACTAGGTAGGTATTAGCAGAAAAAATAATTGCCGAGCAGCAGAGCAAACTACCCCCATCAAAGCATCTACACGACTGAACAAATAGTGAACAAGCAACAAGAACATTGAACGAGTGAACATGAATACTGAACTTGAATGAAAAGTCATTTTCTTCAGTAATTCACTGACAGAGAGACAAATAATGAAACAAATCAAAAAACATAATGAACAGAGAGAAAGAGACATTTTGAATGAACTGTGGCACTATGGGAAATATTTGTGTTCTTCTTATTTGGGCTGATTCTCGTAACACAAACTTGCAAATCAACGATGACGATGAACTATAGGAATATTGATTGAATATTAGTACCAATTTTTAATCAAATTGTATTTTAGATTTGTGAGGCTTATAAAGAACGTACAGCTACGTATGATATATCAAATTAATTGTCAATTATTGAAGGTGCGAATAAAAAAAAAATAAATTGTATAGGTGCACACCCCAAAGAGTTATTAGGTAGTATGTCAATGAACAGTAATATGTAATTATGTCATCTCAGATGCTTTTAAATATTACAAATTTTACATATTATATGTAGATTTGTTTAATCTATTACCTGTATGAATTAGAGATTTTTAATTGGAATAGTTAAAAAGATAAAAAATATAACTGCCAAAAATCGATCCATAGAAATTAGTTTATTTAAAAAAAATATAAAAATATAAATAAAAATATTATAAGAATTTCCTGAAACGAAAAGCAATCAGTTATTTATTATCTTTCTTAAACTATAAAATTTATTACAATCAGATCTAACCCTAATGTCTAGTAAATAATTTATGAACCATCTATTTTAAAATTTTGAAGTTACAACCTTTAATATCTCATTTTGTAGATTTTTTGGAATTTCAAAAAATATAAACGAAATTGTTATATTAAACGTAACTATTGATAAAGATAAAAGTTGTCACAGCACAACTCATTTAGATTTTTGGTTTTTCGACCATTTCACATAAAAGCCCTACTTAAAGTTTGAATTTAAAAAAAAAACATAATTTTGCACATCTAAATACATTTTCTTTTTAAACGGTTTTTTTTTTTACTGCCAACACTTATAGCTTAAGCTGCACAATTAACTGCTGACTGGATTGACTCTCACATTTTTAATTTTATAAATATAGAATTAAAATTCATTTACTCAATTTAGTAACACCAACCAAAAATTCAATCGTACCCTCCCTAAATTCAATCGTACCCCCCGTATACGCTAGCGTTCATCTGTTCACTTTATTCATTCTGGTAACACCAACCAAAAATTCGATCGTACCCCCCGTATACGCTAGCGTTCATCTCATATACACATTTATTCACTTTATTCATTTTAGTAACACCATAATTTATCCAAAACGACCCTATAAAGATTTTCAATGTTAATATATCATATTAAACCTAATGCCATAAAATAAATACAAACACATCGCCCTCGGAACATATCTGTTGCTAAGCCACAAATCATAAAACCATAAAAAATAGAAACAAACAATAATCCCTAAACTATTTTTCAATCAGTCCGAAGTCACTGCAATAGATTAATGTTTTTATTATATCCCAGTCGATCTCGTACTGTGGAAGTGTGTAGACGTTTTCGGCTTCCCAGTTAATTTAAACTAATTATTTTGGAGTGACGTAGTCAAATTCAGTTTAAAGCCAAGCAAATATTAATTGTGTTAATAGCACAGAGGAAGAGGTGGCAGATCATTTGGCAAACGCCATAATCGCCGAGCGAAATGGGCCCAGTTCCCTGTTAATTACGAAGGTGGAGCTCCAGCTCATCTTCGATTCATTAAAGAAGAAGAAGTCAGCAGGAGTCGATGGCATATCCAACGTTGTACTTCGACATTTACCTCAAGAAGCAGTAGACATTTATACCACTCTATATAAACACGCTCTGAATAATGCATATTATCCAGTGCGTTGGAAGACAGCTGTGGTGCATCCTCTCCCGAAAAAGGGAAAGGACAACTCCAATCCCGGTCGATAAGTCTTCTTCCGAGTATCAGCAAGGCATTCGAAAAAGTTATCAATAGAGCTCTGTCTAAGTGGGCAGAGGACAATAATATCATACCGGACAATCAGTTCGGTTTTAAGGCGGGACATGACACCATTCATGCCGCGTCGAAACTCGTTTCTGATGTCCAATGGAACAAATCTAAGAAGCAGTGTACGGGTGCCTATCTGGTTGATTTGGAGAAGGCCTTCGACACCGTATGGTTAGAGGGCCTTTATCTAAAGCTGACCAGACTTGGCATTAGTAAACCACTATTGTATATGCTTTATGATATGCTCAATGGCAGAAAGTTTGTTGTCAAAAGTGGCAATGTAACTTCTGCCACAACCTTTAATATTAAAAATGGTCTTCAGCAGGGAGCGGTTAACTCGCCGATTCTATTCAGCATTTACACCAGCGATCTGATAAGTAGTCTAACTCAGGCAATTGCGTATGCCGACGATCTAATTGCGTACAGAACAGCTCCAAAAGTCGAGGTCATCAGGATTCTTTTGCAGCGTGACTTCGAGAAGATTCAGCGATATTGCGATGACTGGAAGTTGAAAATCAACTTTCAGAAATCAGAAACTATCTTGTTTAGGACTCCGTTGCTTAGAGCCACAAGGGATACGAGAAAGAACTGGCGCAAGCTGGTGATCGTAGGGCCAAATGGACATCCACTGGCGAGTAAAAGTGTAGTAAAGTACCTTGGCATCTGGATGGATCAGTATTTGTATTTCGACAGACATATAAATGCTGCTCTGGCCAGGGCTAGGGGAGCTTTTGCCCTGACGAAACGGTTGTTTTATAGCAGCCGGCTTGACAGCAGGGTGAAGGTGATTTGCTACATGGCCCTTATCCGGCCGATGATTGCCTATGGATGCCCGGTTTGGTTCAACGTTGCCCCATCTCAAATGGAAAAGATTCGGGTGTTTGAGAGGAAGTGTCTTCGACACTGCCTTGGATTGCACAGAACACCAGAGTCGGAGTACAAGCACTACTATTCCAACCTGGCTCTATAGAACGGGGCCAACATAAACAGGATAGATAATTTCTTGCTGAAGCTTATTCGAGGTCACATTGCAAGAGCGATGTCCTCGCCTAACAGCTTAATTTTCGGGGCCTATTACCCTAAATACGAATACTACGAGAGTGTGCGTCTAAGCGGCTTTATTCCGCCCGATGCATTCCTCCACCTAGACAGTCGAGGGCTGATCCAGGATAGAGCGGCGGTTCCGCTAATCTACCACGTCGGCCGTAGAACTGTAGATCGGCGGCTCCTTTACAGTCGAGACGTCCTCGCACAAGACGGAGTTGAGCACCATCGGTTCAGTAGGACTGTGTCCGAACGGGACCGAAGAGATAGGGTAAAGCAGGAGAACCAGTTCTGGTGGTTATAAAACGAAGATGAAGTTCCTTCAGACATTTTATAGTTGACCTTGCTGTTTTCTTTTGTATGGCCGACTTACATGGGTTTAGGTAGTTAGTTTTAAGTAGGGACAGTCAAGGTGGCACCAAAAAAAAAAAAAATAAAAAATTATAAAATCCACAAAAATACAAAAAAAAAAAAACATAAAACCGGAAATGCCTGCTGTGGCTGTTCTAGCTTGTAAGTAGTCTGTAAGTAGCTTATAAGTAAGTTGTAGTTAGTTTATAATTAGCTGTAAATAGTTTTAAGTAGCTTTAATTAGTTCAATTAGTTTTAGTTAGTTTTAATTAGTTTTAATTAGCTTTAATTTAGTTTTATGTAGCTTGTAAGTTTTATATAAAACCAAAAAAATAAAGACATAGATACCGAGTTTTTTGTAAATTCTTCTCGGTAAAAAATAAAACTGACCTGGATTTAGTATTAAGATAGTTCTTAAGCCGAAAGGCATTAGCATTAAGTTATTAGAGTTTAACTTAGAGCGCCCGACTGGGGCCAGTAAGTTAGTTTTAAAATATTGATAAGTAAGCTAGTTTTTATGAATTTTTGTCTAGCTTTAAGATAGTTTTAAGAAAATGGAAGATAAAAATGAATTTAAAAAAAAAAAAAAAAAAAAAAAAGGTGGCAGATCGAGAATCCAGAGGTAGTGGGTTCGAATCCCAGTCGGGCAATAATTATTTGGCTGCTTTTTTGTTTTCATAATCGTGAAGTAGAAAACTTCATCGAGTGGGAAGAGCAGCTAATGCAATCCAGCAACACAGCGGGGACATCGAAAGGTGCCCCAGCAACAACAACAATAAAGCCAGATATGGCACCACCAGCTAAAGCTACGGCTAATGCCGACGCAACAACAACAACAACCAAGCAGGCGATGGCACCACCAGCCATACCGTCAACCAGTGCCGTAGCAACAACGGCAAAAACATCAACGGCACCAACAGTCGATAGCGAGAATAAGAGGAGAAAGAGAATAAGCTGTGCATCGAACTTGGTCAAGCGCCGCTCCGCCACCACCTCAGCCCAGCTGCTAGCCGGGGTGAAGGAGACGGCGCGCACAGTTAAAATAACAGCAGCAGCAAACATTCATCAACAACTTGATACCTCGCCATCCGATGACGACATCGAATACATGTCCGAAGGTGGCGAGGGTCTATACACTACGGGGGAATCCAACAGCAATGTGCTTGTTAGTTTAACCTCACCAGAGGCGTCCTCCGAAGAGGAAAACGAGGCGCAAGGCGCACTAGTCGCACTTGATGAGCAAGCGATTAGTGAAAAAATTGATGCCATTCGGGGGGAGATGGAAAGGCTCAATTCCATTGTTATCCCTCTAATACAAGCCCTGAAAAGTAAACAGGAAGCTAGACGAGAACGAGAGAAGCAGGAGCGCGAGTTAAAAGAAGTGCTGCAAGAGCCATTAAAAGCAGTGCCACAAAAAACAGCGCCACAACAAGAGCTGCAAACGAAAGCGCAGCCGAGCAAAGGCAATCACAACAGCAATTGCCACAGCAGAAGGAAGGAGAGCAGCAACAACAAAAGCTGCCAACTGAACAACCACAGCAGCAACCGAAGGTGCAACGCACAAAGAAACAACAACAGCAACAAAAACCACAGGAGCAGAGCCAGGAGCAACAGCAGGGAGTACACCAGCAGCAGCCACAGCCGCCCCAAAATAAAAAAGAAAAGGTGCCACCAATTAATACTTACAAAATGGAACTGCAAGAAACCATCGACCTATGTAAGTCGGCCATAGGCCAAAACTTTTTTATTAAACGTTTGAGTAAAGATAGACATGCTATCCACTGCTCCACAGTGGCTCAGCATAAAATTATTAAAGAGTTACTGAAAAAATCCACGACTGAGTTCTTCAGTTTTACCCCCAAAGTGGATAAATACCAAACGGTCCTCTTGAAGGGCATAGATTCCTGCACGGAACCACAGGTGCTCTTAAATGAGCTCCGTCAAAAAGCGAGCGACGATCTCGACTTTATCGGGGACAAGCCGTTCGCTACAGTCAGAGCCAGACGGGAGAAGCGGTCCTTGCCGTTCTTCCTGGTTCAACTATCGCCCAGCAGCAAACTGGATAGTTTGAGGAGAATCTCCGTCCTCAACTACCAGGTTGTAACTTGGGACAAATTAAAGAGACGCGGTGACATGCTTCAATGCATGCGCTGCCAAAGGTTTGGCCACGCTGCAGCAAACTGCGAAATACAGTCACGCTGCGTTAAGTGTGGTGAGGACCACATTAAGGGAGAGTGCAAGCTCGGAGAGGAAAGGGTCGAAGACATGACCCAGCTTAAATGTGCACTTTGCGGAAAGGAGGGGCACCCTGCTAATTATCGGGGCTACTCAGCTTTTCAGCAAATTCGTAACAATAAAGAGGCTAAGCAGACAGCGGTAGATATACGCCCATCAAGGCGTGCTCCTACAGCAACGCCCGTTAATCCCCAAATTTCCTACGCCCAAATGGCGGCAGGAAGGGGAAAAACGGTAAAGCCTGCAGCTAAGGCAGCCCAACCGGCCCTAGTGCCAAAGGCGCCGGACGCTCAGGTCGAAATAAGAAGCATGTTGCTGGCAACTCAAGGCCAGTTGACAGGACTTCACAACCAGATAAAGGAGCAGGCGACTAGGGTAGACTATCTCTACTCTGTTTTGCCTAGCTTAACGCAAATTAGAGGTTAAAGGCGCGCTGTCGGAGAGGCCTCTTAGGATGCTTGCTGTGAATGTAAATGCACTGATTAGGACCGAACGTAGAGCTAATCTTTTCCAATTGTTGAAAGACCAAAGTCGAGATGTGTTTATGGCCAGCGAAACTAAGCTGAACCAGAAACATAAGTTGACTAACAACAATTACAATATCGTTAGAAGAGATCGACCCAACTCCACTCAAGGGGGGGGCGTCGCAATCTTCATACGAAAATGCATTAATCATAAAGTTAAATAATATATAATACAGCTTCCGAACGAGCTCGTGGAGTTGGATGAGTATGTACCTGTGCATATTTACAATTACAGTAAGATGCGCTGGCCACGCTTTACCAACGCCTTATCGAGCGCAATCAGTTCGATCAACATATCCCCACCAAATGACAGGAATTTGACAAATAACGAAAAAGACCAGTACCTAGATCAAATGGATGAGACAATCAAACGAACAATGAACAGAACAATACCGAAATACAAACAACGGGACGCAACCGACATGTACCGGAACGCGACCATTGACGCACTACACAGACAAAAAAGTGGACTGCTGACAAGACTAAAACTCTTGTACCGACAGTTCACTGACCCTCACAATCTTTGCCGTTCTTCCTTGTTCAACTTTCGCCCAGCAGTAAACTGGATAGTTTGAGGAGTATCTCTATCCTCAACTACCAGGTTGTAACTTGGGATAGACTAAAGAGACGCGGCGACATGCTCCAATGCATGCGCTGCCAAAGGTTTGGCCACGCTGCAGCAAACTGCGAAATGCAGTCACGCTTCGTTAAATGTGGTGAGGACCACATTAAGGGAGAGTGCAAGCTCGGAGAGGAAAGGGTCGAAGACATGCCAGCTTAAATGTGCACTTTGCGGAAAGGAGGGGCACCCTGCAACAGCGGCGTATACAGCTCCATTTCTTGGGGGGGTCATACCAAAAGAAAAACATGATTCAGTTCTTTTAAATTTATTAATTCAAAGACCGATCCACGGTTTCCATTTTTTCCGCTTTTTGTACTTTTGTTGGAATTAATTTCTGCTGGTCCCACAAATGTTAACCTTTTTTTTAAATTATAAAGACGCTCGATATAGTGAGGTAATAAAACCAGCCTGTTCACTCTTTCGAGATTGTTTACTTTTTCGCAAGCTTTCAATGAGGTTTAAGAAAAATAAAAACTTGTTTAGTGTCCTTAGGCAATGTTAAATTCTTTCGGGACATTTTTGTAAAACAAAAAATATGTTTTTATATATAATTTTGTTTGTTCAATATAGTTAATTTTTTAAGATTTACTAAATCTAGCGTCTACTGTATTATTATTTGCTGACAAAGCTTAAACATTTTTATATTAAGGGTATTCATGCAACTTCGTAAAACCGTAGATAAGTATACAAATTTGTTAAATTTATCTTTTGGTTAATGAACTGTCAAATTTTCTATGGGAAATGATTCACACAATTTTGTTAAAGTTATCAAGGGATTTTTTTCGTAAAATTAACAAACTGGTTAAACTTATCCAAACGTCATTGTGACTCTTACTCTGATTGAATTACCTAGCATTTAATCAAATATATAACAAAGGTCGTTCATGCAACCTTTTTACACAATTTGTAAACTTGCATGAATACCCTTATTATTTTCTGTGTAAAACACAAATTTTGTAGAGCTGAGCTTTGGAAACAAAATTTTGATCCACTCCCGAATTTTAATATGATCTTGAGGTTGTGTACCAAAAATATTTCGTATGGATTTTTTGTGCACGCTAAAAAATATGATGGTTTTGGAGATGTTAATCTTAATATTTTACTTAGTATTAATATTTTTCTTAATATCTTACGTTTGAAGACAGTTTGCATTCATTTTTTTTTTATCTGATAAAGGGATAATAATGAGGGGATAATTTTCTCATTTTTCAATCAAAAATTGTGGTAGTTAGAACCATTCTTTTATTGAAGACAAAAATTATTAGCTTTCTTGATTTGTTTTTATTAAAGCCTGAAAATGAACATGTGAAGTATTGGTCGCAGATAAAAAAATTGAATGCAGACCCAATATGGTCTTCGAACTTTCAAAAATGTTTAAAATATGTGTAAATTTAAAATTACCTTCCCAATGGGTTTTCTCATGGTAATTGAAACATACAAAATAATTCTGAAAAACCATTACCTACAAATGTATGTATATGTATAAATATTTATTTGAATAAAATTGATGCATTCATTGACTATTTTTAGAACTCTCCATACAAAAAAATCGATAAAATTTTTGGAATCCCTAAAAGTTAATTCGTAGATAAGCCAAAAATCCTTTAATAAATTCAGATCTCAATCAAAAAATGTTTTTAGGGTGTATCACAGGGCTGTGTCTAAGGGTGGGGCACTGAAGCAAATGCCCCAGTGTCTTCCTATGAAGGGGGCCATGCCGTACTGCGAATGGCTCGACACGTTCCATGAATGGTGCCATGATATGTGTTTGCGGAATATTCGTTAACGCAAACTGCAAGTCTTCTCTTAAAAAATGCAAATACAAATTTTACTGCGTTAGTATTGTGTTCAATAGTCAAGTTCGCTAAAGTCACGAATATGAATACATCATCTACGGTGCAACTGAGCAGTACAAAAATCGAGTTGATGATTATTGAAAAGGCAGAGAGCATGTTTGTAAACGTCAAAAGCTTTAGCAAGTAAATTGACTGGCGTTGATGAAAACAAATTTTCAACAATCAGGACGGTTACATATATATTATTTGTCATTAAACTTTCTGCGTCAAACAAAATGACGATGATTTCACGAACAAATTGACTTTGATTGACCGATATTATGATCAATTCATAGTTTAGAGAATAATGTTTAAAAGCACGCTTAACTTGCGTTGGATTGTCATCAATCGAATATACGATCGATACGATCAAAAGAAAATGAATTTTAAACGCAATCCAAAATTAATAGTAACTGTTAAATTCGTGGGTAAAAGTCAGACAAGAATGTGTGATTAGAGTTTTTGTTGATTTCATTCAAACATTCCAAGCAGAGCAATGTATTTTAAATTACGTTGCGTTGGAATGAAATTACCGATAGAAAAAATATCGAACCAAAAATAAAAATGTCGACAGGTTAAAAAATCAATTTATATCAACTTTTTTTCTATGTACTAAATATTGGGAGGAAATATCGAAATTTCGATAAAAGTCGATCCTTTTCTCGACTTTCTTTTTAGGCTGCTGACTTTTTGTCTAAGTTCGAAGCTAAAAATTTTATGAACTAGTAACCAAAATAGGAATTCTTACATGCAAAAAAGTCGATATTAACCGACATTTCAACTAGTGAAATCGCCTTTTTTGCTGGTAATTCGTACGTAACCTATACTGAAACATGTTGGTACTGGGTTTGAGTCGGAACGGCCCTGGTGTATGGAATACGGTTTAAAGTAAAATTTTTGTTTTTCATTGTAATATTCGTATAATATCGTCTGTTAGTGTTTTGTATCCATTCATTTATTTATTTTTTTTTATCGAAGATGATTTCCTTGATATTTTGAACAAAATTCTCACAAAATAAATAAGTTAAACCGATCAAAAACAATATTGAAAATACTTTGAGAATTAAAGAGTGTATATCTGCCAAACGAAGATCTACAAAATTGATTTTGAATCAAAAAATACATCAATGCTAAAATGTTCTGAATGCAAGTGGTTAAAATCGTTTATCTTATAAATCTTAACCAAAAAAAAAATTGTTTAATTTCGCCAATAAAACCCCAATAGTATTATTCAGGCAATGGCTTGTAAATGTTGATAGGAGAAGGTAAATAAACTTTACCAATAATGAGCAGGTATCCTATTCCAAAGCTATAAAACAATAATTTTTTTGAAATTAATATTTTAAGATTGCAAATATTTTTGCTTTTCTTACTATTTTTTGCGTATATCTTTTGAGTTCTCGGTGGGGTCATGACCCCGTGACCTCCCCCCCCCCCTTGTATACGCCGTTGCCCTGCAAATTATCGGGGTTGCTCAGCTTTTCAGCAAATTCGCACCAATAAAGCGGCTAAGCAGACAGTGGCAGAGATACACCCATCAACGCGTGCTCCTACAGCAACGCTCGTTAATTCCCAAATTTCCTACGCCCAAATGGCGGCAGTGAGGAGAAAAACGGTAAAGCCTGCAGCTAAGGCAGCCCAACTGGCCCTAGTGCCAAAGGCACTGGATGCTCAGGCCGAAATTAGAAGTATGTTGCTGGCAATTCAAGGCCAGTTAACAGGACTTTAGACCCAGATAAAGGAGCAGGCGACTAGGGTAGACTATCTCTACTGTGTTTTGCCTAGCCCAACGCAAATTAGAGGTTAAAGGCGCGCTGTCGGAGAGGCCTCTTAGGATCCTTGCTGTGAATGTAAATTCACTGATAAGGACCGAACGTAGAGCTAATCTTTTCCAATTGTTGAAAGACCAGAGCCCAGATGTGTTTATGGCCAGCGAAACTAAGCTGAACCAGAAACATAAGTTGACTAACAACAATTACAATATCGTTAGAAGAGATCGACCCAACTCCACTCAAGGGGGGGGGGCGTCGCAATCTTCATACGAAAATGCATTAATCATAAAGTTAAATAATATATAATACAGCTTCCGAACGAGCTCGTGGAGTTGGATGAGTATGTACCTGTGCATATTTACAATTACAGTAAGATGCGCTGGCCACGCTTTACCAACGCCTTATCGAGCGCAATCAGTTCGATCAACATATCCCCACCAAATGACAGGAATTTGACAATTAACGAAATAGACCAGTACCTAGATCAAATGGATGAGACAATCAAACGAACAATGAACAGAACAATACCGAAATACAAACAACGGGACGCAACCGACACGTACCGGAACGCGACCATTGACGCACTACACAGACAAAAAAGTGGACTGCTGACAAGACTAAAACTCTTGTACCGACAGTTCACTGACCCTCACAATCTGGAGATTTGGACACTGAAGTCGTCAATCAAGAACATCAATCAACTTATTAAAGAGAACTATCGGTTGTCAATTAATTTGTATTGGGATAACAAAATTCGGGCCGTTAATTCTAGCGATCCGAGCATGTTTCCCCAAATTAACAAGATATTTAGAAGGAATGATCAGAACAACCTTCCTTGTCTTAAGCTCCAGAGAACGACAGACAACAGAGACGTTCTTCTGACAGCAGGAATTAATCCAGAGGACGCCTTCTTGGACGATGACTTCTTTATTGTCGAAGATCCGCAGAAGAAAGTGGAGGCTGTGGGGACTGCTTTCCAGCAAGTTAATAGGTGAATGCATGCGATTGCCCCAATAATGACCTGGAAAGAGAGCCTTGCTCCATCACTTCTACTTTCGGAATGACATCACGCAATGGCGATCAGAGAACCTTGGATTCACCGGGTTCAATGAAGATCATTTGGCAAACGCCATTATCGCCGAGCGAAATGTGCCCAGTTCCCTGTTAATTACGAAGGTGGAGCTCCAGCTCATCTTCGATTCATTAAAGAAGAAGAGGTCAGCAGGAGTCGATGGCATATCCAACGTTGTACCTCGACATTTACCTCAAGAATCAGTAGACACTTATACCACTCTGTATAACAACGCTCTGTATAATGCATATTATCCAGTGCGGTGGAAGACAGCTGTGGTGCATCCTCTCCCGAAAAAGGGAAAGGACAACTCCAATCTGCTGAATCTCCGGTCGATAAGTCTTCTTCTGAGTATCAGCAAGGTATTCGAAAAAGTTATCAATAGAGCTCTGTCTAAGTGGGCAGAGGACAATAATATCATACCGGACAATCAGTTTGGTTTTGAGGCGGGACATAACACCATTCATGCTGCGTCTAAAGTCGTTTCTGATGTCCAATGGAACAAATCAAAGAAGCAGTGTACGGGTGCCTGTCTGGTTGATTTGGAGAAGGCCTTAGACACCGTTTGGTTAGAGGGCCTTTATCTAAAGCTGACCAGACTTGGTATTAGTAAACTACTATTTTATATGCTTTATGATATGCTCAATGGCAGAAAGTTTGTTGTCAAGAGTGGCAATGTAACTTCTGCCACAACCTTAAATATTAAAAATGGTCTTCAGCAGGGAGCGGTCAACTCGCCGATTCTATTCAGCATTTACACCAGCGATCTGATAAGAAGTCTAACTCAGGCAATTGCGTATGCCGACGATCTAATTGCGTTCAGAACAGCTCCAAAAGTCGAGGTCATCAGGATTCTTTTGCAGCGTGACTTCGAGAAGATTCAGCGATATTGCGATGACTGGAAGTTGAAAATCAACTTTCAGAAATCAGAAACTATCTTGTTTAGGACTCCGTTGCTTAGAGCCACAAGGGATACGAGAAAGAACTGGCGCAAGCTGGTGATCGTAGGGCCAAATGGACATCCACTGGCGAGTAAAAGTGTAGCAAAGTACCTTGGCATCTGGATGGATCAGTATTTGTATTTCGACAGACATATAAATGCTGCTCTGGTCAGGGCTAGGGGAGCTTTTGCCCTGACGAAACTGTTGTTTTATAGCAGCCAGCTTGACAGCAGGGTGAAGGTGATTTGCTACATGGCCCTTATCCGGCCGATGATTGCCTATGGATGCCCGGTTTGGTTCAACGTTGCCCCATCTCAAATGGAAAAGATTCGGGTGTTTGAGAGGCAGTGTCTACGACGCTGCCTTCAGTGTCTACGACGCTGCCTTGGATTGCACAGAACACCAAAGTCGGAGTACAAACGTTACTATTCCAACCTGGTTCTATACAACGGGGCCAACATAAACAGGATAGATAATTTCTTGCTGAAGCTTATTCAAGGTCACATTGCAAGAGCGATGTCCTCCAGCAACAGCTTAATTTTTGGGGCTTATTACCCCAGCAATGAATACTACGAGAGTGTGCGTCTAAGCGGCTTTATTCCACCCGATGCATTCCTCCACCTAGACAGTCGAGGGCTGATCCAGGATAGAGCGACGGTTCCGCTAATCTACCACGTCGGCCGTAGAACTGTAGATCGGCGGCTCCTTTACAGTCGAGACGTCCTCGCACAAGACGGAGCTGAGCACCTTCGGATCAGTAGGACTGTGTCCGAACGGGACCGAAGAGATAGGGTAAGGCAAGAGAACCAGTTCGCGCCAGGGTGGCGCCAAAAAAAAAAACAAAACAAACAAAATATAAAATCACCAAATATACAAAAAAAAATTTTTAAAAAACGGAAAATGCTTGCTGTGGCTGTTCTAGTTTGTAAGTAGGTTGTAATTAGTTTAAAATTAGTTGTAAGTAGTTTTAAGTGGCTTTAAGTAGTTTTAATTAGTTTTAATTAGCTTTAATTTAGTTCTATGTAGTTTGTAAGTTTTATATAAAACCAAAAAAATAAGGACATAGATACCGAGTTTTTTTGTGAAATTCTTCTCGGTAGAAAATAAAACCGACCTGGATTTAGTATTAAGATAGTTCTTAGGCCAAAAGGCATTAGCATTAAGTTATATAGTTTAACTTAGAGTGCCTGACTGGGGCCAGTAAGTTAGTTTTAAGATATTGATAAGTAGGCTAGTTTTTATGAATTTTTGTCCAGCTTTAAGATAGTTTTTAAGAAAATTGAAAAATAAAAATGAATTTACAAAAAAAAAAGCGAGTAAGACAATTGGTTCAGAGGGACACGGGTTCGATTCCTGGTTCTAGCAACAAGTTTTTTTATTTAATTTAATGTGAACTTCTTTAAGACTGTTATAATTAACTCCACAAAGGTCCAATAGGAGTGAAAAAAGGTCACCTGTTTCACTCTATGGAGTTTTATGCAATGCTTATATGCATAGGTTGAATGAAAACGAAAAGCATCTATGCAGTAATATAGAAGCAAAATTGTTAGTTGGGTGGTTCCATATAACCATTTGAAACCTGACCCTATTATGTTAATTGATCCTCTTTTATTTCTATGTGGAATAATAGTATTTAATTTATATTTAAGTGATTCTAACTCATTAAATAATATCTCTTTTCCATCTTTATCTACTTGAATATTTGAAGGTTTTCTTCTAAACATGAAATAATTTTCTAAATTTCTAATGGGTTTATAATGTGTAATACCATGTTGTAAGTTTTGACTATTTCAATATTTCCAAGTTTAATTTCCGTAAATCCGCTATTTGTCTCTATTTTGTCTATAATTAACGCGGCATCAATCGTCACCGCTGTTAGTAGTAGAATTACTAAGATCCAATTGATCTGAAAATTTATTTGGCCTTTTTATATTTGAAGGATGTATATTATCAAATTTAAGTTTTCTATATCTAGGTTCCTCTTTATGCCTGAGTGCTTTATATGTAGTTATAATGGGTGATTTTTTAAGAGGTTTAGAACTTTAAAAAAAAAAACACAAAAAATTCAAAAAAATTAATGAAATATTTATTTGAATCGATAGTTTGAACTTTGCAATTTAATGTTTAAAGATAATTTCATGCAAATGTTGACCGCGGCTGCGTCTCAGGTAGCCCATCCGCTGAGTCCAATTTTGGCATACTCTTTCACACATATCGGCCGGTATCTCACGAATGAATGCATGGATGTTGGCTTCCAGTGCGTCAATCGAAGCGGGCTTGTCCCTATAGACATTAGCCTTGACATACCCCCACAAAAAATTATCTAATGGTGTCAAATCGCACGATCTAGGCGGCCAATTGACCGGCCCGAAACGTGAAATTAACTGTTCACCAAACTCGCCTCGCAATTGCGCCATTGTTTCGCGTGCTGTGTGGCATGTGGCACCCTCTTGTTGAAACCACATATCATGCAAGTCAAGAACTTCCATTTAGGGCAAAAAAAGTTTGTTATCATCGCTCGGTAGCGTTCACCATTGACAGTAACGCTGCGATTCGCATCATCTTTGAAGAAATATGGCCCAATAATGCCGCCGGCCTATAAACCGCACCAAACAGTGGCTTTTTCGGGATGCATTGGTAGTTGTTGCAATGCTTCTGGCTGATCTTCACTCCAAATGCGGCAATTATGCTTATTTACGTACCTATTCAACCAAAAATGAGCCTCATCGCTGAACACAATTTTTCGATAAAAAAGCGGATCCTCGGCCAGCTTTCCAAGAGCCCATTCACCAAAAATTCGGCGTTGTGGTAGGTCGGCTGGCTTTAGTTCTTGCACCAGCTGTATCTTAAAAGGCTTTACGCCCAAATCCTTCCGCAAAATTTTCCACGTAGTGCTGTAACAAAGGCCTAACTGCTGGGAACGGCGCCGAATCGACATTTCGCGGTCTTCTGTCACACTAGCTGATACGGCCGCAATATTTTCTTCACTACGCACAGTACGTAAACGTGTTTGTGGTTTAATGTCCAACAAAGTAAATTTGGTGCGAAATTTGGTCACAATCTTCCGAATAGACTGCTCAGAAGGTCGAAAATGCCGACCATAAAATGGAAGCAGCGCGCGATGAACATTTCGAACCGAGCACGAATTTTGATAGTAAAATTCAATAATTTGCAAGCGTTGTTCATTTGTAAGACGATCCATGGTTAAATTGCAAACCAAACTGAAGCTGTTTGACAGTGACTCAAGGTACTAAACACACGTCAGCTGTCAAAACCAGTGTTGCCAAAACCGCACCAGCTAAAAAATCACCCGTTATATTCCTCTCTATCTTTATTAAGTTTATCGATGACCATGTCTTTCATATTTTGCATGTTCGTTTCAATTTTTCTTTGTCTATTCTTCCTTCTAAAACATCTATTGGTTTGAATTTAATTGCTGAATGCACTGACTTATTTTACCATTCTACACACTTATATATTTTTTCTTTCGTTGTCAATTCTGATTTTTCTGTTGTAAATACTCGCATTTTTTCGCTAATAGAATTATGAAATCTCTCTATGTCATATTTACCGGTGTGACTATTTGGTTTAGTGAAATGAGCTTCAATATTCTCTTGCGTTAAGAAGTCTTTGACATTAGTGCTTTGAAATTCATCATCTAGAACTATTTTATTAGGTTTGCCTTTTATAGAAAAGTAAAGTCGCAATTTTTCTTTGATAGTAATGCTATTTATGTCTTCTAAACGAAATATTATGCTGTGTTTAGAAAATTTATCAATAAAAGTTAAGAAATTGTTTTTGGAGTTAGTGTAAATATCTGCATGTACTATTTGATTTATATCACTTGCTGTTTTGGTGTATTTAAACTTAGGTTTAATAGATTTCCTATCATACCTAGCTTGATTACATGTATCGCAATTATTAATTTTTTTTTGTATCAATTCTTTTAAGTTCTTAAAGTATATTAACATCTTTAATCCTGCATAATTTTCTTTTATGCTAGCATGACCAGTTTCATATATATGATATTTTCCTATCTGCTTATAAGTATCATCTTCATTTTTCATATTTTGTGCGTGATACATACATTTATAAAACTTAATATGTGTAATATCAAATAATTCAATTAGTTTAAGTTGAACTAAGTTATATTTATGTTCCGTTAATTCTGAGGAAATACCTATTTTACCTTTTCTTTTGATGAACCTTTTAAATATACGAGTATCCACAAATCTTTCTTCTTGAATGTCTTAGGGGTTTATATATATAATTCTATTGTTATTTATAATTTCTATCTCCTTCGTTTTATTGTTCGTTAGAATTATTTGTGAATAGAATCTATTAACCACTGTATCTAATATTGGGAAATGGTCATTCTGTTCTTCTTCTTGGGAATGAATTGTATTATAATCTATACTCATATTATCAATTTCAAAATTTAAATTTGGATGGGGTGTTACTTCTCCCTCCTCATGTGTGAGCGTCTCGATCACATTAATTTCTCCCGTTTCTGTATTAATTCGTCTAAGGAAATCTGCGGCTTTATTTTCCTTTCCCTTTATATGATCAATGTTAATATTATATTCTCCTAGTTGTAATAACCATCTCTGAAGTCATTGATTAATATTTTTACCTTTATGTTTTGTCGGTAGGTTGAAAGATCTGCCATATATATAAGGTCTAAAATAGTGCACAGACCAAACTATTGCCAAAAGTATCTTTTCAGTAACAGAGTAGTTTCTTTCGTGATTATTTAACGAACGACTAGCATAACCTACTGGAAGTCCTTCTTGTGTTAGTACAGAGCCAATAGCAAAGTCACTTGCATCGGTCGTGAGTTGAATTTTTTTGCTAAAATCTGGATATTTTAAAACTGGTGAATCTGTGAGAATTAATTATATAATTTGAATCCTTTAGATTTATCCTTGTGTTCTTTTTGAGATATCTGGTCATTGGTTCCGCAATTTTGGCGTAATCCTTAATACATTTTCTAAAATAACCAATAATTCCTAAGAACGATTTTATTTGTTTTGTAGTTTCAGGTAATTGAAGTTTTTGAATGGCTTCAATTTTTTTATTATTTGGTTTTACACCTTCTGTCGTATGGACATGACCTAAATATTCAGTTTCTTTAGAAAAAAACTTACACTTGTCTATTTGAATTTTTAGATTGTGCTGTCTTAATGTATCTAATACCTTTTGAACGTTTATAATATGTTCTTTGAGAGAGGAACTAAAAATTAAGATATCGTCTAAATAGGCTACGCATATTTGATTAATGTATTCTCTTAGTACTGAGTTAATTAATCTTTGAAAGGTTGTTGAGGCGTTTTTGAGTCCGAAAGGCATTCTTGTGAACTCGTAATGCCCAAGAGGAGTCGAAAAAGCTGTTTTCTTTCTATCCTCTTCTCTAACTAGGACTTGGTGGAAACCTTTCGCTAGGTCCAAAGTTGTGAAGTATTGAGAACGTCCTAATTTATCTAATATAGTATCAATATTAGGAATAGGAAACTTGTCATCAATTGTAGCTTCATTTAACTTTCTATAATCCACAACTATTCTCCATTCCTTTTGCCCGGAGCTATCAACTTTTTTGGGAACTACCCACAAAGGACTATTCTACGGAGAGTTGCTTTCCTTAATAATTCCTTGCATTAACATTTCCTTGATTTGCTTATTGATTTCTTGTTCATGTATCTGAGGGTATCTATATATTTTTGCATAAATTGGTCTATCTGTTGTAGTAACGATTTCATGTTTGACTTCATGAGTACTAGTGAGCTGTTGCCCTTCGTGAAAAAACAAATCTCTATTTTTCTTAAGAATTTTCTCTAATGTTTCTCTTTCTTCTATGTTTAAATGATTACCAAGAAGACTCTGCGGTACATCTTCATCTTCTACAATTCCCTCTAAATTGTGCACTTCATCATAAGTATATGGACATGCATTTATAAATTTAATTTTATTACCAAGTATTTCTATATATTCTTCTTCTAAGTTTATTTTAGCTTGTAAAGGTTTTAACAAATTTTGTCCTATAAGACCATCAAAATCTTTCTCACTAAAGGAAGTAATCGTCCAACACATTCTAGCTTTCTGTTCAAACTCTTTTGGAAGTTCTGTTATAATTTCAGTGTCTATAGACGTTCTTCCGTTAAGGGTATTGAAAACAATATTTTCATTTAAAGTAATTCGTTTATAATTTTTAAATTTTGTTTTATCAAGGAGTGTTGTAGTAGAACCTGTATCTATCAAACATTTAATCTTATCTTCCCCTACTGTTAATTCTACTATCGGATCTGGAGGCAGTGAGTGAAAATTTACTTCTTCGTTTCTTTGCTGCTGGACATGTTCACATTCCATTGGCACTTAATTATTTTGTTGCCTTTGATTGACATTATTATTATTGAAATTATTCTTAAATTGACCAGTATTATTTCTATTTTGATTAAAAGGATTCCTATACTGACCTGAGTTATTTCTATTTTGATTTCTATATTAACCCGAATTATTAAAATTATAATTGTTTCTAAGTTGACCTGAATTATTATAACGATTACCATTATATTGATATTGATTATTGACATATTTGTTTCTAGTCTGATCATTTTGGTTAGTAACTTGAGGATGGTGAAAGTTATTATTGTTATTTGCAATCCTGTTTCTTCATAAAACGCATCTCTTAAATTATTTGTTTGCCTACTTATTACAACACTGGCTAGATTTGGATCTAATCCATTAATGAAAGTTTTTACTATCATTGTTTCATTCGCCGAAGGCGAGAATTCACAAGGTTTTTCTACATCAAATTTCGTATTTAGTATTTAATTTATCTAATATATCTTTTAAATTTTCAAAATATTCACTTACGTTATTATTACGGTGGTGAAGGTTGTTATACGTATTTCGTATAAGTTCCGGTTTAATGCTTTCCCAAGCTGTGTTTGGTCCCAGTGTACGTATAGCTTGTAGTGCGGCACCTTGTATCTTATTTATGACGTTTCGTTGCAATATATATTGTTCTAGAGGAGTTCCCATGAAGTGTCACAGGAAAATCTCCACTTCTCTAATGAATGATGTTAAAGAGTATTGAGATGTTCCCCAAAATTCTCTAATCTTAGATGATTCTTTTATGAGTTCCGCGACTGTAAATGTCATCGCTTGAGCAGAAACTTGGTGTTGAATTGGATTCGCATCTTGTACATAACCTGCTGCTTCTTGTTCATTCATTTTGCTTACACTTCTTTTTTTTATTAAAAGTTTCTTTTATGGATAGTTTATGATTTTAATCACGTGAAACGGATTTTTAAGATTTAATACCGGCGACCCAAAGCTGATTTTTAGCTATATATTTGGTATGTCACTTTTAAACTTTTTATATTTTTTTTTTATTTAATTCCAATCTTCGGATTAGAATCCTACTGACTGCGCCATTTAAGTTCTTTTGTTAATTAAAGAACTTTTTAAAAAAGGTATAAACAATTTATTAAACCTACAGTAATTGTATTCGAAATCCAACTGACAATATTGATAATAATTAAAGCGGACGAAGCTATGCAAGTTCATTTGCCAATGTCAGCATAATATACTCGTATTTACTTGGTATCTCTAATGAGACCAGATGATGGGCAAATGAACCCGATTATTCATTGTCATCATTTTATTTGTAACATTATTATTACTGCTTGTGGGAACTTCCGTTTCAGGTTCTTTATGGGTTGTTGAACTTGACATAACCCGCGTGCATCGTCTGCACTTCTTGTGAGCACTGACTGTGATAACTGCCGCCCTTTAAGTATCTGCGTACCATAGATCATTCGCTGAACAAAGGCAATGGCCGATGGCTTCATTGATGTTAATCACTCTTGGGTAAGGTCGTGTTCTTGGTACGATAGCTGGCTTTTGACGAAACGAACAGTGAAGTTCTGGGATGTTGGCTTTTCAATAGATTTTCTTCCAGAGTAGAAAGATTATAGTCAACACTATTATCACTAGAAGGATTTCTGTAAAGATAGAGGAATTAAGGTTCTTTGTTATGGTATTAATTAGTTCGATGTTCTTCATCGTGATGTCGTGAACATATTCCAGGTTTGGTTTTATTTTGTGGATTGTGACGTTTGCCAGGACGGGAGGAAGTGCTTGGGGACTCAGAACCATTTCACTGCGATACGTCTTCTCCTTAATTTTTACCATCTCGTTCTCTAGCTGGATTGAATAGGAACCTTCTAAGGGAATAGAGGAATTTTAATTTAAAATTATGCCATTGAAGTTTGTCAGGAAAACGGTATTTTCTCCAACTAATTCTATTATTTCTTCGTCTGTGGTTATATAATTGCATGATACATTTCCACTCTTAAGGATTCTGGACATGCAAGAGTTTTTGGAGAGTTTTTTACAGATATTTTCTCCACAAACGGAAGCATTACCGATGTTAAGGCAATCCCCATTTCGACCGTAAGTTTCGTCATGTCTTATTAATAGTTTATTGTAGTCTAGGTCAATTTGTCTATTGTTTCTAACAGCTGCATGGACTGTGACAAAGTTATATACCTTTGGGTCTATTTTAGGTATGGATATCACGTAGAGTAGTAGTGTCCCATTACAGTATACAGAAGGTCGTCCATATATGACTGCTTCTACGACATTCTGGTATGGTACTGTTTCGAGCTCATTAGCTATCGTGTTAACTTCCTCTATATCCAAAAGATTACTATTGACAATACCGTTCTTGGTCATTTGGCAAGCTCTTACTATTTCGTTTACCCCTTCCTTAAGAATAAGGATCTTGTTGAGTACGTCTTGTCTGAATTTGTCAATTTCCCCTTTTTGGATAGTGTTATTATACCGTTCAATTAGTTTATTAATTTTCCCTGTAATTTCTTGAGTCTTGTCAAACATTTTTGTATTGATAACGTTTTGTTGGTTGTTATTTTCTGTAACGTGTTTTTGTTCTTGTAGAAGATTGTCCCAGTCCATTGCGTCCGGGGAACCACCAACCCATTTCCAGGCAGTTACTATCTAATTTATGGACCTAGTGTGTCCTTCAGTTCTGTGAGACGATGCTTTATCTGATTTAGATGATAACTTAGAATTGGTTGTATCTCTTTGTCATTTATTTGTTTTAACATTAGTTGTTCAGTGTCTTGTAAAAGTAGTTCGTATTTTCCTAAGTCAATCACGTGTACCAATTTAAAGAACCCATTGGTGAGCCAAGCGTTTCTTTCCTTGATCGTTACCACCGGTGAATTATAACAAATATATGCAGGGTACGCTACTAGTCTGTAATATAATCAAAGTTTATTGACCGAAAATTTATAATATATTTTTAAGTCTTAATATTTAATTAATGAAGAAAATTTTTATTCTTGAATTGGAATACATTTCTTTATATTCTCATGTGTGGAATACATTACTTTATGTTCTCATGTGTGTACTTATACATTAATTTTTGTTTCATTATTTCATTTGTATAATTATTTTCTTATTGATTGCTAGATGCCTGATGAGAACTCTCCACTAAGTTTTCGGCGTAGTTATTTCGGATGGGAAGGTTCGTATTTGTCCACTTTGGTTGCAAGGTTAAGATTACTAGGGTACGAGAATCAACACCACCAAAATTACGATTAAGTAATCTAAAAGTAAACCGGCCCCTTTATTCGTGAGAGCTAACCCCAAGGCATAGATGTGTGTACATTCTATTTGTTAGGGGTGTGCCCATTCTTCCTTTTTTTTTTGTAGAAGTAACATATTTAAATTTTTGATTTTTGTTTAGGAATTTGATCGATAAAAGAGAAGAGAAGCGAGGTGAAAACAAAAAAAGTTTTTTTTTAAATGTTTTTTTGTACTTATTATTTAATGTCTTTCAGGGGGGCTTTCTGAATTTGTTTCCATTTGATGTGGTTATCGTTACCTTATTGTCCTTTGCTACGATTTCTTTTTATAAAGGGGTTTATTTTTACTCTTAATGCCTTTAACAGCAACATATAACGGGTGATTTTTTAAGAGGTTTAGAACTTTAAAAAAAAAAAAACACAAAAAATTCGAAAAAATTAATGAAATATTTATTTGAATCGATAGTTTGAACTTTGCAATTTAATGTTTAAAGATAATTTCATGCAAATGTTGACCGCGGCTGCGTCTCAGGTAGCCCATCCGCTGAGTCCAATTTTGGCATACTCTTTCACACATATCGGCCGGTATCTCACGAATGAATGCATGGATGTTGGCTTCCAGTGCGTCAATCGAAGCGGGCTTGTCCCTATAGACATTAGCCTTGACATACCCCCACAAAAAATAATCTAATGGTGTCAAATCGCACGATCTAGGTGGCCAATTGACCGGCCCGAAACGTGAAATTAACTGTTCACCAAACTCGCCTCGCAATTGCGCCATTGTTTCGCGTGCTGCGTGGCATGTGGCACCGTCTTGTTGAAACCACATATCATGCAAGTCAAGAACTTCCATTTCGGGCAAAAAAAGTTTGTTATCATCGCTCGGTAGTGTTCACCATTGACAGTAACGCTGCGATTCGCATCATCATTGAAGAAATATGGCCCAATAATGCCGCCGGCCCATAAACCGCACCAAACAGTGGCTTTTTCGGGATGCATTGGTAGCTGTTGCAATGTTTCTGGCTGATCTTCACTCCAAATGCGGCAATCATGCTTATTTACGTACCCATTCAACCAAAAATGAGCCTCATCGCTGAACACAATTTTTCGATAAAAAAGCGGATCCTCGGCCAGCTTTCCAAGAGCCCATTCACCAAAAATTCGGCGTTGTGGTAGGTCGGCTGGCTTTAGTTCTTGCACCAGCTGTATCTTAAAAGGCTTTACGCCCAAATCCTTCCGCAAAATTTTCCACGTAGTGCTGTAACAAAGGCCTAACTGCTGGGAACGGCGCCGAATCGACATTTCGCGGTCTTCTGTCACACTAGCTGATACGGCCGCAATATTTTCTTCACTACGCACAGTACGTAAACGTGTTGGTGGTTTAATGTCCAACAAAGTAAATTTGGTGCGAAATTTGGTCACAATCTTCCGAATAGACTGCTCAGAAGGTCGAGAATGCCGACCATAAAATGGAAGCAGCGCGCGATGAACATTTCGAACCGAGCACGAATTTTGATAGTAAAATTCAATAATTTGCAAGCGTTGTTCATTTGTAAGACGATCCATGGTTAAATTGCAAACCAAACTGAAGCACTGACAGTGACACAAGGTACTAAACACACGTCAGCTGTCAAAACCAGTGTTGCCAAAACCAAACCAGCTAAAAAATCACCCGTTACAACTTCACCCTTATATATATATTATATTTTCTCGGTGTTACTCTTTTTAAATTTCTTCTAGTGTTCCTAGCCTCCATGTTCCTTTTAATTAACCCCTTTAGGTCTTTATTGATCTTTGAACGTATGTTCAACAAATTTTGGTAATTGATTCTATAAGATCTATTAATAAAAATATTACTTGGTTTCTTGTTTGTGACAGAGTGTACAGTGTTGTTGTATTGATCAACGCAACATAGACGAGTTCCTTGTCAGAGTGTTTTGCTTTTAGACAGCGGTATATTTCTAAGACTGTGGAAAGAACTCGTTCTATTTGGCCATTGACCTCGCTTCGATGGGATGGCGTTAAGTATAACTTTACTCCTATGTTTTTGATCTAGTTAATGTTATCTATGATCATAATCAGAGAAAAGTAATGCAGAATTTTGATCATTTTTGATCGCAAGTAAATGGCCGACCTGTCTTTAATATGCAAAAATTTCGAGAACTCGGAGAACTTGTCGATAATTGTTATGAATTTTTCGTTTTGAATTTCCATTATATCCACGTGAACTATTTCACATGGGTACTTTGGTACAGGCTTGAAATTGAAATTCATTGTTTGAAGGATGTCTATCACATTTGTTAACCTTACAAATTTCACAAGAAGCAACGTATGTCCTTGTGCTAGACATCATTCGTGGAAAATAATACTTCTCAATTATTTGTTCTTTGTTTTCTTTGGCTCCACAGTGAGCTCTTCTGTGCTCATTTTCAATGATGCAGAATCTGCGTTCTGGATTTGTAACATCCTCAATCACCCTTTGTGTTATTCTAATTTTATATTTTTCAAAATGTTCTAAATATACGTTTTGGAGCATCCAAAGGTATTCTTCTGGGATTTTAATCCCATTTATGATTATGCATGGTTTGAGATTCCTCACTATCAGCTGATAATTCCCACAACCCTTCTTCTGCACTACATGTCTGCAAAATGTCCGTCTTGTCAGACGATCTGTCATCTACCGTTTCAGTGTGACTGTCATTTGTTGTTTCTGATCGGCTGTCATCCGCTGTTTCTGTGTTACTGTTATCTGCAGTCTTAGTCCGAGAAGCAGAGCCTGAGCCTGAAAGTTGATTGATTTCTTTTTTCCATCGCTTAAGTTTGGCATTGTAATTCCTATTACTCAATGTGTAAGTTAGGGGTTGGTGATCAGTGAAAATTCTTATCTCTTTGGCCCCATACAGATAATTCCTGAGATTGTCTAATGCCCAAACAATGGCGCGAAGTTCTTTCTCGTTTGTAGCATACCCTTCTTCTGTTCTACTTTAAGAACGGGAGATGAAGGATATGGGCTTATCTTTGCCAGGTTCTCCCTGAGACAAGACAGCACCGATTGCATAATCAGATGCATCGGTTGTAAGGTTAAAGGGCTTGTCGAAGTCGGGAAAGGCCAACACCTCCGCTGACGTTAGTAGCTGCTTCAGATTTTTGAATGCTTTTAATTCGTCGTCATTGAGTTGTATGCTTACTTTCTTCGACTGGTTGGCTCTCACTTGTGAAAACTCTCCCCGGGTCATATTTGTAAGTGGTTTCGCTATTTTAGCATAATTTTTGATAAACTGCCTGTAATATGACGTAAGGCCAAGGAAACTCTTAAGTTCTTTTAGGGTATTTTGCGGAAGAATGGTTTCGATAGTCTTGACTTTTTCTGAGTTGGGGAGAATGCCATCTGAGGTCACCAAAACCCTAGGAATTCAACAGAAAAGGTTAACCTTCAGACCGGCTTCGTGCAGTTTCGAGAAGATGGTTTAAATGTCCCTTAGATGGTCTTCCACTGATTTGCTTTAAATGATGATGTCATCAATGTAGGCATAACAGATTTTACCGATCAATTCTTTCAGAACATCGTCAATCATCCGTTGAAAAATGACTGGGGCATTTTTCGACCCGTTTCATCGTAACCCTATTCCTCGTAGATAAGGCTGTTTTTGGTATATCTCTTTCACTCATAGCAATCTGATGGAATCCTGAAGTTAAATCTAACGTAGTAGGGAACCTACATTCGCCGAGGCTAGCCAGTGTATTGTTAATGTCATGGATAGGATAAGTATCCGAAATTGTAACGGCGTTCAGACGTTTAAGTTCTACTACCATCCTATATTGTTTCTCCCCATTTGGTTTATCTTTTTTAGGCACAATCCAAATGGGAGAACTATAGGGGCTTTTTGAGGGTCGTATAATGTTCTCTGTTAAGAGTTCATTTACTTGACTATCTACCTCCTCTCTCATACTGGCGGGGTAGTGGTAGCTTCTGGTATATATTATACCAGAAGTTCTTACCTTAGCATTGTTTACTGGCCCGAAAAGACTTCCGAATTTCTCGCATAGAGATTCTAGTACTTATGTACATGATTTGGAAACGTTTTTATTGTGTATGATTAAGTTATTAACCACGTCTGAAGTTTTATTCCTCAATGGAATTTTAATTTCTGAATTGATTACCAATTCATTTTTGTTCCTATCAATGATTGCTCGAAGAGCTTTTAAGGTATCATCACCGATTATTTACCGAATGGCTGTAACCCTGGCAGGATGAAGAAGGTTAAATCCAAGTCACTGCCAACGAATGCGAAAAATTTTCCACACACCTTGTTCCGTACCAAGATGTTTCCTGCAGGGCTATTAATGAAGAAAGGATTTATAACGGACTGAGATACTGGTACTAAAGTTGACTTAATGAAATTTTTATTAGCACCAGTGTCAACGAGAAAGTGTAATTCTTTCCCGTCCCGCGTACCATAGTCTATGTATGGTATACACTGGAAACGAAGCGTCTATCATAAAATTTCCCGCGTTAGAAGTGCTTGGTTCTGCGACACATTCGGGGGTATCTGCTACCATGTGGAACAACCTTTGTTGTTTCCTCGGGTAGTTTTCTGAACTGGCCTCTCGTTTAAAAGGATTATTAGGCCTAGTCATATAGTTGACGTTACCAGTTTGGACGGAACCCAACTCCATTTTTACTGGAGGCTAACGCCCGATTTCTGTATGCTTCTATCAAGGCATTCATAGTTTCGGTAGAATGTGTTTCTGCTCTTATCTTGTTTATTGTGAGGGAGAATTGCTGGTTGACCGTCGCGTAATAGTCATCCATCCTGGAACTACCTTGTTTAAGTTGATTTAGTTGATGTTCAAGAGATCTGATATCTCTCTTGTCTGCGTAATGCAGCGAAAGTATCTTTTTAATTTCCACCCACTCGTTGTCAAATACATTATACGACACGAGCGCAGAATCAGCCTTTTCTCTGTTTTTTTGCCTAATATGCTGGAGGATTGCCCTATAAATGGGTTTGTTACGAACTATTTCGTAGTGTTTCAGAACCGTTTCGACACTATGGACCCAGCATATATAGTGTAGAGGGTCACCCTCAAAAACTTGGATCTCCTTAACGGGATCTGGTAATTTAGAAATATCCCTTAGTTCAATCTCGTTGCTTGGTTCTCTGAGTGGTTCCCTAATATTCGCTGGTTGTGGGTTTATTGCCCCAAAACCAATATTCTCCGCTCATCTTAATCTACCGTCAAGAGTATCTAATCGTTCAACTAATAGTCCTATAGCCTCCCTATTATCGAGTCCCTTGATTTCCACGATTCGAGTCTCAAATCCCCTCAACCGGTCAAGGACGGGATTGACTGCCCCTGTCAACTGTGTCACTGATACCTGAAGATTATCCATTTTAGATTAATCAATCAATTTGTTTAGTTGTATTAGGATTAAAAAAATGTTCACCCTTCTCTTCCCTTTACTTGTATTAATTCTTTAATAATGTTTGTTTTATTTTATTTTTTTGTGAATCTTTATCACTTCTTAATATATTTTTTTTTTATATATAATTCATTTTTATTTTTCAATTTTCTCAAAACTATCTTAAAGCTAGACAAAAATTCATAAAAACTAGCCTACTTATCAATATCTTAAAACTAACTTACTGGCCCCAGCCGGGCGCTCTAAGTTAAACTATAATAACTTAATGCTAATGCCTTTCGGCCTAAGAACTATATAGATACTAAATCCAGGTCGGTTTTATTTTTTACCGAGAAGAATTTACAAAAAAACTCGGTATCATTGTCTTTATTTTTTTTTTTGGTTTTATATGAAACTTAAAAACTACATAAAACTAAATTAAAGCTAATTAAAACTAATTAAAACTACTTAAAGCTACTTAAGACTATTTACAACTAATTATAAACTAGTTGCAACCTACTTAGAAGCTACTTACAGACTACTTACAAACTAGAACAGCCACAGCAAGCATTTTCCGGTTTTATGATTTTTTTTTGTATTTTTGTGGATTTTATATTTTTGTTTTGTGTTTTTGTATGTTTTATAATTTTTTTTTTGGTGCCACCCTGACTGTCCCTACTTAAAACTAACTACCTAAACCTGTGCAAGTCGGCCATACAAAAGAAAATAGCAAGGTCAACTATTAAATATCTGAAGGAACTTCATCTTCGTTTTTCAACCACCAGAACTGGTTCTCCTGCTTTACCCTATCTCTTCGGTCCCGTTCGGACACAGTCCTACTGAACCCAAGGTGCTCAGCTCCGTCTTGTGCGAGGGCGTCTCGACTGTAAAGGAGCCGCCGATCTACAGTTCTACGGCCGACGTGGTAGATTAGCGGAACCGCCGCTCTATCCTGGATCAACCCTCGACTGTCTAGGTGGAGGAATGCATCGGGGGCGGAATAAAGCCGCTTAGACGCACACTCTCGTAGTATTCGTTGTTGGGGTAGTAAGACCCAAAAATTAAGCTGTTAGACGAGGACATCGCTCTTGCAATGTGACCTCAAATAAGCTTCAGCAAGAAATTATCTATCCTGTTTATGTTGGCGCCGTTGTATAGAGCCAGGTTGGAATAGTAGTGTTTGTACTCCGAGTCTGGTGTTCTGTGCAATCCAAGGCAGCGTCGAAGACACTGCCTCTCAAACACCCGAATCCTTTCCATTTGAGATGGGGCAACGTTGAACCAAACCGGGCATCCATAGGCAATCATCGGCCGGATAAGGGCCATGTAGCAAATCACCTTCACCCTGCTGTCAAGCCGGCTGCTATAAAACAACCGTTTCGTCAGGGCAAAAGCTCCCCTAGCCCTGGCCAGAGCAGCATTTATATGTCTGTCGAAATACAAATACTGATCCATCCAGATGCCAAGGTACTTTACTACACTTTTACTCGCCAGTGGATGTCCATTTGGCCCTACGATCACCAGCTTGCGCCAGTTCTTTCTCGTATCCCTTGTGGCTCTAAGCAACGGAGTCTTAAACAAGATAGTTTCTGATTTCTGAAAGTTGATTTTCAACTTCCAGTCATCGCAATATCGCTGAATCTTCTCGAAGTCACGCTGCAAGAGAATCCTGATGACCTCGACTTTTGGAGCTGTTCTGTACGCTCTGTACGATCTAATTGATCGTCGGCATACGCAATTGCCTGTGTTAGACTACTTATCAGATCGCTGGTGTAAATGCTGAATAGAATCGGCGAGTTGACCGCTCCCTGCTGAAGACCATTTTTAATATTAAAGGTTTTGGCAGAAGTTACATTGCCACTTTTGACAACAAACTTTCTGCCATTGAGCATATCATAAAACATATATTACAGTGGTTTATTAATGCCAAGTCTAGTCAGCTTAAGATAAAGACCCTCGAACCATACGGTGTCGAAGGCTTTCTCCAAATCAACCAGACAGGCACCCGTACCCGAAACGAGTTTCGACGCGGCATGAATGGTGTCATGTCCCGCCTTAAAACCGAACTGATTGTCCGGTATGATATTATTGTCCTCTGCCCACTTAGACAGAGCTCTATTGATAACTTTTTCGAATTTCAAAAGCATTTGATAGAGTTTGGCATCCAGCTCTCTTATCGAAAATGCGTGCATTTGGTATCGATGAATCTTTTCTTCGTTGGATTAGAAATTACCTTTCGGACCGTTCAATTCAAGTTGTCTTGGATGGTTACAAGTCTGATATTCATAAAATAAATGCTGGTGTGCCCCAGGGCTCCGTTTTGTCTCCGACTCTCTTCCTCATTTTCATTAATGACCTTTTGTCTGAAACTTCTAATCCATTAAATTGTTTTGCTGACGATAGCACCCTCAGCTTTTCATATTCGTTTATGGATTCACATCCCTGTCCTTCGGATGTGGAACTTCAACGGCAGCGTATGATAAGTTCATTAAATTCTGATCTTGACAGCATTGTACAGTGGGGAATTAAAAACCTTGTAGAATTTAATGCTTCAAAAACTCAATGCTGTCTGCTGTCGCTGAAACTGAACCCACCCCCAATGCCACTATCCATGAGCGGTACTTGCATCGAGGACACTGAACAGCTCTCAGTTCTAGGTATGTGCATCACAGATCACCTTCTGTGGAATGATCACATATTCAACGTCGCGAAAAACGCTGCAAAGTGTTTAGGCTTTCTTCGAAGATGCAAGAAATTCTTTTCCCCTACTGATCTGGCTGTAATATATAAAGCTTTCATCCGTCCCAAGCTTGAGTATAACTGTCACATTTGGGCAGGTGCTCCCATAACTCACTTAAATCTATTGAATAGAATACAAAATAGAGCCTTTAAAATGATTGGTGATAGATCAATTATGCAAACAATAACAACTCTGAAACATCGTCGCAATGTTTCATGTCTCTCATTATTTTATCGCTATTTTTATAAGCAATGTTCCAGTAAAATAGCCAGTTGCATTTCTCCCCTTAAACAATTCAACCGTAATACTCGCGCTTTTAGGAATGCCCATAGATTTACCCTTGAGCCCAACTTCGGACTTACTGTCAAATACAGAGATTCTTTCTTTAGTCGTACGACACGAGTGTGGAATGCTTTACCAGGCTCTGTTTTTCCCTACCATTTTGATGTTCAGAACTTCAAAACCAAAGTGCATAGGTATTTCCTTTTGAATCCTTCCCTATTTTTCTGATCGCTCGTACTGTGTTTCATCATCTTAAGGGTAGTCAAAACCCCTTTAGTGCGCGCAAATTATAAAAAAAAAAATAAAAAAATACCTTGCTAATACTCGGAAGAAGACTTATCGACCGAAGATTCGCCGGATTGGAGTTGTCCTTTCCCTTTTTCGGGAGAGGATGCACCACAGCTGTCATCCAACGCACCGGATAATATGCATTATTCAGAGCGTTGTTAAACAGAGTGGTATAAATGTCTACTGCTTCTTGAGGTAAATGTCAAAGTACAACGTTGGATATGCCATCGACTCCTGCTGACTTCTTCTTCTTTAATGAATCGAAGATGAGCTGGAGCTCCACTTTCGTAATTAACAGGGAACTGGGCACATTTCGCTCGGCGATTATGGCGTTTGCCAAATGATCTTCATTGAACCCGGTGAAACCAAGGTTCTCTGATCGCCATTGCGTGATGTCATTCCGAAAGTAGAAGTGATGGAGCAAGGCTCTCTTTCCAGGTCATAATTGGGGCGAATGCACGCATTCACCTATTAACTAGCTGGAAAGCAGTCCCCACAGCTTCCACTTTCTCATGCGGATCTTCGACAATAAAGAGGTCATCGTCCAAGACGGCGTCCTCTGGATTAATTCCTGCTGTCAGAAGAACGTCTCTGTTGTCTGTCGTTCTCTGGAGCTTAAGACAAGGAAGGTTGTTCTGATCATTCCTTATAAATATCTTGTTAATTTGGGGAAATATGCTCGGGTCGCTAGAATTAACGGCCCAAATTTTGTTATCCCAATACAAATTAATTGACAACCGATAGTTCTCTTTAATAATTTGGTTGATGTTCTTGATCGACGACTTCAGTGTCCTAATCTCCAGATGGTGAGGGTCAGTAAACCGTCGGTACAAGAGTTTGAGTCTTGTCAGCAGTCCACTTTTTTGTCTGTAGTGCGTCAATGGTCGCGTTCCGATACATGTCGGTTGCGTCCCGTTGCTTGTATTTCGGTATTGTTCTGTTCATTGTTCGTTTGGTTGTCTCGTCCATTTGTTCTAAGTATTGGTCTATTTCGTTATTTGTCAAATTCCTGTCATTTGGTGGGGATATGTTATTCGAACTGATTTCGCTCAATAAGGTGTTGGTAAAGCGTGGCCAGCGCACTTTACTTTAATTGTAAGTGTGCACAGGTACATACTCATCCAACTCCACGAGCTCGTTCGGAAGCTGTATTACGGCGGCGAGTCCGCAGTGATCACTGTCGTACTCGATCGTTCGTAAGCAGTTTCTTGGTCTTTGACACACAGTGTCAGTAATTGTCAGTCTTTCGTCTATTAACAATAGATCCAGATAGGCACCGCTTCTTGGAAACGATGGCCGATCCGTAGCCAACAGGTCGACACCATATTCAGTGTTGTGTCGACTCATCCAATTGATAAGATGAATAACTCTTTAATTCTGAATTTGATTTCCAAAATCTAGGTGTTTGGCATTCAAATCACTGGCCATGAGAAAGTAATTTTCTTCCAAACTCAAGTGTAGACATTCGAAAAGTTTTTCAAGCTCTGACATAAAATCAGTTGGCTGAGGTGATGCCGGTGCATAAGCCGCGATCACATACATTCGCTTCCCCTGTTGAAGAGAAATGCATACGATGCACGCCTCTAACAGCCGAAATCTGTGCAGATTACTATTATATATAACTTTATGATTAATGCCTTTTCGTATGAAGATTGTGACTCCTCCCCCTTGAGTGGAGTTTGGTCGATCTCTTCTAACAATATCGTAATTGTTGTGAGTCAACTTATGTTTCTGGTTCAGCTTAGTTTCTCTGGCCATAAGCACATCTGGACTTTGATCTATCAACACTTGTAAAAGATTAGCTCTACGTTCGGTCCTTATCAGTGAATTTACATTCACAGCAAGGATCCTAAGAGGCCTCTCCGACAGCGCGCCTTTAACCTCTAGTTTGCGTTAAGCTAGGCAAAACAGAGTAGAGGTAGTCTACCCTAATCGCCTGCTCCTTTATCTGGTTGTGAAGTCCTGTCAACTGGCCTTGAATTACCAGCAACATGCTTCTTATTTCGGCCTGAGCATCCGGCGCCTTTGGCACTAGGGCCTATTGGGCTGCAGGCTGTACCGTTTTTCCCCTTCCTGCCGCCATTTGGGCGTAGGAAATTTGGGAATTTACGGGCGTTGCTGTAGGTGTACGCGTTGATAGGCGTATCTCTACCGCTGTCTGCTTAGCCGCTTTGTTATTTCTTATTTGCTGAAAAGCTGAGCAACCCCGATAATTAGCAGGGTGCCCCTCCTTTCCGCAAAGTGCACATTTAAGCTGGGTCATGTCTTCGACCCGTTTCTCACCGAGTTTACACCCCCCTTGATGTGGTCCTCACCACACTTAACACAGCGTGACTGCATTTCGCAGTTTGCTGCAGCGTGGCCAAACCTTTGGCAGCGCATACATTGAAGCATGTCGCCGCGTCTCGTTAATTTATCCAAGTTACAACCTGGTAGTTGAGAACGGAGATACTTCTCAACCTATCCAGTTTGCTGCTGGGCGATAGCTGGACTAGGAAGAACGGCAAAGACCGCTTCTCCCGTCTGGCTCTGACTGTAGCGAACGGCTTGACCCCGATAATTTAAGAGCACCTGTGGTTCCGTGCAGGAATCTATGCCCTTCAAGAGGAACGTTTGGTATTTATCCACTTTGGGGGTAAAACTGAAGAACTCAGTCGTGGATTTTTTCAATAATTCTTTAATAATTTTGTGCTGCTCCACTGTGGAGCAGTGGATAGCATGTCTATCTTTACTCTAACGTTTAATAAAAAAGGTTTGGCCTATGGCCGACTTACATAGGTCAATGGTTTCCTGCAGTTCCATTTTCTAAGTGTTAATTGGTGGCACTTTTTCTTTTTTATTTTGGGGCGGTTGTGGCTGCTGCTGGTGTACTCCCTGCTGCTGCACGTTCCAATGCTGCTGACTCCACTCCTGTGGTTTTTGTTGCTGCTGCTGCTGCTGTGTTGTTTTCTTTTTTTTGTCGTTGTTCCTTCGGCTGCTGCTGTGGCTGTTTTGTTGGCGGCTGTTGTTGTTACTGCTTATTTTGGTTTTGCATTGGCAGTTGCTGTTGCTGTTGCTCTGGCTGCTGGCTTTTCGGTGGCAGCTCAGGCTGTGGCGCTGTCTTTTGTGGCGCCTGTAATCCTTTTATCTGCTCGCGCTCCTGCCTTTCTCTTTCGCGTCGAGCTACTTGTTTTTCCTTCTGAGCTTGAATCAATGGGGTCACAATGGCATTTAAACGTTCCATTTCCCCCCAAATTACATCGATTTTTTGGCTGATGGCCTGTTCATCCAGTGCTTCTTGCGCCTCATTTTCCTCTTCGGAGGACGCCTCTGGAGATGTGAGATCAACAAGCAGGTTGCTGTTGCTGTCCCCTGTTATGTACAGTCCCTCGCCACCATCTGACATATATTCGATGTCATTGTCGGATGGCGAGGTATCTAGTTGTTGATGTATTTTTGCTGCTGCTGTTATTTTGGCTGCGCGCGCCGTCTTCTTCACCCCGGCTGGCAGCTAGGCTGAGGTGGTGGTGGAGCGGCGCTTGACCAAGTTCGTTGCACAGCTTATCCTCTTTCTCCTCTTATTCTTGCTATCGGCTGTTGGTGCCGTTGCTGATTTTGCCGTTGTTGCTACAGCACTGGTTGACGGTATGGCTGGTGGTGCCATCGCCTGCTTTGTTATTGTTGTTGTTGCGTCGGCATTAGCCGTAGCTTTAGCTGGTGGTGTCATAGCTGGCTTGATTGTTGTTGTTGTTGATGCTGGGGCACCTTTCGATGTCCCCGCTGTGTTGCTGGATTGCATTAGCTGCTCCTCCCACTCAATGAAGTTTTCGACTTCGCGATTGTGGAAAAAAGCAGCTAAATAATTATTGTTGCCCGACTGGGATTCGAACCCACTACCTTCGCATTGTCGGTCTGCCACCACACTTCTTAATATACATATGTATGTAATTTTTTCTCAAATAATAATTTTAAATTAAGTAAATAAATGAAATTGATCAAATGGTATTGTTTATTTATATATAATTAAACAATACCATTATATTATTTCTTACATAATTATTATTTCTTACATAAATGAATACATCCAGTTCATGTTTGAGTTGTTCTTCTTCATTTCCCCAGACATGGTGTAGCAATTCAATTTCGGCTTTCTCAGGTTTTCAGCTTCCTTGGAATTACTAGTCACAAATTCGTTTCTTTTTTCACAGAGTTAATTTCTTTAGAAATTTTATTCACAGAGTTTATTGCGATTCACAAATCTTTTTCTTTCATACACGGAAAGAATTCTTGGATCAGATCACGAAAAATGAGCTGCAAATTACGAAAAATGAATCCCGATTTATACTTTGGCTCGTGATTTCGTAATTAATTTGTTTGCAATTTGCAAAACTGAGCAAAATGAAGATATTGATACTCAAAAGTCGTAAATCAACACTCTTAGGTATCAAAAATTGCCAACAACAAATCGTTATTTGATCCAAATATTCCTAAATCGCCAATTTGCAAATTTGCAAATAAGATTTCTGATCAAAACTTTTATTTCATGATTTTGCGACTTTGAAAGATCAATCTTAACTCTACCCCCATTTAATTTAATTCATTTGAAATAAATACTTAACGCTTGACTCTACTTGGATTTGAACTCACAATCCTCGAGTTGCCGAGCGAGCACGCAACCACTAAGCCAATTTGCATTACAGATTGTTGGTGTCACACAATAATCACAAGATACATACCTTGTTGTGGTGCTTTACCTCTTCGAGGAGTAAATTGCGATAAGAAAGTCGTGATTTAAGAATTTTTTGTTGGTGATTTGCAGTTTTTCTCATGGAGTTGCAAATTGCAAATAAAAAAACGTAAATCTGTGATTGAGAAATGTAAATTACTAGATATTGATCGCAAATCAATATTTTTAAATGCTGTTTGTGAAATTATTCTCTTGGAGATTAAATTTCGCCAACAAAGTTGTATTTTGCTATGAAAAGTATAAGCTTGAATCATGAATTTTAATTGTAAATCAAGAAAAAACAACATTTGTAAATTGCTACGTTTTGAATATTAAATTACCAGTTTTTGTATTAATTTGGGAATAAAATGCCTTGATTTACCGATAAGACTTGATTCGTAAATTGCGATTGCAAATTTTTCAATTGGTAATTTTTCAATTCTTTCCGTGTAGATTTAATATAAATTCTGTATTATTGCGATTCACACATTTTTTCTTTCATATATTTAATATGAATTTCGTATCACAATTTTCTTTTTAATATAAAATCTGTATTATTGCGATTCACACATATTTTTCTTTCATATATTTAATATAAATTTCGTATCACAATTTTCTTTGAATTTTTTCAGTTTGTTTTTTGCAAGGATTTTTATATATATATTTTCTTATAAAGGACACTTTCAGGTCCCTGCTAGGGCGCCAGTAAAGAGTTTCCTCACTCTTAGGGGGAAAAAATAATTTTAAGGACCGACCACTGGTCCTTAATTGAAACACAATTCGTAATTTATATTAAACTTGACTTATTAGTAGCGCACTCGTTAGAAGTCCAAATAACAATGTCCAAATTGTTCTCCTATTATTTTATTCGAGGTATACAATATTTTATTTTAATTCTATTTTGCTGATTTGCACTTCCCATGTAAATCCAATGGAATCAGATTCCACGGTGGGAACAACCTGTAGAACGGAAGCGTGCGTGCATCGTCTGCACTTTTTGTGAGTCTGGTTAATGACTGACTGTGATAACTGGAATAATTTTTGTTTTTGTTTTTGTGGACTATTAAATATTATTCATAACAAAGATTTTGCGACCTTTAGTTCAAATGCGTTTCGCCCAGTTTGATATCTCTTATATTTCGCTGGGAATCATGTTTCAAAGCCAAAGTGCGTACACTTGCACCCCCAACGACGAATTGTACCTACTGTGAGCGTAAAAAAAAGTGTACAGCTTTGAACTGCATTGTTGTAACTCAGTTGAAACAAATAGATTTGATCTTTTAGTAAAAGACTTATCTTTTTTTTAAACTGGGTTATCTTACCATACAAAATTATCAAAATATATAATAGTAAAAATTCAATTTAAAAAAATACTTCATTTTTATGGCGTGTTGTGTAGTGTAATCAAACTGGGGGACTGATTCATGAGTCTTCCAACAAGACATCAACCTCAAACACATCAAAATTTGTCAAGGAACAGTTATACCATAGTATAAAAAGTCTTATTCTTTGCCTAAAATTCTCAAGAAACAAAAACAAAAATAAACATAACAAATACAAAAACTAAGCCTTCCATCCTAAATTCAAAACAAGCAAGCACTAACAAAAATTGTATTCAATGGATACAAAAACAAAACAACTCAGAAAAAGAAAAGATAACTATTGTATCTCCGCATAAGTATTTGTTAAACTAGTGGAAGTTTTTTCTGGGTGTCCTTTGTAAGTATTTGTTATTATTAAATGATATCACCCTTCTACGCCTTTCACGCATCGAAGTAACTCTCACTTTCGAAATCGAGATGGCGCCTCATCGGTAAAGGCCCTCAATTGAGTCCCTAGTTAACTCACCAATTTAGAATTTCAACTGACTGAAAATACGTTTCTGGAAATGAATCAGGTTAAACCCCGAGACTAAGATGATCCCGCACTGAAAAACTGAACCTAACCCTAGTAGTCCTTTTAAAAGTAAAACTTATGTGACAGTTAGTCATGGCATTACCATCAAAATTCAAGAAACCCACCCACACAAATCATTTCTATCAATCTGTTTATTAATTACTCATTTTGCTAAATAGTAGGGGCGTTAGTGCATGATATAAGGGCATACCTGGCATTTTGACCTGGCGGGTTGAGCTTTAGTATACTAATAGTTCATGTCCTAACTTTACTTTTAAGAAGTGTTGCCAAGGTAACAAGGCAACACTGTCAGAAGAACGAGAAAAATGTTGCCACTTGTTTGAAACATTGGCCTATATATCGAGAACTATAGGTCGGTTGATGACCAGAGGACTCTCCTTGGATTCAGCGTCCTTGTAATCATAGGACCACATTATTGATTTTTTCCCTCCCCTCTTTGCATAAAGAGGGTGAAAAAAAGCCATTGGAAAGGGAAAATGCAGAGCCAAAAAAAAGTAAGAAAAATATTTATATTAATAAGCCTTAACTACATTGACCACTTTTTGCAAAATTACAAAAGTAAAAATATTTTTTTTTTCCTAGACCAGTTGTTTTGTGAAAAAGAATATACTAATTTTTTTCCTAAATCGAAATGCTAGCTTTTTGCATTATTTTTATAAATTTTCCAGTGAGAAACACTATCCAAAAATGAGTTTGAAAATGTTCACTTTTGTGCTTTTTAATTTTTTTGGCTTATGTAGTTACAGCTTTAAAATTTAAGAAATGGTATCGAAGCAGAATTTAACCGTCTACTACATTCTATTTAAAGTGAATTGAAGAGCCTACTTTGGTCTTATAAAAAGTCACTTTCAAAGTGGTGGGAAGGTGTAATATGAAAGTTTATCGAACTAAAATATTTATCGTGGTATAATCTAAGCATATGGCACATGATTTCAGGTTGTTTTTTAGTGTCCAATCTTATTAAATCAAAATGAACCGCCTTAAAAAAAGTTATTGTCTTTTTCATAAATGATGACAGAATATTAAGTGAAACAAGTAAATTTCAACAGTATCGTGATGAAACCTGGTCCACATATTTAATTTGTCATAAGTAGTTAATAAGAATCGAAAAGTCTACAAAAAAATTTTTGTGGAAGAGTGTTTTTTTTTTCAACGAAATGGAAAATTTTTAAACTACTACCATGAAACCCCTCCCAAACCTGGTGATGAAATTTGGTGAAAATGTTTGATTATTCATTGGGGAAAAAAACAAGAAAAAGACCATATAAATAATATAATTTTGAGAGGTAATATCTTACCTATTCTAGTCAAAAGATACTCGTACAATCATTAAAAAACATTACCTTTTAAAAAGTAAGATAAGTTTTTAATGGGTGCTTTTATCTAATTTTGATTTAATTGGAGTCAACAATAAAAAATACTTCTTAATTTACCATATACCATATTTGTACCTCGATTTAAGAAACATAAAATGTAAGGTCTTGTTGACCTCAGATTTTCGATACCCCTCGAAAAACAAGCTCAGAAGGTGGCTATTTCTATGTACTCTTTTTATTCTTGATTTTGATGAATAGTCAAACATTTACACCAACTTTTATAAACGTACCAGTTTTGAGTTTCATAGAAGTGATGCAAAATTTTTCTCTTTCATTGAAAAAAAAAACACCCTTTCACTAAAAATATTTTTGACTTATGACAAATTAAATATGTGGACCCAGTTTCATCACTATATTGTTGAAATTGACAGTAACTTTTGTTAAGCTGGTTGTATAGATTGGGCACTAAAAAACACCCTTAAATCATGTGCTATATGCTTAGATTATACCAAGATAAATATTTTAGTTTGTTAAACTATCATATTCCCCAAAGTGCTGGGGACTTTGAAAATGACTTTTTATAAGACCAAAGTAGGTTTTTCAATTCACTTTAAATAGAATGTAGTAGACGGTTAAACTCTGCTTCGATACCAATTTTTAAATTTAAATAATATAAATAATTTTCTTACTTTTTTTGGTTTTGCATTTTCCCTTTCCAAACGGTTTTTTTCCACCCTCTTCACGCAAGGAGAGGGGAGGAAGAAAATTAATAATGTGGTCCTATGGTTACAAGGGTGCTGAATTCAACGAAAGTTCTCTGGTCATCGCCCGACCTACGGTTTTCGTGATGACTGGTGACTTTTTATAAAACCAAAGTTCTTACATTCTATTTAAATTTTTTCAATTCACTTTTAATAGAATGTAGTAGACGGTTAAATTCTGCTTCGAAACCAATCATTAAATTTTCTTAATATGAATATTTTTTTGGGCTCTGAATTTTCCTTTCCTAAACGACTTTTTTTCACGCTCTTCATGCAAGGAGAGGAGAGGGAGGAAATCAATAATGTGGTTACCACGGTGCTGAATATAAGAGAGTTCTCTAGTCATCGTCCGACCTCTGGTTCTCGACTTATAGGGCAATGTATGAAACAAGTGGCAACCGTTTTCTCGTTCTTCTGACAGTGTAACCACCTTGGCAACACTTTTTAAAAGTAAAGTTAGGACACGAACTATTAGTATACTAAAGCTCAACCCGTCAGGGCAAAATGCCGGATTGGTCTCCCTAACAGCCCCATTAAAATCTTTCAATCAAAATTGATAATTGATTTTATCTCTATATTTAAGGAACATATTTCTTGCTGTATGATTTCATCGACTACTTTGACAAAGATGAACCTACAAACCTATCACGGGATAAATATTTGGAGATAATGAATAAAATTTTCAGTAAGGCCACTGAACAGGAAAAGGAGGCGATAATTTTCCAGGTATTTATAAAGCATGTTCTCTGAACAATTTCAGTAGAGGAAATATTACATAAATCGAGGCCCTCCGGGTCTTTGAGGTTAAAAGAAACCAAACTTATTTTTAGTACTTAGGAGGAACGAAAGGTGAAAATAGTGCATTATGCTATTTTTCCACCAAAGGTTTATCTCAGTTCGGATTTAGTTAATCTATTTGGTGTTTTTACCGCACAAAAAGATTTAAAAGAGATTTATTTTGACAGCACCATTAAAAATACAAAATGATGTTTCATTTCTTATGAAATGAAAGAGAGGTAGGATGTTTCATTTGTGAAGAACTGAATGCAGTCACGAATGATAGTTGTTATTAAATCTCAGATTATTCTTAGGTGGAAATGTAGTAGGTATTATTCAAAAACCCCAGGAACTTGCACCGATGTTGATAATATTTTTTTTAAGTGTAGTAGATTGAAATTAGAAAAAAATCTAAAATTAAATTTTCGACGCTCTCAACAGGATTTTTTTTATTGTAAAAAAAGAGATGATAAGCTATGCACTTTCAGGCAGCAACTGCCGTGATACTAAATGACTTTTGCTCTTACGCGATTGTGATTTTAAATAGGTCACAAATTTTCAAATGTTCACTGTGTCCATTTCTTCCAAACATTGTACATTAATGTATCATTTCATGATGCTTATTATTTATTTATGATTTTGGGAAAATAAGACAGCAAGAATAATTCAAAAAGCACAGTTAATTTTTCTCTGGCTCTCTTGCAAGAAATTCCACGTCGAAGAAAAAAACAGTTTTTTTGCATTAACTGAACAGACACAAACATTAGCTGGCAAAAAAAGTTGATAGAAGGAAATAAAACAAGTTTTTCTTAGGTATTTTATCATTAGTTCTAAAGTAGTGGGCACTGTTGGTTTTTTTCATTACAGCTTCATAATTTCGATACCGCATGGAACCGTAGTCTCTGAAACTCATCTTAATTTCGACCTAAGCTAATTTTATGGCTGCGATTGGGGGTTTACTGTTCTTAAACTGACTACTGACAGCTACACACTTTTACCTTTCACTATCCATAACAATTTATGACATATTGGTCGGGTGAGTACCTACGGCTTGCTTTGAAGCAATTCGACATTTTGCTCCTCCATTAAATCTTTAAGAAACATTTTTGAAGCATGGAAATCAAACTCAAAAGTGACATACCCCATACCATAACATCAACTTCTATTGTGATGAGCATTTCTATTGTTGGAAACACCTTTGATTTTCCTCTAAAACAACACCCTTTTCTACATATCCGATATCCAGGGTAACAAGAAGCTAAATTCAGTCGCAAGATGTGAAAATTTTGCCATGGCCACCCTATAAATGCAGCCTTATCGCCAGTTTGGAGGGAGAAAACTCTCCCTCGGATTTTATTTTTCCCAGGAGTTGAATACTCTCTTAAACCCATCTCTTCCGAATAGAATTTCCCCCGGAAATAGCTTCGAATTAGTTTCGAAACATTTTGAGAGAACAAACTAATTAAACTGATAACACTGTCAAAGTTTGCTAAAATACAATCACATTCAGATTAACCGTTGAAGAAAGAGATCGGAGAAACCAAAACTAAACTCGAGGAAACTTAAGGGATTGTTCGAATCCATGTAGGTATACCTACATATATTTAAAAAGTAGTTTTTTTTTTCCAAAAATTTATTTTGCTACACATATGGCCAGTTTATATTTCTTGAGCGCTCAGTATTTTTCCTCAATTTTTTGACAGAGCAGGAGAGTAAAATATAAACAACATTCCTCACATAGAAGTCAAAACAACTCCCTTTTTCTTTTCTTCTTAGGTGATTCACTGCAACAAAAAATAATTGAGCAAGCGAATCCAAAAAATTGCAGTCTCAGATTTTAAGGGGAAAAATGAGGAATTTTTGAGAGGAATCCTGTTTATATTTCTGAGCGCTCTGAGTCCCCTGAAATCTCAGAAATATAAACTGGCTAATTCAAACAACATTACCACATTAATAATAGTCCAGGAAAATTAGACAAAAAAATGGCAAAACTACGAAAAAGTTCCTACAAAGCTGAATTTTGGTGGAGAGCTTTGTTTTGGCGTCTTTTCCATTTCCTGAAAAGTTCCCTAAATTTGGCTTAATTTTTTTGGGGGTTAAAGGGAATAAAATTCAGGTTTTTCTTAATTTCTCGAAAACTATAAGTTTTTTTGAAAAAAATGTGAAGGTGCAAATTGTAGCTTATATCATTCTACACAAAAAAGATTAATTTTTTTATATTTACAAGCAATAGTTTCTGAGAAAATTATGCAAAAACTTCAAGGTGGATTAAATTTTGTCAAAAAATTAATTAAGATTTCTATAATCGATGGGCTAAAGTTTGTATACGATTTGAGTTTGGCTACATCTCTTCTTTACAAATCCAAGTTTTTGGGCTGCCTGGGGTAAGGGGATGACCACCATCTTGAAAAGAAAGTGATTTGATTTTTGTTCAACAACTTGATGAAATTTCCTTTTACAACAAAATCATGAAAGAATAAAATTACTGTGGCCAACAAAATTTTATTTTATTTTTGTTACAGAAACCAAATAATACTTTTCTATAGGTTTTTGGTGTCCTGAACTCGAATCTGAAGTCAGAAAAATTCCATCGGGCTAAGTATTCTAGATATTCCTTTTATTAAATCATAAAACATATGTTTTTGCTGTTTTCAAGGTTGTATTGTAATGCGAATTAAATTATTTCAAGAAAATTTGTAATGGTTTCTAAAAGAACTAATTTTTTTCTTTTAAAATATGTTTAAATCTATCCGATATCTCATTTCGTCTTTGAAATCCCCAGTTAATTGAAAGCCTTTGATTTATAATATACATACAAATAAAGGGAGAATGTGCAAACATTTATGAGAGCTGGTCCATTCCTCAACACAAATGTGTCATACATCGTTGAAAAGGATATTGTGAGTACATCATTTCATTATGTAGCCGTTAAGCTCTAAGCCATACGGTTCCCGAGATATTCGGCTGATATTGAGTAGGAACACGAAGTCCAAATATGGAGTTGCATTATTGTTCTTTTAAGCGCTTTGAAGTTAAATATCTCGTGAAATGATATACTCACTATAACCTTTTCAAAGATGTTTGACACATTCTTGTTGAGGAATGGACCAGCTCCCATAAATTTTTGCCCATTCTCCCTTAAATTGTATTTATTTATATCATAAATGAAAGGCTTTCAACTAACAAGGGATTTCAGAGACGAAATGAAATATCGCATAAGTTTAAACATATTTTAAAAGAAGAAAATTAGTTCTTTAAGAAACCATTACAAATTTTCTTGAAATAATTTACTTCGCATTACAATACAACTTTGCAAATAGCAAAAAACACGTGTTATTTGATTTTATAACGGGAATATCTAAAAAACGTAGCCCGATGAAGTTTTTTTGACTTCAGATTCGAGTTCAGCACACCAAAAACCTACAGAAAAGTATTATTTGGTTTCTTTAAAACCTTGTTGACCAGTGTTATCTAAGAAATGAGCTTTTACGAGCTCTGTAGGTTTATTAATATAGAAGTTATAGCGTATCAAAATAACACTTTTTTTTTTGTAATGTAAATGAACAAATAACCTTTTTTTGTTAATATACGAGCAGATATAATTTTTTTGAAAAAAATTAATGAGATTAATGATTCTGGACAAAAAACACTACATTACTTTTTGTCGTAGGAGCACATTACCTATTTTGCCAAGTCAAAATAAAAAAAATCATTACAGCGAAAAGCTCTAAATTTAATGTTTGTGCACGTTTTTCTTGAGATCTGTTGATTCTACGAGATCGAGATCTTCTACGAGATCTTGAGATCTGTTGCTTCTCCAGAATTTTTTAAGCATTAATAATTAAAAAAATTAATTTGGTGGCACAACAGCTCGTGAAGAACTAAGGCCTAGTGACTTACAACTCTCAACCATTTCTGTGTGCGTATTTTTGGCAGGAATGGAGGGGACCTACAATTTTTTGCCGAGTCCGAACGGCTTAATGAAAAGCACTTATTCATGACAAGCATACTCTTGGAGGGTTTGTCAGTTCCTGGCAAAAGGCAGTACCTCGGAAAAAAACATTTCTGTTTTTAGGTGGCAGCGGCTGGTAATCGAACCCAGACCTTTGGCATGACAGTCCTACGCACTAACCATCATGCCACGAGGTACTAATAATTACTTATTAATATTTTGAAAAAAAGTATATCGGCTGAGATATTAACAAGAAATCGTTTTTTGACCATTTACAGTACAAAATAAAAATTGTTACTTTAATACGCTATAGTTTCAAGATTAATAAACCTACAGAGTTCATTAATAGTTCATGTTTTAGATAATTTTACTGTCTAAATGTTACTGTTTTATGATTTTGTTGTAAAAAGAAATTGCATCGAGTTGTTGAACAACAACCAAATCACTTTCTTTTTCCAGATGGCGGTCATCCAAAGAAACCCAAAAACTTGGTTTTGTAAAGAAGAGATGTAGCCAAACTCAAATTGGACAAAAACTTTAACCATGGATTATGGAAATTTTAATAAATTTTTTGACAAAATTTAATCCACCGTGAAGTTCTTGCATAATTTTCTCAGAATCTATTGCTTGTATGAACAAAAAATATGTTAATTTTTTTTGTGTAGAATGACAAAAGCTACAATTTGTGTCTTCACATTTTTTTCAAAAAAAAACTTATAGTTTTCGAGAAATTAAGAAAAAACTTAATTGTATTCCCTTTAACTCCCCCAAAAATATTAAGCCCCGGTCCAAGTTTAGGGAACTTTTCAGGAAATGGTTAACAAAGCTCTACACCAAAATTCAGCTTTGTCGGAGTTTTTTCGATGTGAAAGTCTAATTTTCCTAGACTATAAACCAATTTTCAAATATTTACTGGATACTTTAATAACTTCAGTGCTACCCACCACTCAAAAAAGCATTTGGTATACCTTCTTTTGTCAAACTAACTGCATGCTTGTGTTTTTTTGCAAAAGGTGGTTAACAAAAAGGTGTTGCAAGAGAAAGCGAAGTTGAACTGGCCCAATCAAGCTTCAGTGAAGTCTTGGCAGAAGTTTTGCTTGTTTCTAAGAGAGAAATCTGACTCAAATGGATCACTATGAACACTGAAGTACATAGCACAAAAAAGAGAAGTGGCGTTGTCGTTCTTCGAAAAACACAAAATACTGGTGCCGAGATTCAGCTATTTCAGGGAGTGAAGTGAGATGACTCGCCTTACTCGCCGACTCATCTCACTTCACTCGCAAAGGTGATCTAGCTATTGAAGTGAGATGAGCAAGTTCGAGTTTAGTTTCGAACATGAAAAAAAGAATAAATATAAAAGAGATAAATTCTACCTCCTTGCCACACTCATTACGTTTGATATTCTGTTTCACATCACTACTACTGGACGTGAAATGAAATAAGAAGTACAACAATGTAAATATTATGGAATCTTAATAATGGAGTATCTTTGATTTCAGTATTTTTGTCGTAATTAAAGTTTAGTGTGAGTCTTCACCCTTAAAAACTAAAATGTTTATGGTGTCAAAAGTGAATAGAAAATATTTTTTTTTAAACTATGATAATAAAATTAGATTTAAAGTTAATATAAATAAAAGTGTAGTTGTTATTATCTACGTTGTTTCTTAATTCATTTCCTATCCGTAAAAAGGTAGAGCTACCATTTTAGAATATGGAAAAAGGGGGATTTTGTCTCCTTTTTGGAGGGACAAAGACTTATAAGGAGGGACAGAAACTTCAGTGATATTGCAGAACTTATAGCTGCCCACCTTCTATTAAAAAGTTTTTCGTTTTTATTTATTTGTTTAGCTGTTTTAAATGTTACCCGCCTGAAAATGTCAAGTTTTTGTTAATTTTAGTCAGGGCCCTGAAAAGGCTTCGGTAGAGGTAATCTAGACAAGAAAAAATTATCAAATACTATTGAGGCCAATAGCAGTAGTGCAGGTGGCAGACCAAGAATCCAAAGGTAGTGGGTTCGAATCCCAGTCGGGCAACGATTGTTTGGCTGCTTTGTTTCATAATCGTGAAGTAGAAAACTTCAACGAGTGGGAAGAGCAGCAAATGTCATCCAAAAACACGGTGGGGACATCGAAAGGTGACCCAGCAGCAACAATAAGGCCAGCTATGGCACCACCAGCCAAAGCTACGGCAAGTGCCGTAGCAACAACAACAACCAAGCAAGCGATGGCACCACCAGCCATACAATCGTATAGTGATGTATCATCAACGGCAAATGCACCAACGGCATCAAGAGAAGGAAGAGGAGTAGCTGTGTGCCGAACCTCGTTAAGCGCCACTCCACCACCACCACAGCCCAGCTGCCAGCAAGGGTGCAGGAGACGGCAAGCGCGCACACAAAAAACTACAGCAGCAGCAAAAATACAAGAACAACTTGATACCTTGCAATCCGACGATGACATCGAATACATGTCAGAGGGTGGTGAGGGACTATACACAACAGGGGACAGCAACAGCAACCTGATTGTAGATATAATTTCACTAGAAGCGTCTTCCGGAGAAGAATGTGAGGCGCAAGAAGCATTGGCCAAGCAGACAACCACACAAAAAATTGATGCCATTCGGGGGGAGATAGAACGTCCCAATGCCATCGTGACCCCTCTGATACAAGCTCTGAGAAATAAGCAAGAACCTTGGCGCGGAAGAGAGAGGCAGGAGTATGAGTTGAAGAAAGCGCAACAGCCACCATAAAAAGCAGTGCCACAACAAGAGCTGCCATCGAAAAAGCAGCAAGAGCAACCAAGGCAAGAACAAAAATAAGCAGCAACAACCAAAGCTGCCAACGGAAAAGACACAGCAACAACCAAAGGAGCAACGCCCAAAAACACAAGCACAAGAACAACAGCATCAAACAAAAACCACAGGAGTGGAGCCAGCAGCAGCGGAACGAGCAGCAGCAGGGAGTACACCAGCAGCAGCCACAGCCACCCCAAAATGAAAAAGAAAAGGTGCCACCTATTAATACATACAAAATGGAGTTTCAGAAAACCATTGACCTATGTAAGTCGGCCATAGGCCAAAACTTTTTATAAAACGATTAAATAAAGATAGATATGCTATCCACTGCTCCACAGTGGCGCAGCACAAAATTGTCAAGGAATTATTAAAGAAACCCAAGACTGAGTTCTTCAGTTTAACCCCCAAAGTAGATAAATATCAAACAGTCCTCTTAAAGGGCATAGATTCCTGCACGAAACCACAGGTGCTCTTAAATGAGCTCCGTCAAAAAGCGAGCGACGATCTCGACTTTATTAGGGTAAAGCTGTTCGCTACAGTTAGAGCCAGACGGGAGAAGCGGTTTTTGCCGTTCTTTCTGGTAAAGTTATCGCCCAGCAGCAAACTGGATAGTTTGAGGAGGATCTCCGTCCTCAACTGCCTGGTTGTAACGTGGGATAAATTAAAGAGACGTGGTGACATGTTTCAATGCCACTCTACAGCAAACTGCAAAACGCAGTCACGCTGCGTTAAGTGTGGTGAAGACCACACAAAGGGGGAGTGTAAGCTCGGTGAGGAACGGGTCGAAGACATGACCCAGCTTAAATGTGCACTTTGCGGAAAGGAGGGGCACCCTACTCAGTCGATCTCGTACTGTGGAAGTGTGTAGACGTTTTCGGCTTCCCAGTGTATTCAAAGTAATTAATTCGGAGTGTAAGTTAAATTACAAGCAAGCTATTTTCAATAGTGCAATAGCACATAGAAAGAGGTGGCGGACCGAACGGGACCGAAGAGATAGGGTAAAGCAGGAGAACCCGTTCTGGTGGTTGAAAAACGAAGATGAAGTTCCTTCAGACATTTAATACATTTAATGCTATTTTCTTTTGTATGGCCGACTTGCATAGGTTTAGGTAGTAACAACGGCGTATACAAGGGGGGGGGGTCACGGGGTCAAAAGATATACGCAAAAAATAATAAGAAAAGCAAAAATATTTGCAATCTTAAAATATTAATTTCAAAAAAATATTTTTTATAGCTTTGGAATAGGCTACCTACTCATGTTGGTAAAGTTTATTTACCTATCAACATTTACAAGCCATTGCCCAAATAATACTATTGGGGTTTTATTGTCGAAATTAACCAATTTTTTTTGGTTAGGATTTATCAAATAGACGATTTTAACCACTTGCATTCAGAACATTTTAGCATTGATGTATTTTTTAATTCAAAATTTATTTCGTAGATCTACGTTTTTGGCAGATATACACTCTTTAATTCTCAAAGTATTTTCAATACTGTTTTTGATCGGTTTAACTTATTTATTTTGTGAGAATTTTTTTCAAAATATCAAGGTAATCATCTTCGATAAAAAAAAATAAATGAATGAATGGATAAAAAAAACTAACAGACGATATTATACGAATATTACAATGAAAAACAAAAATTTTACTTTAAACCGTATTCCATACACCAGGGCCTATCCGACTCAAACCCAGTTACAACATGTTTCAGTATAGGTTACGTACGAATTACCAGCAAAAAAGCCGATTAAACTAGTCGAAATGTCGGTTTATATCGACTTTTTTGCATGTAAGAATACCTATTTTGGTTACTAGTTCATAAAATTTTTAGCTTCGAACTTAGACAAAAAGTCAGCAGCCTAAAAAGAAAGTCGAGAAAAGGATCGACTTTTATCGAAATTTCGATATTTCCTCCCAATATTTAGTACATAGAAAAAAAGTTGATATAAATTGATTTTTTAACCTGTCGACATTTTTATTTTTAGTTCGATATTTTTTCTATCGGTAATTTCATTACAACGCAACGAAACTTAAAATACATCGCTCCACTTGGAATGTTTGAATGAAACGACAAAAACTCTAATCATACATTCTTGTCTGACTTTTAAACACGAATTTAACAGTTAATATTATTTTTGGATTATGTTTAAAATACATTTTCTTTTGATCGTATATTCGATTGATGACAATCAAACGCAAGTCGAGCGTGCTTTTAAACATTATTCCCTAAACTATGAATTGATCACAATATCGATCAATCAAAGTCAATTTGTTCGTGAAATGATCGTCATTTTTCTGACGCAGAAAGCGTCATGACAAATAATATGTAACCGTCCTGTTTGTTGAAAATTTGTTTTCATCAACGCCAGTCAATTTACTTGCTAAAGCTTTTGACGTTTACAAACATGCTCTCTGCCTTTTCAATAATCATCAACTCGATTTTTGTACTGCTCAGTTGCACCGTAGATGATGTATTCATATTCGTGACTTTAGCGAACTTGACTATTGAACACAATACTTACGCAGTAAAATTTGTTTTTGCATTTTCTAAGAGAAGACTTTTGCAGTTTGCGTTAACGAATATTCCGCAAACACATTTCATGGCACCATTCATGGAACGTGGCGAGCCATTCGCAGTACGGCATGGCTCCCTTCATAGGAAGGCACCTGGGGCATTTGCTCCAGTGCCCCACCCTTAGACACAGCCCTGTCGTACACCCTAAAAGCATTTTTTGATTGAGATTTGAATTTATTAAAGGATTTTTGGCTTATCTACGAATTAACTTTTAGGGATTCCAAAAATTTTATCAATTTATTTGTATGCAGATTTCTTAAAATAGTCAATCAATGCATCAATTTTATTCAAATAAATAAGACCCTATTGGGTCTGCATTCAATTTTTTGATCTGCGGCCAATACTTCACATGTTCATTTTCAGGCTTCAATAAAAACAAATTGTGGAAGCTAAGAATTTTTGTCTTCACATAAGAGTGGTTCTAACTACCACAATTTTTGATTGATAAATGACAAAATTATCCCCTCATTATTATCCCTTTATCAGATTAAAAAAAAAATAATGCAAACTGTCGCTTAAAACTGTCTTCAAATATTTTATTTATTTTTATATTATTTTTATATGTATTTATTAATATTAAGTAAAATATTAAGATTAACATCTCCAAAACCAACATATTTTTTAGCGTGCACAAAAAATCCATACGAAATATTTTTGGTACACAACTTCAAGATCATATTAAAATTCGGGAGTGTGAAATTTGCATTCACAGCAGCAACAAGCTAAGCAGCACCCCAAATACAAACTGACAGTAAAACAATCGCAGCAGCAGCCCAAAGAGCAGAGAAAAGAAAAAAAAACATGAGCAGAACCATCAGCAGCAGGCACAACAGCAAAAGCTGCAGGAGGGGATTCAGCAAGGTAAACACCAGCAGCAGCCACAACCACCCAAAAGCAAAAAAAAAAGGTGCCGCCAATAAATACGTATAAGATGGATCTTCAAGAGACTATTGAACTATGTAAGTCAGCCATATGCCAAAACTTTACTATTAAGAGATTGAGTAAGGATAGGCATGCCATTCAGCAGCACAAAATAATTAAAGATTTGTTAAAGAAATCAACAACAGAGTTCTTCACCCTTACCCTTAAAGTAGATAAAGTACAAACGGTCCTATTGAAGGGCATAGACTCCTACACGGAACCACGGGTGCTCTTAGATGAGCTCCGTAAAAATGCGGGCGACGATCTCATCCTAATCGGTGCTAAGCCGTTCGCTACAGTTAGAGCCAGATGGGAGAAGCGGTCTCTACCGTTCTTCCTGGTTCAACTCTCACCCAGCAGCAAACTGGATAGTCTGAGGAGTATCTCCGTCTTCAACTACCTGGTTGTAACATGGGATAAATTAAAGAGACGCGGCGACATGCTTCAATGCATGCGCTGCCAAAAGTTTGGCCAAGCTGCAGCAAACTGCGAAATGCAGTTTGCACCGTGTGTAAGCTCGGTGAGGAACGGGTCGATCACAAGACCCAGCTTAAATGTGAGCTTTGCGGAAAGGAGGGGCACTTTGTTAGTTATCGGGGCTGCTCAGCTTTTCAGCAAATCAAAATTAATAAAGTGGCTAAGCAGACAGCAGTAGAGATACGCCCATCAACGCGTGCTCCTACAGCAACGCCCGTCAACCCCCAAATTTCTTACGCCCAAATGGCGGCAGGAATGGGAAGAACGGTACATCCTGCAGCTAAGGAAGCCCAACCGGCCCTCGTGCCAAAGGCTCTTGTCATTCAGGCCGAGATTAGAAGCATGTTGCTGGCGATTCAAGGCCAGTTAACAAGACTTCATAATCAGATAAAGGAGCAGGCGACTAGGGTAGACTATCTCTACTCTGTTTTGCCTTGCTGTGAATGTAAATTCACTGATTAGGACCGAACGTAGAGCCAATCTTTTTCAATTGTTGAAAGACCAAAGTCCAGATGTGATTATGGCCAGCGAAATTAAGCTGAACCAGAAACATAATCTGACTAACAACAATTACAATATCGTTAGAAGAGATCGACCCAACTCCACTCAAGCGGGAGGCGTCGCAATCTTTATACGAAAATGCATTTATCGTTAAGTTATATATAATAAAGATCTGCGCAGATTTCGGCTGTTGGAGGCGGGCATCGTATGCATTCCTCTCCAACAGGGGAAGCGAATAAATGTGATCGCGGCTTATGCACCGGAATCACCTCAGCCAACTGATTTTATGACAGAGCTTGAAAAACTTTTCGTATGTCTAGGCTTGAGCTTGGAAGAAAATTACTTTCTCATGGCCGGTGATTTGAATGCCAAACACATTGGTGCAATCAAGTACAAAATCTGAGAGATATTCATCTTTTTAATTGGATGAGTCAGTATAACACTAAATATCGTATAGAACTGCTGACTACGGAACGGCCATCGTTTCCAAGAAGCGGTGCCTATCTGGATCTATTGCTAATAGACGCAAGACTGACAATAACTATCACAGTGGGTCAAAGACCAAGAAACTGTTTACAAACGATCGAGTACGACAGTGATCACTGCGGACTCGCCGCCCTAATACAACTTCTGAACGAGCTCGGGGAGTTGGATGAGTATATACCTCTGCATGATTACAATAACAGTAAGATGCGCTGGCCACGCTTTACCAACGCCTTATCGAATTTGACAAATAACGAAATAGACCAGTACTTATACCAAATGGACGAGACAATTAAGCGAACCATGAACAAAACAATACCGAAATACAAACAACGGGACGCAACCGATATGTATCACAACGCAACCATTGACGCATTACACAGACAAAAAAGAGGACTGCTGACAAGACTCAAACTCTTGTACCGAAGATTAACTGACCCTCACCATTTTGATATTAGGACACTGAAGTCATCGATCAAGAACATCAACCAACTAATAAAAGAGAACAATCGGTTATCAATTAATTTGTATTGGGATAACAAAATTCAAGCCGTTAATTCTAGCGACCCGAGCATGTTTCCCCAAATTAACAAGATATTTAGAAGGAATGATCAGAACGACCTTTCGTGTCTTAAGCTTCAGGAAACGACAGACAACAGAGACGTACTTCTGACAGCAGGAATTAATCCAGAGGACGTCACGCCATATCTTTGACGATAAAGAGGTCATCGTCCAAGATCCGCAGGAGAAAGTGGAGGCTGCTTTCCAGCAAGTGTACAAGGCGAATGCGTGCATTCGCCCCAATCATGATCTGGAAAACAGAGCCTTGCTCCATCACTTCTACATTCGGAATGACATCACGCAATGGTGATCAGAGAACCTCGGTTTCACCGGGTTCAATGAAGATCATTTGGCAAACGCCATAATCGCCGAGCAAAATGGGCCCAGTTCCCTGTTAATTACGAAGGTAGAGCTCCAGCTCATCTTCGATTCATTAAAGAAGAAGAAGTCAGCAGGAGTCGATGGCATATCCAACGTTGTATTTTGACATTTACCTCAACAAGCAGTTTCTGTTTAACAACGCTTTGAATAATGCATATTATTCAGTGCTGTGGAAGACAGCTGTGGTGCATCCTCTCCCAAAAAAGGGAAAGGACAACTCCAATCCGGCGAATCTCCGGTCGATAAGTGTTTTTTCGAGTATCAGCAAGGTATTTGAAAAAGTTATTAATAGAGCTCTGTCTAAGTGGGCAGAGGACAATAATATCATACCGGACAATCAGTTCGGTTTTAGGGCGGGACATGACACCATTCATGCCACGTCTAAACTCGTTTCTGATGTCCAATGGAACAAATCTGAGAAGCAGTGTACGGGAGAAGGCCTTCGACACCGTATGGTTAGAGGGTCGTTATCTAAAGCTGACCAGACTTGGCATTATTAAACACTATTATATATGCTTTATGATATGCTCAATGGCAGAAAGTTTCTGCCACAACCAACTCGCCAACTGCCAAGTCAACTCGCCGATTCTATTCAGCATTTACACCAGCGATCTGATAAGTAGTCTAACTCAGGCAATTGCGTATGCCGACGATCTAATTGCGTACAGAACAGCTCCAAAAGTGGAGGTCATCAGGATTCTTTTGCAGCGTGACTTCGAGAAGATTCAGCAATATTGCGATGGAAGTTGAAAATCAACTTTCAGAAATCAGAAACTATCTTGTTTAGGACTTCGTTGCGTGGAGCCACGAGAGAGAATTGGCGCAAGCTGGTGATCGTAGGGCCAAATGGACATCCACTGGCGAGTAAAAGTGTAGTAAAGAACCTTGGCATCTGGATGGATCAGTATTTGTATTTCAACAGACATATAAATGCTGCTCTGGCCAGGGCTAGTTGAGCTTTTGCCTTGACAAAAAGGTTTGTTTAATAGCAGCCATCTTGACCGCAGGGTTAAAGTGATTTGCTACATGGCCCTTATCCGGCCGGTGATTGCCTATAGATACCCGGTTTGGTTCAACGTTGCCCCATCTCAAATGGAAAAGATTCGGGTGTTTGAGAGGCAGTGTTGACGACACTGCCTTGGATTGCACAAAACACCAGAGTCGGAGTACCGACACTACTATTCCAACCTGATTCAATACCGGCGCCAACATAATAAGGATAGATAATTTCTTGCTGAAGCTTATTCGAGGTCACATTGCAAGAGCGATGTCGTCGAGCAACAGCTTAGTTTTTGGGGCTTATTACCCCAGCGGCTTTATTCCGCCCGATGCATTCCCCTATCTAGATAGTCGAAGGCTGATAAAAGATAGAGCAGTTCCGCTAATCTACCACGTCGGCCGTAGAACTGTAGATCGGTGGCTCCCTTACAGTCGAGACGTCCTCGCACAAGACGGAGCTGAGCACCTTCGGTTCAGTAGTACTGTATCCGAACGGGACCGAAGAGATAGGGTAATGCAGGAGAACCAGTGGTTGAGAAACGAACATGAAGTTCCTTCAGACATTTAATAGTTGACCTTGCTATTTCCTTTTTGTATGGCCGACTTACAAAGGTTTAGGTTGTTAGTTTTAAGTAGGGACAGTCAGGTTGTCACAAAAAAAAAAAAAATATAAATACATACAAAAACACCAAAAAATTATAAAATCAACAAAAATAAAAAAAATTATAAAACCGGAAAATGCTTGCGGTGGCTGTTCTAGTTTGTAGGTTGTCTGTAAGTAGTTTATAAGGGTATTCATGCAACGATGTAAACTTTTCGACGTAGTATATTTTTAAGTTTACTATGCACGTTTCATGAACACTCTTTCGCGTAAATATCATAAGCTAATCCGTTGTGGTGGTTGGATGTTTCAGGAACTGGGGCCTCGGGATGTATCTTTTCCTACATATCAAGTGCTTACATTACCTCCTAGTTGGTAACCGCCGGATACTGGTCTTGGCTATATGTCATGACTTGCTAAGCTAGTAAGTGCGAGTGTTGATCAAGGAAAGAATCGACTTTGCTGCAGCTCGTAATACGGTGATAAGTAGCACTAGGTTCCCCAGGCGAAGGATACACACAGCAACCTGGCGATCCCCAGATGGTCGAACCGCCAACCAAATCGACCATGTGCTAATTGGCGCAAGGCACGCATCGAACATCTTGAACGTGCGAACTTTCCGAGGTGCAAATGTGGACTCTGACCACTTTCTTGTTGTGACAAAGTTCAGAGCCCGACTGTCCAATGAAAAGAAAGCGAAGACCGCCCAAAGGAAGAAATTCAACATTGCATGCCTTAGCACATCTGAGAAAGCCAGAGACTACAGTGAGCAATTAACCGGAAAACTCTCTGCCGTACCCCCACCCACAAGTGTCAACAACCAGTGGAACTTGTATCGCGACGTCATTAAGGAAACAGCCGAAACCACCATAGGCTATCAACCACCTAGAAAAAAGAATCCGTGGTATGATGAAGAATACGCGGTATTGAAGCAGGGGATGGAAAATGCACGAATGCAAATGCTGCAACGGAAAACAAGAGCAGCAAGAGAGGAGTACCGTGAAAAGAGAAGAAAAGAGAAGAAACCCTGCGTAGAAAGAAGAGACCATCCGCAGCCTGTCAGCTCAGGTATCTCGAGGAGTCTAGCACTACCACCAACACTCGCTGATTCTACAAAACAGCCAAGCAACTGGCATGTGGTTATAAAACCGGCACGCAAGCTCATCGAAGCAGCAAAGGGAACCTAGGCACCGAAACACAGGGAAGACGTGTTTAAGTAGCATTTCCAGTAGCTGCTCAATGAGCATTCTGTAGAGGAAGTGACAGGAGAACAAAGAAGCATGAGACCAGTCAATGAAGATCCAGTCCCAGCGCCCAGTACTAAAGAGATTAAAAAAGCCATCCACAAGCTTAAAAGCAACAAATCCGCCGGCTCGGATGGCCTACCACTACCCTTCATGTATGGAGGAGATATCCTGGTAGGGTGCATACGCCAGCTCATCAACCAAGTATGGGAGAAGGAAAGTATGCCCGACGACTGGTCAATTACTTAGAAGGAATGATCAGAACAACCTTTCGTGTCTTAAGCTTCAAGAAACGACAAACAACAGAGACGTACTTCTGACAGCAGGAATTAATCCAGAGGACGTCACGCCATATCTTTGACGATAAAGAGGTCATCGTCCAAGATCCGCAGGAGAAAGTGGAGGCTGCTTTCCAGCAAGTGTACAAGGCGAATGCGTGCATTTGCCCCAATTATGATCTGGAAAACAGAGCCTTGCTCCATCACTTCTACATTCGAAATGACATCATGCAATGGTGATCAGAGAACCTCGGTTTCACCGGGTTCAATGAAGATCATTTGGCAAACGCCATAATCGCCGAGCGAAATGGGCCCAGTTCCCTGTTAATTACGAAGGTAGAGCTCCAGCTCATCTTCGATTCATTAAAGAAGAAGAAGTCAGCAGGAGTCGATGGCATATCCAACGTTGTATTTTGACATTTACCTCAACAAGCAGTTTCTGTTTAACAACGCTTTGAATAATGCATATTATTCAGTGCTGTGGAAGACAGCTGTGGTGCATCCTCTCCCAAAAAAGGGAAAGGACAACTCCAATCCGGCGAATCTCCGGTCGATAAGTGTTTTTTCGAGTATCAGCAAGGTATTTGAAAAAGTTATTAATAGAGCTCTGTCTAAGTGGGCAGAGGACAATAATATCATACCGGACAATCAGTTCGGTTTTAGGGCGGGACATGACACCATTCATGCCACGTCTAAACTCGTTTCTGATGTCCAATGGAACAAATCTGAGAAGCAGTGTACGGGAGAAGGCCTTCGACACCGTATGGTTAGAGGGTCGTTATCTAAAGCTGACCAGACTTGGCATTATTAAACACTATTATATATGCTTTATGATATGCTCAATGGCAGAAAGTTTGTTGTCAAGAGTGGCAATGTAACTTCTGCCACAACCAACTCGCCAACTGCCAAGTCAACTCGCCGATTCTATTCAGCATTTACACCAGCGATCTGATAAGTAGTCTAACTCAGGCAATTGCGTATGCCGACGATCTAATTGCGTACAGAACAGCTCCAAAAGTCGAGGTCATCAGGATTCTTTTGCAGCGTGACTTCGAGAAGATTCAGCAATATTGCGATGGAAGTTGAAAATCAACTTTCAGAAATCAGAAACTATCTTGTTTAGGACTTCGTTGCGTGGAGCCACGAGAGAGAACTGGCGCAAGCTGGTGATCGTAGGGCCAAATGGACATCCACTGGCGAGTAAAAGTGTAGTAAAGAACCTTGGCATCTGGATGGATCAGTATTTGTATTTCAACAGACATATAAATGCTGCTCTGGCCAGGGCTAGTTGAGCTTTTGCCTTGACAAAAAGGTTTGTTTAATAGCAGCCATCTTGACCGCAGGGTTAAAGTGATTTGCTACATGGCCCTTATCCGGCCGGTGATTGCCTATAGATACCCGGTTTGGTTCAACGTTGCCCCATCTCAAATGGAAAAGATTCGGGTGTTTGAGAGGCAGTGTTGACGACACTGCCTTGGATTGCACAAAACACCAGAGTCGGAGTACCGACACTACTATTCCAACCTGATTCAATACCGGCGCCAACATAATAAGGATAGATAATTTCTTGCTGAAGCTTATTCGAGGTCACATTGCAAGAGCGATGTCGTTGAGCAACAGCTTAGTTTTTGGGGCTTATTACCCCAGCGGCTTTATTCCGCCCGATGCATTCCCCTATCTAGATAGTCGAAGGCTGATAAAAGATAGAGCAGTTCCGCTAATCTACCACGTCGGCCGTAGAACTGTAGATCGGTGGCTCCCTTACAGTCGAGACGTCCTCGCACAAGACGGAGCTGAGCACCTTCGGTTCAGTAGTACTGTATCCGAACGGGACCGAAGAGATAGGGTAATGCAGGAGAACCAGTGGTTGAGAAACGAACATGAAGTTCCTTCAGACATTTAATAGTTGACCTTGCTATTTCCTTTTTGTATGGCCGACTTACAAAGGTTTAGGTAGTTAGTTTTAAGTAGGGACAGTCAGGTTGTCACAAAAAAAAAAAAAAATATAAATACATACAAAAACACCAAAAAATTATAAAATCAACAAAATTAAAAATAATTATAAAACCGGAAAATGCTTGCGGTGGCTGTTCTAGTTTGTAGGTTGTCTGTAAGTAGTTTATAAGGGTATTCATGCAACGATGTAAACTTTTCGACGTAGTATATTTTTAAGTTTACTATGCACGTTTCATGAACACTCTTTCGCGTAAATATCATAAGCTAATCCGTTGTGGTGGTTGGATGTTTCAGGAACTGGGGCCTCGGGATGTATCTTTTCCTACATATCAAGTGCTTACATTACCTCCTAGTTGGTAACCGCCGGATACTGGTCTTGGCTATATGTCATGACTTGCTAAGCTAGTAAGTGCGAGTGTTGATCAAGGAAAGAATCGACTTTGCTGCAGCTCGTAATACGGTGATAAGTAGCACTAGGTTCGCCAGGCGAAGGATACACACAGCAACCTGGCGATCCCCAGATGGTCGAACCGCCAACCAAATCGACCATGTGCTAATTGGCGCAAGGCACGCATCGAACATCTTGAACGTGCGAACTTTCCGAGGTGCAAATGTGGACTCTGACCACTTTCTTGTTGTGACAAAGTTCAGAGCCCGACTGTCCAATGAAAAGAAAGCGAAGACCGCCCAAAGGAAGAAATTCAACATTGCATGCCTTAGCACATCTGAGAAAGCCAGAGACTACAGTGAGCAATTAACCGGAAAACTCTCTGCCGTACCCCCACCCACAAGTGTCAACAACCAGTGGAACTTGTATCGCGACGTCATTAAGGAAACAGCCGAAACCACCATAGGCTATCAACCACCTAGAAAAAAGAATCCGTGGTATGATGAAGAATACGCGGTATTGAAGCAGGGGATGGAAAATGCACGAATGCAAATGCTGCAACGGAAAACAAGAGCAGCAAGAGAGGAGTACCGTGAAAAGAGAAGAAAAGAGAAGAAAACCCTGCGTAGAAAGAAGAGACCATCCGCAGCCTGTCAGCTCAGGTATCTCGAGGAGTCTAGCACTACCACAAACACTCGCTGATTCTACAAAACAGCCAAGCAACTGGCATGTGGTTATAAAACCGGCACGCAAGCTCATCGAAGCAGCAAAGGGAACCTAGGCACCGAAACACAGGGAAGACGTGTTCAAGTAGCATTTCCAGTAGCTGCTCAATGAGCATTCTGTAGAGGAAGTGACAGGAGAACAAAGAAGCATGAGACCAGTCAATGAAGATCCAGTCCCAGCGCCCAGTACTAAAGAGATTAAAAAAGCCATCCACAAGCTTAAAAGCAACAAATCCGCCGGCTCGGATGGCCTACCACTACCCTTCATGTATGGAGGAGATGTCCTGGTATGCATACGCCAGCTCATCAACCAAGTATGGGAGAAGGAAAGTATGCCCGACGACTGGTCAATTAGCTCCAAATGCCCAATCTACAAGAAAGGCGATCCTATGTCCTGCAAAAACTACAGAGGTATATCCCTGCTAAATGTTGCATACAAGATCCTATCTAACATACTATGTGAGCGTCTTAAACCTTTCTGCAACACTATGATTGGCACGTACCAGTGTGTCTTCAGGCCAGGCAGATCAACGATAGACCAAATCTTCACATTGCGGCAAATCCTGGAAAAGACCAACAAATTTCAAGTCGGACCCACCATCTTTTCATCGACTTCAATGCCGCATATGATAGCATAAGTCGCCATGAGCTTCTATTGGCGATGTCGGAACTCGGGATCCCGAAAAAACTGATTCAGCTATGCCGCATGACGTTATAAAATACGCGGTGCAACGTGCAAATGGGTAACAGCTCATCCGAGTTATTCCAGACATGTACAGGGTTCAGACAAGGAGATGCCTTATCATGTGACTTCTTCAACCTAGTCCTGGAGCAGATAGTTCGCAAAAGTGGTGTTATCCTGAAAGGCAACAGGTCTTTGCAACTGCTTGGCTATGCGGACGACATCGACATCATCGGCCACTCCAAGCGAGCTGTACTAGAAGCATTCACAGCTATTGATGAACAGGCGAAACGCGTTGGTCTTGAAGTGAATGAGGACAAAACAAAGTATATGCTATCAACAAACAAAGCTTCATTTGTCCATCGCCTAGGACAAAACCTCACTGTTGGTAGCAGGAGTTTCGAGGTAGTCAAGGAGTTCACCTACCTCGGAACAAACATCAACCCCACGAATGACACCTTAGTGGAAATCCGACGAAAAACTACCCAAGCGAACCACCGCTACTTCGGTTTGGCCAAACAAATGGGTTCAAAACTCCTCTCCGGAAGACAAAGTGCACACTATATAAAACGCTAATGTATGTTTTAATCCATCCGATTATCATATACCAACAATTAACAGTATTTATTACCCTACAACAGCTTCTCTGTTTAATTAACAGCAACAACAACAACTTCTCTGTATGCTTTTTCACATTATTCTATATGCGTCAATTCAAATGCAAATAATAATTTTCTCACAGTAGTCAGCAGTTTTTTTCTTCATTCATGCTCAGAACATACCTGACAGAAATGTATTATATTTCCTTTTATTTTTTGTATCATATTATTCTTTGTATATTTTAGTTTGTTATAAATTTAGCTAAGTAAGCAAAATTATTGTATAAATAGTATTGTAAGCTAATAAAATATATCATTTATGCTCAAAGGGTTGTTTGGTCTCCTTATTATTATTGCTTCCCTCCACCATTGGTAAGGGGCATTAATATAATCACAACTATTCCTTCTTCCGCAGTATACAAAAGGTACAAGAACCTTTTTGTATAATCTTCATTCTGGTCAAGGTTTATGTACCCTGTCCAGACAGTCGGAGCAAAATAGTTCCGACTTAAACATAGGTGACCCCGACGTGATTAAGAGCACAAACAGCCTTCTGATTGTAAGTGATATTAAGCGTTCCAAGGGCTTAAACACTTGGTCTACAATTCAAATAACCTAAGTTTCCGAGTTCCAGAGTTCCTGCATTCCAAAATCCACCAACAGGTGGATATTAACAAGGTTCGAGGGTTCCTGAGTTCGAGAGTTCCTGGTTCCAGAATCCACCAACAGGTGGATATTAACGATATTAACAAGGCTCGAGAGTTCCTGAGTTCCAGAATCCACCAACAGGTGGATATTAACAAGGTTCGAGAGTTCTTGAGTTCCTTCGTTTCAGAATCCACCAGCACGTGGATATCAGCAGCAAGCTTCCTGTTTCATCTTGAAGGTAGAACACACAAATAATCAACATGGATGAAATGAAGGTGTTTGCCATTGAAGGCAGGCAGAAGGCCATAACGGACGAGTTGATTAGACTGAAGAGCAATGTTGGCAAAGATGGCTCCGATTGAAAAACGGCCGAGTACAAGGCCAAGAAATTAAGAACATTAGAAGCTCTCTGGTTAGAGTTCGCTGGCAATCATGACCAGATATATGCTCATGTGAAGGCAGACACTCCGTATGTGCAAGCTAACTCATACGGGAAAGTCAAAAAGGCTTACATTGATCTTAAGCATATCTTGGAATCAATTGTGCCTATAGATGTCGACATCGACCCCTCAATGAAGTCAGCTGGTGCTGATGATGGATTACCAGGCCACAAAAACAAAGATGATACACACACATCAACAGAACTAAAGCAGCTCGCAGAAGCCCCCGCATCTGATCTAACAAGAGTGGTAAGAAGGCAAGGCACAACAACGAAGTCGTTACAGCGATTGTTAAAACGTATCAAAACCACTGCGAAAGACGCTTGGAGTTCAACTTTTTGTAGCGTAAGATTGAACGCGCTGCAAAAACACTGGATGGAGCTCGAGGAAACCCATCGTCTAATTCACGAGCTCTCGGAAGATCCACGACGAGCTGGATACAACGTAGAGGAATTCTACACGTTGGAAGATGATGTGCAAGATTTCCAGATTTCTTTGAATGAGAGATTGGAGAAGTTCGCCACACAGAACGCAATACCATCCAATCCAGTTAGTAATCTTCCTACAGCAAGCGCACACCATCAAGCCCTTAAACTACCAAAAATAACCTTGCCTAAGTTTGATGGGGATTATACGAAATGGAAGCAGTTCAGTGATTTATTCACTGAACTAGTACACAAGCAAGACAATGCAAACTGCCAGAAGCTATTCTACCTAAAGACGACGCTAGCAGGTGAAGCAGAGAACCTAATTAGGCACTTCTCCACGTCCGATGAGAACTACAGTGCAGCATGGCAAGTAGTCAAGGATCGATATGACAATCCTAGGCTACTTGCAACGGCACACATACGGAGATTGCTAATGCAACCTGCCATTCCCAGTGAAGGTTCAAAAGCAATAAAAGCATTGCATGACACTACACAAGAGTGCATGCTCAGTTTGAAGGGCTTAAGTGTAGACATTCACAATTGGGACCCTCTGCTGATGGTCATTTTTATAAAAAAATATGGACAGAAATACGCTCCAACTTTGGGAGCAGTCGCTCAAGCAACCAAAGGTGTTGCCATCTTAGAAGGAGTTCATGTCATTCCTTGAGACGCGGTTTCAATCCCTAGAAGCACTAGGGTCAAGCCAAGGAAAGGGTTCAGAAGATCAACGACAGAGGCCAAGACCCGACAAGGCGTATACGACACTGGTGGCAACAAAATATGCATGCATCTCCTGCAAGGGTAACCATCAGCTGTACTCCTGTGAGAAGTTTCTGCAACTAAGCCCGTCACAGCGCTTAAGCTTGGTGCAAAAATCAAGGCACTGCACAAATTTCTCTAAGATCAGGACATGCATCAAACACTTGCTCTTCCCGATGTTGCACCAAATGCCAAAAGAAACACAATACACTTCTTCATTTGGATGAGTCAGCCAGGTCCAAAAATTTGAAAGTGTCATCATTACCTGGCAACACAATTACCACCGGAGACTCAACAAGCCTTTGCACTTCTGCAGCGGGAACTAATCCCAGCGTTGAAAGCAAACCACACAAATCTTCAAGCGTGATAATGGGGACAGCCTTTGTCCATCTAAAGTGCCAAACCGGAAAGCAAGTAGCATGCCGAGCCTTGTTGGATTCGGGATCACAGATCAATCTAATAACAGACAAACTAGCAAAATCATTAGGTCTGAAGGAGACTTATGAGGCGTTATGTGTTGAAGGTATCGGCCAAAGCAAGCAGGCATCTCTTCGAAGAATTAGCGTTGAAATAAGCTCAAAAATCAACGGATTCTCTACCCGAGTGGAAGCACACATTCTTTCAAAAATTATTTCACCACAGCCATCAAGGCCTATCAGTACATCTACCTGGAATATTCCAAATAATCTTGTTTTGGCTGATTCACAATTCAATCGGCCAGGACCAATAGATTTGCTTATTGGTGCTGAAATCTTTTATTCGACTTTGGTTGTTGGACAAATAAGCCTAGGAGATGATCTTCCAACCCTGCAAAATACCGCGTTTGGATGGATAGCAGTAGGCAAGGTATCAACCCCCACTCTCTGTCCTATGGTGGAAAATTGGGGAATTTGCACCGCAGATGAGGCTCTTGATCAACAGATTGAAAGATTTTGGCGATTAGAAGAAACAACTTCAACCACAGACAATAATTTCACTCAAGCCGAAAAACGATGTGAGACTCACTTCATTCAAACAACAACTAGAGACTCACAGCAGCACTACTAAGCTAAGAGTAGTATTTGATGCCTCCGCGAAAACATCCACAAATCTGTCCCTTAATGATATTCTCTCCACTGGTCCAACAATTCAAGACGATGTTTTTCAATTCTGCTACGATTCCGCATGCCAAGATATGTGTTTACCGCAGATATCGAAAAGATGTATCGGCAGGTACTGATAGACGAAGAGGATCAAAAGTTCCAGTTGATTTGGTGGAGAAGCAGTCCAAATGATGCCTTGAAGTGCTTTAAGCTTTCAACAGTTACCTACGGCACCACCTCTGCATCATACCTAGCCACAAAGTGCCTTCAGACATTAGCCCAAGAATATAAGGAACGATATCCATTGGGATCAATGGCACTGTTACAAGACTTTTACGTAGATCTGTCTTAACTGACAAAATTGCCGAGTTACTCACTACCCAATCGGAACTGCAAACAATTTTACAAAGAAGTGGTTTCAAGTTAAGGAAGTGGTGCGCCAATCATGCATCTCTTCTGAAAAGTATTCCGCTCGAGGACAGAGAAACGGAGCTTGACTTCAGCAGCAATGTTGATGAACACATCAAGACAGTAGGACTTACGTTGATGCCGAAGTCTGATCAACTCTGTGTCAAGACTTCCTGGGTTAATAAAGTTCGAGTTACCAAACGTTCTGCATATTCCGACATAGCACATTAATTTGATCCACTGGGCATCATGGCTCCGGTGGTCGTCGTCGCAAAAATATTTCTCCAGAAACTATGGGAATTAAAACTTGACTGGGATGCAGCATTACCCCAAGAAATGCAGACGACATGGCTTAAGTATCGTGACGGCCTACAATCTCTGAACAATATCAAAATTGATAGGCACATATTTGCACATAGAAACCCAAAAAACACACAATATCACATTCTTGCGGACGCTTCGGAGAAGGCATATGGAGCAGCAGTATACGTCCGATCAGTTAGCAGTGACGACTCTATCACGGTGCGATTACTTTGTTCTAAATCAAGAGTAGCACCTTCAAAACAATCAAAATTAACACAGCAAGCAACTATTCCCCGACTGGAGCTATGTGCCACCTGCCTTGCCACTGAGCTCCTGTTTCGTTTGCAAAAAGACCTGAAGATTCATAATGACGCAACATTTTTATGGACAGACTCGGAAATTGTTCTTGCTTGGATTAATTCGTCATCATCCGCCTCCCAACCTATTTTTGTTGCTAATCGAGTATCGCGTATTCAACAAAATACAATACCTCAGCAATGGCAGCATGTCCCTTCGAAGGAAAATCCGGCTGATGTGCTTTCACGTGGGATAGCACCTGAACAACTCCAATATTGCAACATTTGGTTCTACGGACCAAAGTTTCTGCATGGAGGCATTTCAATTTGGCCACCTAAACACAAACCAATTGACGAGAACCTATCTGTGGGAACCGCTGTTCACAAGTCACCCCCGCATCAAGAAGGAATTTTAACTACACTCAACCATAAAAATTCCTTCAAATTTGCAGAAAGAATAGTCGCTTTTATACTAAGATACGTCCACTCCACAACCTAAGACAAAAGACGCTAATAACCAAAATCAAGAAAAATAAAGAAGAATTGTCAGCTGAAGAAATTGAGTTGAAGGTAGCAGAAATCAAGCTGAAAAATGGTCCCCTATCGGTTGCAGAACTAGTTCAGGTAAAAAAGAACATCTTCAAACAAATGCAGCAAGTCCAATTTAAGGAGGAAATTACACAACTGAAGGCAGAGGGTGAAGTACCAAGTAAAAGCCCATACAAGAGCCTGAAACCCTTTCTGGACGAAGAAGGGCTGTTTCGTGTGGGTGGGCGTTTAGAAGCATCGTCATTGCCATATGACGCTAAGCATCCCATACTGATACCATATAATCACACGTTCACCAAAATGCTATTTGTTTCAATTCACGAGGACAACAATCATGTTGGGCCACAAACCATGCTCTCTATTGCAAGGCAGAGCATTTGGGCAGTGAATGGAAAGACGCTTGCTCGATCCGTGCCGCACAAGTGTGTCGAATGTGCTCGCGCCACACCAAAGCTGATGTCACAACATATGAGAAATCTGCCTGCAGACAGAATTCAACCAGCAAGGCCATTCATCAATACAGGTGTTGACTTTTGTGGTCCTATATCTACACACTACAAGATAAGAGGCAAACGGCTTCAAAAATCATATATCGCTATCTTCTGCTGTTTTTCTACGAAAACCTGCCATTTGGAACTTGTAACCGACTTAACGGCACAAGGTTTCATAGGGGCACTGAAGCGATTCTTGGCTAGGAGGGGCCATTGCAGAAACATATACTACGATAATGCAACAAACATTGTTGGCGCCAAAAACCTTTGACAGCTGGTATAATCGCCTTCATGGAATCCGATACAGAAAGGGAGAAAATAACATCGTCATGCTCTTCAAAGGGATGTGACTTTCACTTCATTCCACCTCGTTCACCACATTTTGGCGGTCTATGGGAAGCTGCGGTCAAATCATCAAAGCATTTGCTACAGCACACTCTGGCAGGAGCCTCGTTGACATATGAGGAGCTTAAAACAGCTGCCACTCAAGTTGAAGCTATATTAAACTTAAGGCCCATAACTCCATTGTCCGACTCGCCGAACGATCTAATCGCCCTTACACCTGTCCATTTCCTCATCGGAGAACCTCTCACAAATGATTCAGGGGTACTTGCTCGCTGGAATCTGGTAAATCATCTCAAAAAATGAGTTCTGGTGCCGATGGTCACGAGATTACCTGAATCAGCTACAGCACAGGTATAAATGAAAGGAGAGTTGCCAAAATGCAGAACCCGGGATGATGGTCATAATCAAGGAAGATAACACACCAAGCTTGCGATGGCCGCTTGGACGTATTACTAACGTAATTACCGGAGACGATGGTCTTGTTCGAGTAGCAGATGTGCGCACAGCTAATGGGATATTCCGTCGTGCCATACACAGATTGGCTCCTCTTCCAGTTCCAGTTCAAGGTGATGATGCCAATCCAATGGAAAAGACATATGACCTTTCAAATCATTGCCCATCAACTTTGGCACATTCACGCCCAAAGCCTGATGATGGTCCAGTACCAAAAAAAGGTCCAAGCCTTCATTTGGTTCAGCAACCCTTGCTATACTCCTGGTATTTCTATTCATCCCCATGATAGCATGTGCTGCAGTCAAGACTCAACCATTTCTGTCGCAGCCAGGGATCTACTTTGAAAATTTCGGAACCTCAGCCATAACTCCAAGCACTTGGAACATAATCGCATATTATGACATGGACTCTTATTGGACCAAATACGATTCAATTATAACCTATAGCTAGCCTATATAGCAAACATTTGTCAGCTGTTGCCAAATAAAAATGAAACTTGCAAGGGGCAGTCCTCCAATTTGACCGGATAACCGCCGACATCAAAAAGGATAATGATCTCATATCCGTAACATCAATCAGTCAGAGAGTTCGTCGCGGCGCGCTTAATTTCGTAGGCAATGTGGCTAATGCCTCATTAATAGACGTAATGATCGACATTCATCATGGAAAAATTAATCCTCAGCTTATCTCACCCGCTCAGTTGAAAAAGGAGTTTACAAAGATAAAATCAAACCTACCTTCATCGGTCAGGCTTCCAGTAGCTCTAGACGGAATTCCGAAGCTTTATCATCTTATGAGCATTCATGGCAAGGCTCTCAAAAATCACATAATATTTAAAATTGAATTGCCGCTCCTAAGTCTTGATGAATTTGAGCTCTTCAAAGTTACTCCCATTCCAGTACTAATCGGAGCATCATTTTTCACCCTACAACCATCAACCGACTACATTATGATTAACTTGCACCGTGCCCAGTACTACCCTCTATCAACAATAGAGTTTCAAGGATGTTTTTCCATTACTGAAGAAAGACACCTATGCCACTTGCAGCGTCCGATTTACAGGCGTGGATCCGAAGTTAGCTCCTGCGAAATTGACTTCTTAAACCACAATCAACAATCTCCTACATGCAAAGTTGTAAAAGCCAACGATGGCCCTTACTGGGTCCAACTTCACAAGCCGAATGAATGGATTTACGTTTTGAAATTCAAAACCACTCTAAATGTAGTTTGCAATAACACCGTAACACAGACCGTGTTGGAAGGTTCTGGAATTCTGCAAATTCAACCTGGCTGCGTTATTAAAGATGACTTCATAACCTTGCGTGGCCACTTCATACAAAGAACGGTCTCTAGGATGTCACTCTCTCCAGCTGCAAATCTATCCAATTATGCCTCACCAGACAATTTGACTACAACAAGTTATGAAATCTTGCCGTACAGAAAACATCTAGAGGAATTAGATGCACTCAAGCAAGAACTCATAAATATTACGAAGGCATTGCCTTCAATAACATATCAAAACAATGTGCACCAATTTACAGTGAGCTACTTCGCATTAATCTTATCTATCATAATACTGATCTGCTTGTTACGATAGTCATACTACTATTACTGCAAACACAAGACGGTAATCTCTAAAGACGAACAAAAGCCCAGCAGAACCTCAGCAGATATCCGGGGCAACCTCGACTGCAAAAAAGAAGACCTCAACGACAAGAATCCCAACAACATAACATTCGAAATGGTTCTATAGTTTTGAACATAGTTCAACGGGCGGAGAATGTAAATTTTAATTCATCCGATTATCATATACCAACAATTTACAGTATTTATTACCCTACAACAGCTTCTCTGTTTAATTAACAGCAACAACAACAGCTTCTCTGTATGCTTTATTTTCACATTATTCTAACTATGACAGATATTATTTAATAGATTATATCTTAAACATGCTTCAATTCAAATGCAAATAATAATTTTCTCACAGTAGTCAGCAGTTTTTTTCTTCATTCATGCTCAGAACATACCTGACAGAAATGTATTATATTTCCTTTTATTTTTTGTATCATATTATTCTTTGTATATTTTAGTTGTTTATAAATTTAGCTAAGTAAGCAAAATTATTGTATAAATAGTATTGAAAGCTAATAAAATTTATCATTTATGCTCAAAAGGTTGTTTGGTCTCCTTATTATTATTGCTTCCCCCCACCAGTGGTAAGGGGCATTAATATAATCACAACTATTCCTTCTTCCGCAGTATACAAAAGGTACAAGAACCTTTTTGTATAATCTTCATTCTGGTCAAGGTTTATGTACCCTGTCCAGACAGTCGGAGCAAAATAGTTCCGACTTAAACAGCTAATTTTACCAGTTCTACTCTACGGCGCCTAGTGCTGGACGATAAGTAAAAAAAGGGGAATTGATACTGGGCACTTTCGAGAAAAAAATTGGGCAGATATTTGGCCCAATATGCGAGGAGAGCGAATGGAGGAGAAGATTTAATCGTGAATTATACGAGCTGTACCAAGATGTGGATGTAGTCTAAAGAGCCAAAACACGCCGACTACACTGGCTCGGCCAAAGCGACGCTTGGTCTCGATGACGGGAGGGAGCGTGCGAGGAACCGCAACCGATGGAAGACCGCAATATCTCAGGCAGAGGCCCTCCATGGATCGGGAGCCGGATAAGTAAGTAGGTAATCCGTTGTTTGCTTAACGTCGAATAAAATGATACATTCGTCCAATTTTGTTTTCAATTTTTATTATTTTTCTTTTTATTGTATCCTTCCTCGAATATTTTGTTTAAAATTTTTCTCGTTTTGATGTTTTCATTTTTTAATTTGATCTTTTTTGTTCACAATTGGTTTAAAAGTTAACCATTTTCATTTACGATAGTAATTCATATAGGAAAGTTAACGATTTGTTGGAAAAGATTTCTCATACATGTGTTGACAGTTCGTTTACGATGTAGTAAACCGACGATTACGATGTTTACAATAGTTTTACGACGTGGCATGAATACCCTTTACAACCTTTACAAGTAGGTCGTAATTAGTTTCTTATTAGTTTTAAGTAGCTTTTAGTACTTTTAATTAGTTTTAATTAGCTTTAATTAAGTTGTATGTAGTTTGTAAGTTTTATATAAAACCAAAAAAAAATAAAGACAAGATACCGAGTTTTTTGTAAATTCTTTTCGGGGAAAAATAAAAACCAACCTGGATTTAGTATTAAAATAGTTCTTAGGCCAAAAGGCACTGGCATTAAGATATTATAGTTTAACTTAGAGCGCCAGATTGGGGCCAGTAAGTTAGTTTTTTTTTTTTTAAGAAAATGGAAAATTAAAAATGAATTTAAAAAAAAGCGTATTGGAATGGTAACCAGAATATCGTAAGATCGAATCCCAACCAAGAAAACTTTTTTGTTTTGTCTGTCAAAAGGTTACTTAACCTTGGTAGGTCCATTTTAGGGTCAATGTAAAATTTTCTGGTGCCCCGTTAAAAACAAGATTTTTTCTCCAGGTGGGTAAGTGTCATGAAAATAAGAAGGCTCAATACAAATAATCACGATCAATAAAAAATGGAGAATGAATTATAAAGTGACCGCAAAAATACTTTTGTTGTTGTAAAAATGTTTAGAAGAAAATATAATATAAACCAGTAACGTTCAAAAAGATAGAAATAATTAAAAGTGAATCCATTTATTGGCTTAAAATGGAATAAAATGCTTATTTGTTAAAAAAGGGAGACATTTGCGTCCCCCTTTCGTATTTTTGGTTTGGGGTACAAAATAGTTTCTGAGATGAAAAAGAGGAACTGTCCCTCCTAAAAGAGGGTAACCTCATGAAAAGGTGTGACAAAGTTTCTTGCAAAAAAGCACAAATACTTGTGCAAAAGTGTATTAAACGTTATGATAAATAAGATGATTTTATGTTAAGGTGTCCATTATGCGTTTAATAAAAAAAGAGGACATTTTCGAAAATCTAAATTTCTACTGTTGGACCCGCTGCTGAAACTATTTGTATTTTGCATTGTAATTGTGTTTTTTTTCGATCATGTGTTAAGTCCAACTTTAAAAATTGCTTCTCAGACATAAAAATAGGTGGAAAAGGTAATAAAATTGAATTATTATTCTGCGTCCATACTTTGCCGATCAACAATGTTGGTTAATTAAAATGAGGACTGTTTAGTTACTGGAAATTCGTACTACATTTCACAAATTCCTGTTGGTTAACTTTAAAGTTTAGCAACGAGAGAGCATGAAAAAACTTGCAAATTTCTGCTACACACATTTTTGTTACACAAATTTCTGAGTGCAGGAAGTTAACAACTATCAAAACACGTGTGTGTGCTTTTTAATCTTGTGTGTGTTTTGAGATTTGTCTGTTGTGTTCGATAGTGTGTGTTACGTTTGACGTTTTTTACACAAAAATGCTACAAAACTGGTTTAACGCGTTGGTTAACTTTGTAGCAAGTTTTCCCCTATATGAAAGATTTTCCCCTTTCTTCAAAAATTTGATAGTTTTTGAACTTCCTGCCTAGGGTTTACGTGTCATCTTTGGCGTGTTGACTGTCATTTGTGTTATTTTACATCAAAAGCCAAGATGAATGCAGTGCAGCGGTTTCATTCAACCTAAGCATACAACAAATGCATAGAACTCCATAGAGTTTAAACTTTTTTAACTCCTATTGTTCCCTTATGGAGTTAGTTATATAGGTTCCCATAAATAAAAAAAAGTTGGAAGGCCAAGGAATCGAACCCGTGTCTCTCTGAACGAATTGTCTCGCTCGCTAACCGCTCCACCAATCTCAGATATTTAATTCAATGCATTAAATTGGAATCACTTTTATCTTGAATTGTATCGTTTGAGACAAGAAGCTTGCAATAATAATAAGAATAAACTTTGTTCAAGAAAAATATAAAATAATAGATTTGTATGGCTAAAACAAATTAAATAAATAGAGGTATAATAGATTAATTAATTAATTAATACCAACCTTAAACACTGAAAATAATAATAAATATATGTATTTGGATGCTAAATTGAATATAAAATATAAAATGGCCGATTATAGCTTGGCGACGCCATATTCACTAATACAAGCCATATAGAAACAAACACTAACATAATGATTGTATAAGAATTTTATGGGATAACTATTGAAGCAATAGTATCTTGGTTATTTCATAAAAGCATTATAGAGAGATTAAAGAAACATTGATGTATCGCTTCTATAAAGCTGATATAATTTGTACCAGAAAATATTTAAGGTTTCAGTAATAGTCCAATAAGGTATTTACTTTCTGTCAGAGGGCTAAATGGAGCGCTATAGAAACAAAAAACACTTAAATGTCTGAAATGTGAAGCAATTTTTTAGTTGGGTCTTCTGCCTCTTTATCCTGACACCCTCTACATATGTAGGTCCGATGAGCTGATGCCCATCCTTTTCATGCAGGTTCCCATAGAGTTGTGGTCCGTTAGGACTCCAACTATGAGTGACAATTGAGACCTGCTTAACTTGAATAGGTATTCAGTTTTTTTCTTCGAAATCTTCGACCAAAGGTTCTTTGAAACCCTTGGATGACCATCTGACATTTGCAGCTTCCGGGAAACTCTGGTGTATTCTTTTTTCTTGCCCCAGTGGCATGAGCATGAGCACCAAGCTTCGATTTTGCTTGGATCAAGAGATGTCCTGGGACCCATTTAAGGGTAAGTGTGTTCGTTGCGTTGAGTGCTCTTAACTCATTTCGGCAACGATCGATCAGTTTGGTGATTAAGAAAATGGCTTTAATTGCCACTTGGCTTTCTATGAAAATGTCATTTGAATTGGGTTGCATTCGGGTCAACAAATGTGGATTGGCAATGTCGATCAATACGTCTTTTTTTACTCAGTATTTGGATGCTAAATTGAATATAAAATATAAAATGGCCGATTATAGCTTGGCGACGCCATATTCACTAATACAAGCAATATAGAAACAAACACTAACATAATGATTGTATAAGAATTTTATGGAATAACTATTGAAGCAATATTATCTTGGTTATTTCATAAAAGCATTATAGAGAGATTAAAGAAACATTGATGTATCGCTTCTATCAAGCTGATATAATTTGTACCAGAAAATATTTAAGGTTTCAGTAATAGTCCAATAAGGTATTTACTTTCTGTCAGAGGGCTAAATGGAGTGCTATAGAAACAAAAAACACTTTAATATCTGAAATGCGAAGCAATTTTTTAGTTGGGTCTTCTGCCTCTTTATCCTGACACCCTCTACATATGTAGGTCCGATGAGCTGATGCCCATCCTTTTCATGCAGGTTCCTATAGAGTTGTGGTCCGTTAGGACTCCAACTATGAGTGACAATTGAGACCTGCTTAACTTGAATAGGTATTCAGTTTTTTTCTTCGAAATATTCGACCAAAGGTTCTTTGAAACCCTTGGATGACCATCTGACATTTGCAGCTTCCGGGAAACTCTGGTGTTTTCTTTTTTCTTGCCCCAGTGGCATGAGCATGAGCACCAAGCTTCGATTTGGCTTGGATCAAGAGATGTCCTGGGACCCATTTAAGGGTAAGTGTGTTCGTTGCGTTGAGTGCTCTTAACTCATTTCGGCAACGATCGATCAGTTTGGTGATTAAGAAAATGGCTTTAATTGCCACTTGGCTTTCTATGAAAATGTCATTTGAATTGGGTTGCATTCGGGTCAACAAATGTGGATTGGCAATGTCGATCAATACGTCTTTTTTTACTCAATATTGGTGATCGACGATATTGATCTACATAATTCAATATAGTGTGAACGCTGCTTTAGATCGTAAAAAAATTTTAAACTGGTTGATACATCCAAGAGGAACCATAATACAATTACAAAACATTGATATTTAAATTCAGAGATATGTTTTGGTCTGTTTCATTTTGACAAAAAGCCGACCAACCATGTACTGCTAGTTTTTTATTATTTGTTTTTCAACAACGATTATGAATTTCTTGTGCCAACCTTTTGATGTTAAATGAGTTAGAAGTGTACAGAGGTAGTGTGGTGAGTTTAGTGATACTAATATTGATTTGGTCTGTTCGTATTGGTGCAGGGAAACAATTTCACGAGCATCTGCTCCACACGGGAGTTTATTCCATCATAAGTAGGAATCTGTTCCACTTTGCAATTTATTCTAACCTAGAGAGAGAATTTATTGCACTTTTAAGTAAAAAAGATCTCTGATTGGAGAGTGGAGATTTTGCCTACTTAGTATCAGAGTCAACTTTACTTCTTTTTCTCTGATTCGTTCTTATACGAGGTAGTTTTTTAATCATAGTTTCTTTAAATCTAGATTCCTTAAATGCAACAGAAACTTCGCATATACCCAACCTCGCACCCACCCCAAATCCTATAATGAGCCCAAGCAGAGCCCCCATACATACCTCACTATTTATTTGTCATTATGTTGGCGTATTTCTGTAAATAAACAATGTCGTTTTCTACAATGAATCGATAATATCCCAAATTCCAAATTTTAGGTGGGGAAAAACTCCACAAAATTTCGAGTGTAATTAGTTCCCTCTCGTGGTGAGAATAAATTGCACTTTGGAAAGTGGGTTATATTCCTACTTATGATGGAATAAACTCCCATGTGGAGCAGATGTCCGTGGAATTATTTCCCTGCACCGTTCGTATTCATGCATTTACATTCATGAAATGTGCGAACCAGTGTTCGGTGATGGATCCTGAATAGGAAGGTTTTCACTTCAGTGTGTTATTGCTCTATTTAGGGGGACAAAACAAAAGTACTTACATAAATGAAAAGTGAGCTAGATGAATATTTTGCAGGTGGATAAAGATTTTTAGGAAAAAGAAGATAAAGACAAAAAAGAGTACATTAATAAAAACAGAACAAACAAGGAATTTCATGAAAAAGGAAAGAATAAGAAGGATTGGAGTTAAAAAAGAGAACATGTTCTCTCTAAAAAAAACCCTATTTTAAGTGCATATAAATTCATAAATAATTAATTTAAACTCTATAATTTGAAAGTGTGCGACCATGAATTGAAAATTCACTATGTAGACGCTACGCATCCTGGTGGATGCCATGATTCGATAATTTGGAATGTTAGTGGACTTAGAAAAAGAATGTAATTGGATTACTTGCATGGTGTGAATAATTTTTGGTTACTAACTTGGTAAAGCTTTTTGCGGATATTTTATGAATCAAAAATAATATTTATTTTATTTGTAATTGGGACATGCTAGATACTCTCCGGAACGTTGGCTTTTAGCCCCATATATATCCACAGAAGAAGATTATAATGAAAGGAAATTTAGTAATGTGCATTAAAGCTGCAGAAATATCGTAGAAAGAACAATAGGTAATGTTAAAGGCCACTGGATATGTTCAAAGTTCATAAGCTTACATTTTTCACTTGAATATAGATTTTAATGGTGGTCCTAGACAGTTAAGCTCACTTTCGAACTGTTCCCAAAAGTTTTTCATATCGTCTTTTTCTCTTTTATGTTAACCTCTGGCAACATCTGGATTTCTTTCTATAATTTCCACCATGGCATATATTTGCTGCTTATTTGTTGTGTTTGATCAAATTTGGATGGTAAGCGATCGACCCATAGTGATCAAAGTTCAAGTACATCACATAAAATTCCGTCTCCGCTCGAGATCGACACGACTGCCTCCGGCTCACTGTCGAATAGTTCTGCGACAATTTTGACCTCTCAAACACCTCTGATTGTATTACTTCCAACTGCTATCATCACTGAACCTCAGCAAAATCGCTATGTCTCTGCTTCACCACCACCACCTTCTGCGACCACCATATGAATGCTCTTGCTATGACAGTTACGCTGCCTCTTCTCTTCAACAAAATCAAAAAACTCCAACATCTCAGCACAGAAGCTCTTAAAAAATAAAAATATTAGAAGAGAGAAATATTACTCTCTACTAAAGAGAATGTGTTAGAACAGAGGGTAAATGTATTAGAACAATTGCAATTGCAACGCTCAGTTGACATCTTTGGTTTGCCTAATGTAAACCATAGAGTACCTATATTATCTAGAGAACCGACTTCAGGGCTTTTTCTCTTCCACCCTACAAACTGCACTGTGAGTATTTCCTCCACATGGATGAGCATGTGTTAGCTGCCCAATGCATTTTAAATGGAACCTCACCAATACAATGATAACTTAATGGATTAGCCTGAAAACAACAAAAAATTGAATTGAAACAATTGAAAACGTCACATTTAGAGCTATCACACGTATTCACGGACAGGGAATTTAAGAGAGTTTTCTCTTAATGTGCTCAAATAAAATTTGCGGGTGTTTTAGGTAAGAGGGGTACGAGTCACGACTCTAGATAATATAGGTACTCTATGATGTAAACAATGCAAACATCAAAGAGACTATTGTGAAACTTTTAGTTGAAGGAATTGGGGAAGACATACGCGTAAATGATATCGAATCTTGTTACCTAAACCCGAAACTAGATAATAAACTATTTGCAGCTAATATTGCCTCTATTAAATTCTGTTCGCTCTCTGAAAAACAAAAAATAATAAGTAGGATGTATTCTCAAAAAATCAAATTGTCTACAAAAGAAACTATTTGGTAGTGAATCCACCATCAACCAAGGCAAAAACATAACCAAAAACGAGAAAGGCAGTACTAACACCAAGGACGCAATCTTCATTAATGACAGCTATACAAGTTACACTCGATCTTTATTAAAAAAGGTTAAAGATCTTAAGGTTACGAATAAATGTAAATATGTTTGGTTTCGTTACTCAACAGTTCTTGTACGAGTTAATGGTGGAGATAAAGTATTATAAATCAGAAACTGTGGTGATTTTGTTTCTCTTTGTAATTCCTTAAATGCAGTCTAATATCTTTGATACTTCCAACAGTTTAATTGATAATACGCTATCGTCCTCTAATTTAGATGAAATCAATTGCCTTTGTATAGATCACTCTGTTTTTTAAAAAAACATGGCTTTTCTGTTATACATCAAAATATTCGCAGTTTGCAAAAAGATTTTGATGCGTTTCACTCCCATCAAATATCTCTGGATCACCTTCCGGATCTTATATTTCTTTCATAGATTTGGATGTATGATTTTGAAATGTCTAATTTTAATATTCCAAACTACACCTTCGTTAAAAGATTGCAACAACTCTTACTCTGTCAGTGGAGTTGCTGTGTTTTACCGAAGTGAAATGGCTTGCAAGGTTAAAAATATAAATTTGGATAGTGCCGATTTGCTATGTGTTGATTTAGAAATTCATGGCTCACGATTTTCTTTTGTTTGTTTTTATAGGCTGCATAAAAATAACGTCTCAATATTTCTGACTGAGTTTTTAGAATTTTTTAACAGTAATAATTCGAAAAATATGGCTCTTTTAGGAGATTTTAATATAGACGTCTTATCTGACTCATCTAATGCTGATAACTATTTATCAATTCTGTCTTCCTTTGGATTCAGTTCTCTAGTGAACGATCCAACCCACGTCACAGTAACGTCAAGTTCATATTTAGACCACATTTTTATACGTTTAAATAGAAACAATAAAATTGATTATAAATCATCAGTACTTGATTTGCAACTTACTGATAATGCTATGACTAATCTTCAACTTGATCATAAAATTAAGAAGCTGAATTGTAATGTACCTTCTGAATTTAAAAACATAAACTATTCTGCATTATGATCGTGTCTGAATTTTGAATTTTGGGATGAAGTTATATTTAATATATTGAATATAATTCAAGTGACCCTTCAATAGCATTCGATTTATTTTTGGATAAGTTAAAGACATATATATCAAAGTAAACTGTTACAATCATAAGAAATTCAAACAAATTTAAACGCCTTTAGCATTAGATATCGTTCCCACTTTAAAAAAAAGAAGAAAAATCGTCTTCGTATATTTGTTTTGAAGCATCCTAACAATTTAAGGCTAAAAAGTCATTGTCATAAATTGTGCTTTGATTTAAAAACTGAAATACCAAAGTGCAGAGATGATTACTACACTCACAAACTGTCAAAAAGCACTGGAAATATTAAAAAGAATGGAGGATAGTAAATGAAATCTTGAACAGAAATTCATCGGATATTGACTTAAAGATTAAAAAAGATGATTTAATAATCTCAAATCCTATTGATATAGCCAATATTTTTAATACGCATTTTTCAACAACTGCTAATAAATACTTTGATATTCACGACGAGTCCATTCGACATGATATATTCTATCTCGATTTTTGCCACACCCTGTGCCACACCAAAATCAGTGCTCACACTGGTAAATTTAATTTAAAATATCTTGAGATTGATTGATTTTCTGTCAAAGGTTGAATAACAAAAATCTTAGCTCCTTAAATATTTTCTTATAATTGTGTATTAAAAATCACTTTATTTTTTGTATTTATTCTAAACCAAAAGTTTTAAGACCTTTTAATTATTATATAATTATGCATCGGTTCAACTAATGCATTTATTGAGAAAGAAACTAATTCTAAATATGCGTATTGGTATTGCACCGACTTCCGCTAACTTTCTTTGTCTCAACTTGCGTTTAAAATGGCCAATTTTAAAGTGGACATCATGAAGCTTTCTAAAGGCTTCGAAGAACTGCTTTGTTATTTCAAAGACGCAGTCTCAGGTTTTAATTCGCTAACACTTCCAAATGATTCGGTAGATGTCAATACATCTACTGACGACCTACTACTGGACCCTCTTCCTCTTTTGATCTCGCCATCCAGAGAGGACTTGCTTGCGCAATCCAGCTCAACTGAGCATTCTGATAACATATCAGTTGCCAAAAAGAACAACAAAAGAGGACGAGATAAGACAGTAGTTGTGAGAAACCCCAGTCCACCCACTAAAAGAACTAATATTATTGCTAGTCCCCATACTGCTTTAGAACTAGCTCCCCCTGTTAAGGTTATGGATCAAAGTTCAGGGGTGGTTCCAGATGCCACTTCCAATGTAATTAACGATCTTAGGACAATCAAAGCTGTTTCTAAACCGAGGGCTATTTTTATTTCCCGCCTTGAACCAGATATCGTTGCGGATGACATCGTTTCCCACTTATTGGCTAATAATTGCATCCCAACGAACAATTCTGTCAAGTGTACAAAAATTAGCAAAATAAATAGTTTCGTTTCATCTTTCAAAATAGTAACGCATTCTTCTTACTTTAATTCTATTTGCAATATTAATAACTGAAAAAAAACTCGCACGTAGTTTGCCCAAAAATATATCTTCAAAAAACTAAGCAGAGTTACCCTCTTTTACCAAAATGTAAGAGTGCTACGCAGCAAAACTGCTGATATTTATATGAACTCCCAAGCATTTCACATGACATCTTTGTTTTGACTGAAACTTGGCTGAATTCAAGTTTTCTTGGCACGGAATTTTTCAATCAAGAGCTTCTAGTATATAGAAAAGATCGTAATGTTGATAAGCCAAAAGAAGTTGGAGGTGATGTTTTAATGGCAGTTAGAAATAAATTTATATCTTCGTCCTTATCTTTCCCTTTTAATCTCTGTATTGAATTAATCTGTATAAAACTAACTATACAGTCTTAACATTTATGCTTTTTAAATGCATATACTCCTCCGAAAAGTTCAGACGCAGTTTATGTGGAACTTTCTAAAGCCTTAGATTTTGTTATTGACTTGTCTTGCTCCAACAGCAACATATTACTTCTGGGTGATTTTAATTTACCTCACATTGAGTGGGTTCCTTCTGATGACGAATCCTATCAAGAAGCTTCTTTAACTTCGTCTCAAAATGATCTTCTGCTTCTTGATAGAATAATTTCTACTGACTTACAGCAAGTAAGCTGTATTAAAAATTAAAAACAGTAACCTTTATGATTGTTCATATACTTTTGACTTCAGAAAAGTAGACTTTCAGTTGCTTTCAGAAGAAATAGCTAGGTCTGGTATTGAGAATATATCTGTGCCTAGCGATATTGACGAAGCAGTTTTTAGTTTTTATTCCGTCCTTTACAACTGCATTAATATTATTATCCCTTTAAAAATATCAAAGAATATGAACTTTTGTCACTCATAGTATACGAAAGAGCTAAGAACACTCCGAAATAAAAGAAACAGAGCATGTAAAGTGTACTTAAGAAATCTTTCGCCAGTAGACCACATCTCCTATATAACCCTTTTTGAAGAATTTAAAACTCTTTCAAAAAATCTATACACTGACCATGTAAATGAAATGGGTAGTTCAATAAAAGATGACCCAAAAGCATTTTGGAGGTTTGTAAATTCTAAAAACAAATCAGATGGTTTTCCAACAAACTTCGTATATGAAAATTATTCGTTACTGGAAACCATTGATACCTGTAACGCTTTTGCAAACAAATTTCGTAATTCTTTTGTTGACAAATCCTTAGATGTTGACGAAGATTATTTTAAAAACTTATATACCTTTGCCCAAACTAGCTGCAATAATATTTTTTTTTTTTTTTTTATTTCATTTTTATTTTCCATTTTCTTAAAACTATCTTAAAGTTAGACAAAAATTCATAAAAACTAGCCTACTTATCGATATCTTAAAACTAACTTACTGGCCTCAGTCGGGCGCTCTAAGTTAAACTATAATAACTTAATGCTAATGCCTTTCGGCCTAAGAACTATCTTAATACTAAATCCAGGTCGGTTTTATTTTTTACCGAGAAGAATTTACAAAAAAAACTCGGTATCTTTGTCTTTATTTTTTTTTTTTTGGTTTTATATAAAACTTACAAACATAAAACTAAATTAAAGCTAGTTAAAACTAATTAAAACGAATTCAAACTACTTAAAGCTACTTAAAACTATTTACAACTAATTACCTACCTACTTATAAGCTACTTACAGACTACTTACAAACTAGAACAGCCACAGCAAGCATTTTCCGGTTTTATAATTTTTTTGTATTTTTATTGATTTTTTTTTTTTTTTTTGTGCCACCCTGACTGTCCCTACTTAAGACAAACTACCTAAGCCTATGCAAGTCGGCCATACAAAAGAAAATAGCAAGGTCAACTATTAAATATCTGAAGGAACTTCATCTTCGTTTTTCAACCACCAGAACTGGTTCTCCTGCTTTACCCTATCTCTTCGGTCCCGTTCGGACACAGTCCTACTGAACCGAAGGTGCTCAGCTCCGTCTTGTGCGAGGACATCTCGACTGTAAAGGAGCCGCTGATCTACAGTTCTACGGCTGACGTGGTAGATTAGCGAAACCGCCGCTCTATCCTGAATCAGCCCTTGATTGTCTAGGTGGAGCAATGCATCGGGCGGTATAAAGCCGCTTAGACGCACACTCTCGTAGTATTCGTTGTTTGGGTAGTAAGCCCCAGAAATTAAGCCGTTGCTCGAGGACATCGCTCTTGCAATGTGACCTCGAATAAGCTTCAGCAAGAAATTATCTATCCTGTTTATGTTGGCGCCGTTGTATAAAACCAGTTTGGAATAGTAATGTTTGTACTCCGACTCTGGTGTTCTGTGCAATCCAAGGCAGCGTCGTAGACACTGCCTCTCTAACAGCCGAATCTTTTCCATTTGAGATGGGGCAACGTTGAACCAAACCGGGCATCCATATGCAATCATTGGCCGGATAAGGGCCACGTAGCAAACCAACTTCACCTTGCTGTCAAGCCGGCTGCTGAAACAATCGTTTCGTCAGGGCAAAAGCTCCCCTAGCCCTGGCCAGAGCAGCATTTATATGTCTGTTGAAATACAAATACTGATCCATCCAGATGCCAAGGTACTTTACAACACTTTAGCTGCAATAATATTCCAGTGCCACCGCCGTGTACTATTTTAAACCTTCTGTCATCATTAAATGATGATTACTCATGTGGTCCAGATGGAATTCCCCCTATACTATTGAAAAAGCGCAGATTTTTACTACTTCAATCCCTTCAATTTTTGTTCCAGTTGTCTTCAAGGACAGGCATATTTCCCCAATTTTGGAAAAAATCGTTTCTTACACCAATTTTTAAAAAAAGGTGAAAAAAATTATATAAAGAACTATAGGCCCATAACAAAGCTATCTTGCATACCAAAACTCTTTGAACAAGTTGTATGTGAGAGCCTGGCATTTCATACTAAAAGTATTACATGTGATCAACAGCATGGATTTGTGAGAAGAAAGTCAACGGTAACAAATCTCCTTACCTTTTTGCATAAATGTTCTAATGGATTAGAAAACGGAAATGAAGTTGATTGCATATACACTGACTTTTCGAAAGCTTTCGATCAACTTAGTCATGAAATTATTGTATTCAAACTTAAAACCTTTGGTTTTCCGACGATTGTTATATCATGGATAAAGTCCTTCCTTGTAAAAAGATCTTATCAGGTAAAATTCAGGAATTGTCTTTCAAACTCTTTCAGTGCTCACTCGGCTGTACCTCAGGGAAGTCATCTCGGCCCGTTTTTGTTCATTCTCGCTATAAACGATGTTACTCCATGTATACTCTATAGTGATATTCTTATATACGCTGACAATATGAATGTATGATGTTCAAAACAGTACAATCTTATCATGACCATGTTCTCTTGCAGGCTTATATTGACAGTTTTAATCTTTTAAGTTTTAAGTTTCAAAGTTTTAAAGACCTGGGTGTTCACTTTAGTTCTGATTTAGATTTCACGGTACATATTAACTTTATTGTAAATAAAGCGAGTTCCATGCTGGGATTCATAAGACGCTGGACAAAGGAGTTTAACGATCCATACGTTACTCTTTCCTTATACAACTGTTATGTGAGACCCCATCTCGAGTACGCTTCCCAAGTATGGACCCCTTTTTACAAAATCCATAAGAGTCGTATTGAATCAATACAACATAACTTCATTCGTTTTGCCTTGAAAAGACTCCCTTGGGCTGATCCGTACAACCTGCCACCTTATGAACACAGAATAAAGCTTCTGCAACTTCAAACTTTATATGAAAGGCGTGTTAATAGTGATTTAATATTTTCACCAACTTATCAGTGGTGAAATTGACGCTGCTGACTTGTTAGCCTGTGTAGGCATTAACTACCGCGGAGGAGCTCACCATCTACGAATATTTGAACTTTTCCACATTCCTTTTCATAGAACTAACTATGGTATACACAAACCTCTTAACCGTATGTGCAGACTTTTTAATTTAAACGCTTCCGTTGTTGATTTTAACCTAAGTAAAGTTGGATTAAAAACAATGCTACAGTGCTGAAATTAAAAAAATAAACTTGTTATATTACAACATCGCGGGAATAGCAAACAAACTATTATTTACTGATTTTTTTAATTATGTTAAGAAAAATGATATATTTTTTCTTTTTGAAACTTTCGTTACGAGTGAAAACTTTGGCACATATAGTAGTTATTTTTCAGAATTACGTTTACATTGGGTTTCAGATACTCGTTCATCATTTTGGAAGAGCAAGTGGAGGTTTGCTGTACGGTATCAAAGATCCTAACATAAGAGCTTCTTTTATCGAAATCAATCAACTTATTTGTCTTAAGCTAACTCACTTTAACGTAAATTACCAAATTGTTCCAACATACATAAATTGCAATAATTGGAACTTCGAATTTGAAACCCTTCAAGATAACCTAAACTTGTGTAATTTTGAAAATATAATGCTTATAAAGGATATGAATTCAAGGATAGGTGAAAAACAAATACGAAAGGTACACAATGAACCATTAAATACTAAATCAGTCATTAAAGAAAACAGATTTTCTTAAGATAAAGTTATTAATACAAATGGTCACAAATTCTTAGAAATGTGCCAAATAAACGATCTCTTCGTACTAAATGGTTGTAGTAAATACGACGTTAAGGGAGAATTCACGTTCACTTTAAAGTTCTTATAAACCCTTACCCGTCACTAAACGTGTTTTTATATGCAGAACCTTTTGTATGTAATGAACTACTTGATCGAAAAATATCAATAAGTGAATTACAAACAGCACTCTTTAAAGCACCAAATAAAAAGACCCCATTAAAGTGCACCACTCGATTTTCTTCGCAAAATGTTAGATTCATTTAACTTTATTTTTGATACGGGAGACATACCTCAAAACTTTCGAGATTCAATAGTATATCCGATATTTAAAAACGGTGATCCAAACTTACCTTGTAACTATAGAGACATTTCATTCATGAATGCTATCCCTACAATTTTTGCCTTAATTCTGCTAGAACGCATTCATCTATGGAAAGAAAGAAATGAAATTCTTATTGAATATCAATTTGGCTTTCGGAAGGGTTATTCCACCATTGATAATACTTTCGTACTAAAATCAATTTCACAATATTTTTTGAGGCAAAGAGAAAATTATATGCGTTTTTTGTAGATTTTAAAGCTGCATTTGACTCAATTGATCGTAATGGTTTGTTTCACAAACTTTCCCAGAAAGGATTGTCAACGAAGCTTTTAAAAGCCTTGAAAAATATGTATAACAATAATCGTCAGTCGGTATGGGGCGGAAAAAACACTTCTTATTGGTTCCAGGCAGAGTCTGGAGTTAAACAAGGATGTCTGCTAAGTGCAGCATTATTTGCAATCTTCATAGATGACAAAACAATGTACATTCCTGCTGGCTTAAGGATTAAAGACCTAGTCTTTAAAGTCCTCTTATATGGTGACGACATAGTGTTGCTTGGATAATCTCCTCAGAGCTTACAATTTTTAATTAACAGGCTATTAGAATTCAGCAAAACTTGGAATCTTACGATTTATCTCGAAAAGTCATAGATTATGATTGTTAACAAAACGCAACCCAAACTCGAGAAAATTGAGAAATGTAACTTTAATGGAGACACATCAAAATCCCAACCTTGGCAAAATATAGCTTTAATGCTTTCCGTCATGTGTTATAGATGCCAGACATGGGGCTATTCTCCATATGAAGAAGTCGAAAAACTACAACGCTTCTTCATAAAAAAAAACTTTTTTATTTGCCATCTACAATTCCAAATTACGTTTTGCAAATCGAAACTGGGCTTCCAACTCTTTTCACTCGCACACTCCAATTGCAATTTGACTACATCATTAAGGTACTGACATATACCTCGAACAGACCTTTGGATAAAATGGATAAAAGAATGTCAAAAATGTACAGAAATTTGTGATGTTGATCTAGCAATTCAATGTGATGATATCATTTTACTGAATACGCAACTTTATAAACTGTTAGTGTTAGCAGTTGTACCAAAGAAATGAAGCCATCCAAAAATCAGTTTCTTCGATAAACAGAGCAAGAAGTGAACTCCTGAATTTGAATGGCTCTTCGTACAGATGATCAACCACGGCACTATGTACCTTATGTAACCTTAAATCAAAAGAAGACTGCTTTTATTTCTTATCTATTTGCCACGTTTTTAAATAAATAAGAATATCTCATTTCGGAAGAGCCACATTAACGGTGGAAGAAACGAAAACGAAACGAACCACTACCTGGACAAATCCTCCACGTACAGAAAAATGATATAAACAGAATATGTATAATATATCATGTTTCATATTATTCTATTTTATTGTTAAAACTGTTAAATTGCACCCCCAGATGTATGTATATTTGATATCAACTTAAGCTCAGTATTAAAAAAATATGTACACTTTTTCGTTTTGACTAAACTAAAAGTCACATCCATCTAAAGTCATGAAAATACTGTACCTTTATCTTTTAAGCATATTTTTATTTGATCTTAAGTTCCAAAACTTTGAAATTTAAAAAAAATACGTGTGTATTTAAATATTTAAAATTAAGAAATCGGAAATGAATGTAAAAAAAAACGTTCTGTTTTTACTAAACTAAAAGTCACATCAATAAGTTCCAAACTTTAAAATTTTAACTAAAGAAAAAAAAAATATGTATATATAGGTTTTCTTTTCACAAAACTAAGAAAGTCACTAAGTCAAGAAATTATTATGAAATACTCGTATCTAAAAAAAAATATATATATGTATGTACTTAAATATGATCGCATCGTGTCTTATAACTTATAACTTACGTACAAGTTGTTATGCACTATTAAAACATTATTTGTAAATATAAACTATGTAAATACGTAAGACAGTTTTTAGATATCAATCTGGCAGACGGCATCACACTGCGTCGATTGTATGGATAGAGTGGACAAAAATCAATTTTTCGGAAGTAATGTAACTGTGCACAAAAAATGTTTAGTAAATGAAATAAATTGCAGAATTCACTCAATTTAAGGAATTTTTACGCCCCCTGCCACGCCCACTCTTGACAAAAAGTTAGTTGCATGCAAACTTCTCGTACGATTTTTCATTTCATGATTTTTATGTTATACAAAAGTTATAATATATTTAACAACCACACAACATATAGTAATAAAAGATTAGTATATAATATTAGAAATGTTTTTATTGCTCACAAAAATAAATATTTATACAAAAGTTTTAATATAAGGAACAAAATTAAAGATAAACTTTTACGAAGAGAAATCACTATTAGAGTCTTCAAGAGTAATTGATGAAGATGATAAATTTGTAAAATTTTCATCCACTTTGATATATGGCCTGATATCACTTTGGTCCGCCTTTGAAAGTCTTGAATCCATTTTTCTTAGATTAGAAATAAAAGGATCAGACTTTAAAAGTAATGTTGTCAAGAGGTCTTCATTTGTATTGATCCGGGATGATTTTCTTGTATGAGAAAGGCGATTTTTACGGAACTCTTTGTGACTTGCCTCTAGTGCTTCTTCAGAAAGCTGTCCTATAGGTATTTCAAAAGATGAAATTATTTGTGGACCGTGTATCAGAAGCTTATGGACACTTATAGGCATATAGTACCAACTGTAGAGCTCAAGATATTTGTCTTTAACTTCAGATAGCAATTCAGAAAACCTATTTATATCAATAGAGAATCCTGAAGCTAAGACTCTTAATATGATTGAAAATTTGTAAATGAGTTGTTCATCAAGTCCTGTTATTTCTGAAGTAATTTTCGAATTTTGAAAAAAACGTCTTGCCGTGTTTCCATCATTCGTTGACCCAAATCCTGGCTTGGGTTTGTCAACAATGAGACCCAATCTACTTTTGAACAATGTTTGAATGTGACGTTTTCTTTCGTTAAAAATTGTTTTGTTTTCAGAACCTTGCAGGACTCGCCATGACTTGAAAGGCAGTCTATAAGAAATATGTAATAGACATTCAAAACATCTTATCCATGAGTGCAGAGTAGAGAGTCCGAACCGAAAGTTTTCTTCTTTTGTTGGTTTTTCTGGAATTTGAAGTGAGTTCATTTCTTTCGGCGTTGCACCACAGATATAACATCTTGATGATGAATTTGTGTTTGACAAAATATTACATATACTGCCATCAACCATAGTAAACGTCAACTTGAATGAAATTTTGAAATTAAAACCTCTTTTGGTGAAAGACGTCGAAGTGAGCTGGTCTATAATAAAAAAGGTATTTTCTTAAAAAAAAGCAACATTTAAAAAAAGTTCTTATGAGAAGACAAGACGTTTTTCACTCAAAAGTACACACTTTAATGGACACACTTGGACACACAATTCTAAATTCGAAGTTTTCTGGTTAAAATGTTGAATCTTATTCTGATAATAAATCACATTTAGTAAACTACAACACAAAAATAAACGCTTAGTAGGCTTACCTATGAGAGATTTCATTTTAGCCTCTTCATTTCTCACAAGTTCGGGACATTCTTTTATAAACATGAATTTAATTGGTCGACAAAACATGGTTGAAGAAGATCGTGGGCTTTTCCAAAACTCCATGCCAGTATTATCATCGACCAATTTCAAAGGCGATAATGCTACTAAAAAGAGAAATTCATCTGTGCACTCTGAATCTCTAAAAATTTGCTTATATTGGCTATGGCCAGAACTCCCATCAAAGCCCCATTTGCAAATAAGCGTTGCAGTTGTGTCATGATGTATTCCTGAAATGTCAGCAATACTTTCGCCAGTCTTGTTTAGCAGTTCCTGAAGATCAACTGCGGCCGAATTTTCGGTAACCTCTCTTTTAATTGGAAGCATCAACTTTTTAACTTTTCTCAATTTATATAAACTCGGAAAGCAATTCTTATGTAAGGCATTGACAACCGAACGCAGTACATTATATTTTTGTTCAGAAAGATCTAGGTCCAGATATAATGCCAATGCCTCTTTTGGTGTTAATATTCTTTCATTTTCTTCTTCTACAGGCTCACCACCTGATAAACGCTTTGACATTTTTGCTGCAAAATGTAGCTCTTCAGTAGAGTTAGATTCTAAAAGCTCACAAACCCTGAGTTTCTTTGTTTTCTGGGATAAATCAGAAAATACTTTTAGCGGTCTTCCACGGCTGGTACTTGGTTTTTCACAAGATTTTGCATTTTCTAGAAAATTAAGAATGCTTTTTGGAAGAATAAAAGGAGTTTTTAACCAGATTCCGTGGCGTCTCTCAAAAAGAGTGCGGTTTCGTGTACACGCTTTCCACCTACGTTCCAAATTTTTGTCAAAGAGTCTCACTTTTTCCGCCAAATCACTTTTAGTTGTACCAGGACAATTTTTTATTTTCAATTCGTTTAATACAAATTGAATAACACCTTCAATTTTAGAGTTTTTATCGAAAGAAATCCATTTTTCGAAAATTTTTTCATTTTTAATGGTTTGACCTTGTCCTACAAAAAGTCAAATATTTTGAAGGTTAGCAAAAAGTAGCAAGAAAAGTTAACATTTTCTTAAAGCACAACAACAAGAAAACATAGTGGCATAAAAGATTTTGCTGCCATTTGCTAACATTTTTTTTAAAGCTTAAGTTTATACAATTTGTAAGCCTTAAAAAAGAGCATTTTTTTCAAAAAATCACCAAAATTCACATAAACAAGAAAAAAAGTAAAACAACAACTCATACCAGTACTCAATGTATCCATTTTCAATATTTAAATAAAAAAGTGTATAAAAGAAAAATATTTTTCTCACACGAGCTTAACTTGTTCGCACAAAATTTCAACCTTTAATAACACTGTAGCTTAAATTACCTCAATTGCTAACGAAAGTACCGCTTACCCACGAAAAAGAGAGAAACAAAAAAAAAAACAAAAACAAATTTAAGTACTCCAAGATGTTCCAAAACAGGTTTAGGGCTTAAAACAAAAAAATTGCATTTTTATTTTTTTTATTTTTGTCCACTAGTCGACGCACTGTGGCAGCGCCACAGCCAAAACCTTATATTATTTTATTTTAAAATTATAATATCCAAAAGACTTGTCAAACTGTTTGCATAAAATAAAATTAACCTAAACCTAAAATAAAAACCTATTCTATCCCGAAAGTTTCTGCTTATATGACTTATCTGCATTTGAAATTTATAAATTAATTGTATCGCTTAAATCTCATGATTTTTTCTCATGACTCAATTTCCAATTGTATACTTAATAATATTTCATTAAAAAAAAAGATATTAATTTAAATAACTGAAAACACTTATTTAAATTAATATCTTTTATTTATTACATAAAAAAACACGTTGAAAATCTCCAATATCAAATAAATTCAATATTTCATTTCAAATTGCTGATGTTCTTTGTTTTATATTCAATCTATGTGTTAGAAAAGATGTGTTTCCAGAGTCGTTCAAAACAGCTATTCGTCGCCTGAATAAAATATTATCGTATGTGAAAAATTGAGGTTTTAAGATTTAAATGCAGTTTTGCTATATGATTTTTTCTCTACAATCTAGTGAAATCGGTTTTTTGATATCTGCCTTAGTTTCCAAGATAAAATCTTTAAAATTTGTCGTATGTGCAAGGTCGCCAACATTTTAGTATTTCTTTGTCGAATATGGGTACCAAATGGTACACATACGACAAAATTAAAACATACGACATTTTTTTCATACAAAATCTGTTTAGTCAAAGTTCGGTAAATAACTGTCGTGTAGGTCATTTTTAATGCACGTACGACAATATTTTACTGGATTAAACGTTTGTCGTATATCTCATAGGAAAAAACACAGAGACGGGAAATTCAGTCGTGATCAATAACCAAATGAATAAGCAACCAAATAATGTCGATTGCCATCCTGCAATTCTTTCATGACCATCAAAATTCAGTTAAAGAAACAACGCAGAAGTTCTGTGAGCCACGATATTCTTGCTTGACAGTGTCCACAGCGTTATTGAAAAATATTTATGAAATATCGAAATAATCAGTCAGCTAACATAAAATCAAATTTTAAATAAAATGAATCTTCCAAACGTTAATTTTAAAATTTTGCAAATAAACCAAAAATATTTTGAAAACTGTGTGTATGTTTTCAATTCTGACCTAGCTAGCTGATAATCAAACCCAGTTCTTTAAAGTCAAAACTCTTATCAATAGACAACAACCACAGATACTATATAGTTACACATTATTAAAGGGATCGTACACAAAGCAAAGCAAAATGACAATTTTTGTCGACTGTTGCCACTTCCATGTCACACCTGCACACAGTGGCTTAGTGGGACAAGGTTAACTTCCGAAATGCACCTCAGCACTAGCTGAGTAATGCGTTCCGTAAGCTAACAAAGGTAAAACCCAAGCTTGGTCTCTTCGACAGCAGCGAGTCGAATATTAATACCCAAACAGATCAGACGTGTTGTTTTCTTATATAAAATACCATAACATTCTGGCGCATCCGGTAGGAAATTAAAAAAGGTAGGTTTACATACACAGACATTAATATAAACGGTCAACGACAGGTCATCAGTAGTTCGATCAGCCGAATCGAGTTTTGAGGAAGAAGAAAAAGATCTTGCAAACACAAACTATTGACAAAATTGTCACTTTTAAATTTTGTATCTGTGCTACAACGAAGAGAAAGTTATAAATTAGGATAAACATAACCGTAATTTAAAGAAGATATGACCAAAAACAAACTTTTGAGATTCGCTTAGCTCCAGCAAAGGCCATCAACTCTACCAAAAAATTGTTAAATAAATAATGTTTTATGTGTTTGGGTAACAAGCAGTTTTGGATAAAACGTCACATACGACAACGGCATATTGGAAAAACGTACCATAGTTTCTTTCATTATTAGAATATTGTATTTGTGTTAACGTTTTTTAGACCGCAGATTTTTTCTGTATAAGCCATGCTATTTAAAAAAAAAAAATCACTGTATAGTTTTTGAGAACAAAAATTTTAAACCTTAAACGCGTCTCCCCAAAAGTAGCAAATTGTAACATATGACAATATTTTATCCAGGCGACGTATTGCTATCCCACTACACAAAAAAGGAGACGTTCTGAATTTTAATAACTACGGACCTATTAATCTCCTTTCTGTTTTTTCCAAGGTCCTTGAAAAGGGCATGAAGGACAGAATTATGTCGTTTCTACCCAGATTTAAGTTATTGACTGATCTTCAATTCAATCAATGAATCAAAAGTTCCAGCGGCTTTATTCATTGATATAACAAAAGCTTTTGATACGGTTGACCATAAGTTGCTACTAAAAAAGCTAGATACGGCAGGCTTTAGAGGTTTTGTTCATGGTTGATTTACATGTATCTTGGTCTTGATCTTCAAGAAAAGTAGAGCGGGTCAGATATAATGACAAAATATGAAGGTGTGAAAGAGTACAAGGGTGGTAACTCGTTTTTAATTTCTAAAATATGCTATATTCTGTTTGGTTTTCAAAAACATATGTTTTTGTTATTTTCTTTATTTATTTGTAGATTATTACCTTAACTACATTCATTTTTTGCAAAATTACAAAAGTAAAAATATTTTTTTCCGCTAGAGCAGTTGTTTTGTGAAAAAGAATATACAGTTTTGTTCCTTAGCCAAAATTTAAGCTTTCGGCATCATTTTTATAAGTTTTCCAGTGAGAAACACTATCCCAAAATGAGTTTGAAAATTGTCTCTTTTGTTCTTTTTCACTTTTTTGGCTTATGTAGTTTGGACTTAAGATTCAGTTGATAGTAACGGGTGATTTTTTAAGAGGTTTAGAATTAAAAAAAAAAAACACAAAAAATTCGAAAAAATGAATGAAATATTTATTTGAATCGATAGTTTGAACCTTGCAATTTAATGTTTAAAGATAATTTTATGCAAATGTTGACCGCGGCTGCGTCTCAGGTAGCCCATCCGCTGAGTCCAATTTTGGCATACTCTTTCACACATATCGGCCGGTATCTCACGAATGAATGCATGGATGTTGGCTTCCAGTGCGTCAATCGAAGCGGGCTTGTCCCTATAGACATTAGCCTTGACATACCCCCACAAAAAATAATCTAATGGTGTCAAATCGCACGATCTAGGCGGCCAATTGACCGGCCCGAAACGTGAAATTAACTGTTCACCAAACTCGCCTCGCAATTGCACCATTGTTTCGCGTGCTGTGTGGCATGTGGCACCGTCTTGTTGAAACCACATATCATGCAAGTCAAGAACTTCCATTTCGGGCAAAAAAAAGTTTGTTATCATCGCTCGGTAGCGTTCACCATTGACAGTAACGCTGCGATTCGCATCATCTTTGAAGAAATATGGCCCAATAATGCCGCCGGCCTATAAACCGCACCAAACAGTGGCTTTTTCGGGATGCATTGGTAGCTGTTGCAATGCTTCTGGCTGATCTTCACTCCAAATGCGGCAATTATGCTTATTTACGTACCCATTCAACCAAAAATGAGCCTCATCGCTGAACACAATTTTTCGATAAAAAAGCGGATCCTCGGCCAGCTTTCCAAGAGCCCATTCACCAAAAATTCGGCGTTGTGGTAGGTCGGCTGGCTTTAGTTCTTGCACCAGCTGTATCTTAAAAGGCTTTACGCCCAAATCCTTCCGCAAAATTTTCCACGTAGTGCTGTAACAAAGGCCTAACTGCTGGGAACGGCGCCGAATCGACATTTCGCGGTCTTCTGTCACACTAGCTGATACGGCCGCAATGTTTTCTTCACTACGCACAGTACGTAAACGTGTTGGTGGTTTAATGTCCAACAAAGTAAATTTGGTGCGAAATTTGGTCACAATCTTCCGAATAGACTGCTCAGAAGGTCGAGAATGCCGACCATAAAATGGAAGCAGCGCGTGATGAACATTTCGAACCGAGCACGAATTTTGATAGTAAAATTCAATAATTTGCAAGCGTTGTTCATTTGTAAGACGATCCATGGTTAAATTGCAAACTAAACTGAAGCTGTTTGACAGTGACACAAGGTACTAAACACACGTCAGCTGTCAAAACCAGTGTTGCCAAAACCAAACCACCTAAAAAATCACCCTTTACATGTAAATCCACCATTATGATTGGTTTCTGTCCTACTTAACTAATCGTGACCAGGTTAAAAAATATTTTTAGTTCTTTAACTTATGTTAGAATGGGTATTCCTCACGGTTCTGTGTAAGGCCCTATATTATTTCATGTCCTTGTAAATTCGTTATTCTTAGCAGCATTTGCTGATGATACCGCCCTTTCCTACTCTAGTTATAATCATTTTGAGACGTTTGTCAATATAAATCACGACCTTCGCCATTGATTTGGAGCTCATAAACTAGTAATTAGCAGCAAGACTAAATGCATGTTCTTTAATTTACAGGGAATTGTTCCTGAAGGTTTATCATTAACTTATCATGCACCTGGCTACCCTAGGTTTCAACTTCAGTCATCAGTAACTTGACCAGCTTTTCGATGTTGTAACGGTTGCTTTGATATTGAATGTGTTATAACTTGCTTATTAAGGTCTAGCTCATTCAAAACTCCAGTATGGAATTTGATGCTGGGATGGAATTCATTGTTGTAAAAAAATTGATTTTGAATTGAATTGAAAAATGATTGTTGAAATATCTAAGGTGACCCGGATGTTACCCAGCTTCGCCTTGTCTACTAACCTCGGTAAAATCATTTTTCAGAAAAAAAGGTTATAATGATGTCTAAGTTCTAGAGGTCCTTAGTTTGAGGTCCAACATACGTAATTTCGTGAATGTTCCAAGAATTTTCAAATCACACTTCAATCCTTTTTAAATTGTAGCTGCATCCCGTTTATTTAATAAATTGCCTGAAAATATCAGATGTGAGAGAAACGAGTCAAAATTTTTGGGTACACTTAAAAACTGGCTTTTTTCTTTTGATAATTCGGATACAGAAATTATTATTAATCCAATTATTGAATTGCATTTGTATAGTTACAACCTGTACTTTTATTTGAATTCAAAACCTAATTTATTTTTGATATATATATAATATTACTATATGTAAATCCCCACAGCAAAATTATTCTTGATTTTTTTCTATTTTACCTGTGATATTGCAGTCTTCTATCGGTTTCCATCCCTGACATGCTAACTCGAGTCATCGAGACCAAGCGTTCTTGCGTCGGAAACCGTCTGATCCCTGTAGCGGAGGTTTGGTTTTCCTGGTTGCCTCGAACCTGGGGGCTGGGATTCGAAGATTTTTTTTGGCTGGAGCGTTTTTGTCCATTCGCTCGATGTGCCCGAGCCAGTGTAGTGGACGTGTTTTGGCTCTTTGGACTACATCCTCAATTCACGATTAAATCTTCTCCTCCATTCGTCCTCCTCGCATATTAGGCCAAATATCTGCCGAAGAATTTTTCTCTCGAAAGTGCCCAGTATCAATTCCTTTTTTTTACTTTTCGTCCAGCACTCGGCGCCGTAGAGTAAAACTGGTAAAATTAGCGTTTTGTATAGTGTGCACTTTGTCTTCCGGAACAGGAGTTTTGAACCCACTTGTTTGGCCAAACCGAAGTAGCGGTGGTTCGCTAGGGTAGTTCTTCGTCGGATTTCCACTAAGGTGTCATTCGTGGGGTTGATGTTTGTTCCGAGGTAGGTGAACTCCTTGACTACCTCAAAATTACTGCTACTGCTTTTGTCCTAAGCGATGGACAGATGAATCTTTGTTTGTTGATAGCATATACTTTGTTTTGTCCTCATTCACTTCAAGACCAACGCGTTTCGCCTGTTCATCAATAGCTGTGAATGCTTCTAGTACAGCTCGCTTGGAGCGGCAGATGATGTCGATGTCGACCGCATAGCCAAGCAGTTGCGAAGACCTGTTAAAGATTGTGCCTTCCAGTTAACGCCAATCTTACAAACTATTTACTCCAGGACTAGCTTAAAGAAGTCACATTATAGGGCATCGCCTTGTCTGAACCCTGTACATGTCTGGAATAGCTCGGATGAGCGGTTACCCATTTGCACGTTGCACCACGTATTTTGTAACGTCATGCGGCATAGCTTGATCAGTTTTTTCGGGATCCCGAGTTCCAACATCGCCAATAGAAGCTCTTGGTGACTTATGCTATCATAAGCGGCTGAAGGCGATGAAAAGATGGTGGGTCTTGACTTGAAATTCGTTGGTCTTTTCCAGGATTTGCCTTAATGTGAATATTTGGTCTATCGTAGATCTGCATGGACTAAAGCCACACTGGTACGTGCCGATCATAGTGTTGCAGAAAGGTTTAAGACGCTCACATATTACATTGGATAGGGTCTTGTATGCAACATTAAGCAGGGATATACCTCTGTAGATTTTGGAGGAGATAGGATCACCTTTTTTGAAGATTGGTTATATGGAGCTAATTGACCAGTCGTCAGGCATATTTTCCTACTCCCACACTTGGTTGATGAGCTGGTTCAGGGTGCATGCAAGACATCTCCTCCATACTGGAAGAGTTCCGCAGGTAGGCCATCCGAGCCGGCGGATTTGTTGTTCTTAAGCTTGTGGATGGCTTTCTTAATCTCCTCAGTACCGGGCGCTTGTGTCGAAAATAGTAATAATTATTCATATCAATGGCTTATTAGAAAAACTAGCTCGTTTGTTCCGAGGTTTGTTTGTTGACTGCTGGGCATTGATCAAACATAATATTATGGAGGTTCAAAGTTGGTGCACTGGCAAGATGCAAGCTCAGCACATATAACAGCTCGTGTGTATCTGATACACCTGAAGAACCATTAGTAGGAATGGTTCCCAAGATGTAATTGAATGCTGTTTTGGGAGTTTTATGTTAGTTGCCGGGGAATTGAGGTTGGCCTTGATTCCAACGACAAATAATGATGAGGTTGTCATTACACCTTTCCCCTTTCGGAGTTTAATTTTAGTTAATAAAATTGTGCCTGACCAATACTGTTGCATCATCCATCAAAATCCCAGCGCGTTAATTCCAATTCTCAACAGGCACCCGGAAGCTAACTTATCGTGAAGATGTCAATGTAAATGCTATGTAAAATGTCAAATGTCAAAAATCAAAAAATTGCAAGTCATGTTTAGTTTTCTTTTATATTGTAATAATCAGTTGTCAAATTATCGCAAAATCATTGTAAGAATAATTCATTATACTATCAACCATTAGCAAGGAAACATCCATCTTTTGTTTTATTGAAAGTGTTTTATCATTTGGTCCATTCGAGCCGAACTGATTTAATTGATCTGTGATATAAAAACTGTGATTGGAAAATAAAATATAAACTGTGGTAAAACAATTAATTGAGCTGTGATATATTATATGTGAATTGCTCTTTTGTCCGAGTGCCGTCAACGTTCTGCATTTCGCTGTATCCAGTGGAGATCCTGCGAAACCTGCATTGGAATTTTCCAGAGGATCACCTGCAATAAAACATCAAACTTTCTAAAATAAGTGTGAGTAAAATCTATAAAATTACCAATAAAAGGTGTATAAACAAAATTAAAACATTTTTTCTCGTCGTTTGGATTTCATCGTTGGAGAAATTACTGTTGGAGTGTAATCCTTTCTCCAAATTCACGTAGCCGTTAACCAAGTGCCGTTGTCGAGTACTGTTAACAAGTGCAGTTGTCCGGAGCAGTTATTCATAGCTGATAGCTGTCGTCCTGTTCTGTATTTTGAAGTCATTGTTTCAGTCATATATATATATATATATACGTTCTTCATTATTTTGCGGAGTCCCAGGTACCTTAGAATGAAGTTCTAATTAACAAGGAAATCAAAGTAAGTGCAATAATCTTTTATTATATTGAATAATCATACATATTGAGTGTTTTACAATGAGTGATTCGCCAACATACAAGATTTTCATGAACACATGTTCTCAAATTGTGAAAAATAGTGTAAAGTTCAGTCAACTAAGTTGGGAACAGAAAACCAAGAATTACTTATTTGGGCGTTTGAATATTTTAGAAGAAAACTTTAGAAAAATATGTGATTTATACGATACATTTCAAGGCTCCGAAGAAGATGAAAAGGTTTTATTTATAAGAGTGTGAGACAGTCTACGATAGCACTATGCAAGCGTGCCTCTCTTGTATATTAGATGAATTAGATAGGTTAGATGGGTTGCATTTCAGTGAAAAATCAAGAGATGAAGGAGGAGATGATGCCAAATCCCAGAATAAGCACCAATATTTTGTGAACAGTGAGTCCAAGACATCCAACGTCCGTGAAAAAAAACTTCCGAGGATTACTCCCCCAACGTTCTATGGGGATTACAACAATTGGCGTCCATTTCAGGATCTGTATGTAGATCTGATTCACAATAACTCATCTCTGTCGAAGATAGAAAAATTAACGTATTTAAAGTCATGTTTAAAGTGTAGTGCAGCATCGTTGTTAGATTACCTTGAAGTCAACAATGACAATTATGACCAGACATGATCAATTTTAGTAGCGTGCTTCGACTATAAGAGGATTTTGGTTACAGCACATCTTAAAACGTTTTTTGATCAGCCGACAATCAGTGTAGAAACAGCCGATTCCATCAAGGCCTGTTAGATAAGTCCAGAGAAGTACTTCACGCTTTGAAGAATTTAGGCATTCCGGTAGACAGTTGGGATTTTGTAGTTATCTTCACTATGCTGAAAAAATACCAACGAAAACTCAAAAATTCTGGGAGGAAAAGTTAGGTTTGAAAACAGAATTACCTACTTTTGAGAAAATTTCAATATTTTTGTTTCGTTCCTTAGAAGTCGTCTGTCAGCAAGGTTCGAAGTCAAAAGATAACGCGAGTAAGGAACAATCTAAGCTGAAACTAAAGGTTTTGCATATGAAGTCGATGAGAAAGGAGAAGTATAGCTGCGCAGTATGTCACAAGGGTCAGCATTCATTTAGTTCATGCCACTTATTTTTGAAGCTGGATGTGCCAACAAGGTTGAATAATGTCAAGCAACTCGGCGTTTGTGAAAATTGTTTGGCCTACAATCAAAAAACTTTTCAATGCCCAAGTGAAAGACGCTGCTTTAACTGCAACCAAAAACATCACATGCTTTTGCACAATTCTCAGGTCGATCATTAGCATAACAATCACAATTCCTTTGCTCAGAGTTCACAATCCAATCAATCGAAATCTTTTAACACATAATCAGCTCCTACGAATACTATAAATAGAAATCAAAATTCACTGTTTGTTAGTTCCAATAACAATCAAAATACATACCAAATTTTATCGCAGATAAATGCAAACGCACCATCATTCAATCCAACATGTACTACCGAAGTTTTCACAAACTCCACTACTCACATTTATCATGTTTCAAATCCTATGAATACGCTAGTGTTGCTTGCTACAGCAGTTGACCAAGTAAGAGCATCCAATGGAGAGTTCATCAACTTGAGAGCGTTGTTAGATCCTGGCTCAGAATCAAATCTCATCACCGAACGATCTGTGCAACAACTTAATTTGAAAAAATCTCGCACCTTCATGGAATTTTCTGGATTGGGAAACAACAAAAGTGGATCTAGTCAAAGCTTTGTAAATATGAAACTTAAATCGTTACTTACCTCATTCCAAACTGATGCTAGGGCGTTTGTTTTCAAAACTAACTATAACAGCTCTACTACCAAATAGGGAAGTTGTTCCTGACCAATGGGGTCATATTCAAGGTTTGAGTTTGGCTGATCCTTCATTCTATAAACCATCAAGTGTTGACTTGCTCCTAGGTCGTGAAGTATTTGCTGAAGTCGTTCTACCACAGATTGTTAGAGGAAGTGAGACTGTAGCACCAATTGCTCAGAACACTGAACTTAGATGGATAGTTTTTGGTAGGGCGCCTATTCAAACTTGCCGTGTTCACCTGAAGCTGGTTGACATTGATTCGCAGCTTCGAAAATTTTGGGAAATAGAAGAATCTCCGTTTGAAAATATAGAAACTGCTGAAAACATTCCCTGTGAGGAACACTTCGTGAGCCACACTAGACGTTTACCAAATGGAAGATTTGAAGTTTCGCTGCCATTCAAGGAGGGTGTTCAACCAGTACTGGGAGCAAGACAACAAGGAGCACTACGAAGATTTTTCCAGCTTAAAAGAAGATTAGACAACCATCCTCAACTGCAAAAGGAGTATTCAGCCTGCATAAGTAGAGAAGTAGATGTCAGCCAAGGTGCCTCACCATGCTGTGTTCAAGGAGTCCAGTACTACAACAAAGCTTCGGGTAGTTTTTGACGCTGCCTTTAAAACTAAACTTTTGGTTGGGCCTAAAACACAATCAAATATAATGGACATAATACTAAAGTGGAAAAAATACAAGATTACCTTGACGGCTGACATTGAAAAAATGTACCGGCAGATCCAGATGAAACAACCAGATACATTTTATCAGCTGATTTACTGCCGAGACAACAAAACGAATCCTTTGAAGCTGTATCGTTTGAAGACGGTGACTTTTGCGACAGCTTCCGCTCCCTATCTGGATTCGAACGTTGAATAAGCTTGCTGATGACGAAAAAGACAAATATCCATTGGCAGCTCAGATGATACGTCAAGACATGTACGTTGATGATTTGGTAAGCGGAGCGGATTCAGTTCCAGAAGCTCAACAAAAATTGGCTGAAATCAACCAACTTCTGCTATCAGCTGGCTTCCATTTGCACAAATGGGCAAGCAATTCTGAGGAAGCTTTGATCAATATTGCACCCCAAGATCGTGAAGTCGATTTTCTGCTACCTTTTGATTCTTCGGAGCACATCAAAACTTTGGGTATAAAGTGGCTGTTGTTGAAGGGCTTAGCATGGGATGCTCCAGTTCCAGTAGATTTGCAGCGAGAATGGATTTCCTTACGAGCAGATTTGCCAATTCTCGAACAAATTCTAATGTCACGATGGATTTGTACTGAAAAAGAAAACTTGGAGTTAGAATAGCACGGGTTCAGTGACGCTTCTATGAAGGCATAAGAGGCAACAGTTTACCTTAGGGTTCTAGACAAAGGCAACAAAATTAACACTCACCTCGTTATGTCCAAGACCAGAGTTGCACCTCTTAATACAGTTTCACTTCCTCGACTTGAGTTATGTGGGGCTTTTATGTTAACTCGTCTCCTTTGTTATGTTAGAAACGTTTTGTAGTTAGACGAAATCAAAACATACGCGTGGACCGATTCCACCATAATATGGCTGGATAGCTGCACCACCATCAAAATGGAAAACGTTCGTCAGCAATTGAGTCACTGAAATACAGAGACTAACCAACGTCAGCATCTGGAATTATGTTCCCACTAAACTTAACCCTGCACATTTAGCGTCAAGGGGTGTTTCACCATCAGAACTGGAAACCAGCACCCTTTGGTGGCGAGGACCAGAGTTTCTTCAATCAAATTGGAATTTTTCCTATCCAAGTCCCACATCAATATTTGAAACTGAGGAAGAAATAAAATCGGTAAGAATCCGGTCTCACTGCACCGTCCGATCTGAAAATCAAATCGAAAAATTATTTTAAAAAATTTCGGAATTGAAAAAATTAATACGGATCATCGCTTATTGCCGCAGGATCATGCGTACATGTCTCAAAAAACTTCCAATGAATCAACTATTGGAGCCACTTAACACTGCTGAGTTGCAATACGCAACTTTTAACTGCGTTAGAGTTGCACAAAAAGAAATGTTTTCTGAAGAAATCCAAAACTGAATTTAGCATCCATCATCATCTAAACACTTTGGATCCCTGCTTCCATTCATTGACGGCCAGGGTATTCTGCGTGTTGGAGGACGTTTTCAGAATTCAAACTTGGAATATGATAAATGACACCAAAACATTTTGAACCCAGAACACTGTTTTTCAAAATAACTTGTATGCGAAGCCCACGAAAAAAGGCTCCATGGTGGATTGCAACAAATGGTTGCCTATTTACGCACCAAATATTGGATTTTAAATCTTAAACGAAGTGTAAAGAAATATATCCACTGTTGTGTAATCTGCTACCGTTTTAAGGCCAAACCTATGCAACAGCTATTGGGGAATTTGCCAGCCCCAGTTAGAGTCTCTCACCCATTCACGCATACCGGAGTGGACTACGCAGGGCCGATAGAAGTCAAGTCCTGGAAAAGACGCGGAGGAAAAATCTATAAGGCATACTTCGCCATATTTGTGTGCTTAGCGACCAAAGCAATCCAACTGCAGGCGTTTAGCGACATGGCCACTCAGGCATTTCTGGCAGTTTTTCGAAGAATTACTGCACGTCGCCGTGTATGCACAGAAATCTACAGTGATTGCGGAAAAAACTTTGTTGGAGCTAACGCCGAGCTTCAAAGAATGCTGAAGGCCGCAAATATCGATTGGAAACAAATACAATCAACAGCGACCAATGTCAGTACCAAGTGAAATTTCATTCCTCCCGCTTCTCCCCACTTCGGAGGATTATGACGGTGACTTTTGGAACAGCTTCCGCTCCCTTTCTGGCTACTCGAACGTTGAATAAGCTTGCTGGTGACGAAAAGGACAAATATCAATTGGCAGCTCAGATGATACTTCAAGACATGTACGTTGATGATTTGGTAAGCGGAGCGGATTCAGTTCCAGAAGCTCAACAAAAAGTGGCTGAAATCAACCAACTTCTGCTATCAGCTGGCTTCCATTTGCACTAATGGGCAAGCAATTCTGAGGAAGCTTTGATCAATATTGCACCCCAAGATCGTGAAGTCGATTTTCTGCTACCTTTTGATTCTACGGAGCACATCAAAACTTTGGGTATAAAGTGGCTTCCTTCAAGCGACTCTTTCTCTTTTCAGTGGATTCAAACTGAAGCCGCTGAAGTCACCAAGAGAACCATTTTGTCAACCATTGCTAAGATTTTTAACCCACTTGGTTGGATTTCAGCTTGCGTGATTTCGGCCAAAATCATCATGCAAAAACTGTGATGGAGGGCTTAGCATGGGATGCTCCAGATCCAGTAGTTCTGCAGCGAGAATGGATTTCCTTACGAGCAGATTTGCCAATTCTCGAACAAATTCGAATGCAACGATGGATTTGTACTGAAAAAGAAAACTTGGAGTTAGAATACGTTTTGCAGTTAGACAAAATCAAAACATACGCGTGGACCGATTCCACCATCACATTATGCTGGATAGCTGCACCACCATCAAAATGGAAAACGTTCGTCAGCAATCGAGTCACCGAAATACAGAGACTAACCAACGTCAGCATCTGGAATTATGTTCCCACTAAACTTAACCCTGCACATTTAGCGTCAAGGGGTGTTTCACCATCAGAACTGGAAAACAGCACCCTTTGGTGGCGAGGACCAGAGTATCTTCAATTAAATTGGAATATTTGCTATCCAAGTCCCACATCAATATTTGAAACTGAGGAAGAAATAAAATCGGTAATAATCCAGTCTCACTGCACCGTCGGATCTGAAAATCAAATCGAAAAATTATTTCATAAATTTCGGAATTGGAAAAATTAATACGGATCATCGCTTATTGCCGCAGGATCATGCGTACATGTCTCAAAAAACTTCCAATGAATCAACTATTGGAGCCACTTAACACTGCTGAGTTGCAATACGCAACTTTTAACTGCGTTAGAGTTGCACAAAAAGAAATGTTTTCTGAAGAAATCCAAAACTGAATTTAGCATCCATCATCATCTAAACACTTTGGATCCCTGCTTCCATTCATTGACGGCCAGGGTATTCTGCGTGTTGGAGGACGTTTTCAGAATTCAAACTTGGAATATGATAAATGACACCAAAACATTTTGAACCCAGAACACTGTTTTTCAAAATAACTTGTATGCGAAGCCCACGAAAAAAGGCTCCATGGTGGATTGCAACAAATGGTTGCCTATTTACGCACCAAATATTGGATTTTAAATCTTAAACGAAGTGTGAAGAAATATATCCACCGTTGTGTAATCTGCTACCGTTTTAAGGCCAAACCAATGCATCATCTGATGGGGAATTTACCAGCCCCAGGAGCAAGAGTCTCTCACCCATTCTCGCATACCGGAGTGGACTGCGCAGGGCCAATAGAAGTCAAGGCCTGGAAAGGACGCGGAGGAAAAATCTATAAGACATACTTCGCCATATTTGTGTGCTTAGCGACCAAAGCAATCCAACTGCAGGTGGTTAGCGACATGACCACTCAAGCGTTTCTGGCAGCTTTTTGAAGGTTTACTGTACGTCGCGGTGTATGCACAGAAATGTACAGTGATTGCGGAAAAAACTTTGTTGGAGCTAACACCGAGCTTCAAAGAATACTGAAGGCCACAAACATCGATTGGAAACAAATACAATCAACAGCAACCAATGCTGGCACCAAGTGGAACTTCATTCCTCCCGCTTCTCCCCACTTCGGAGGATTATGGGAAGCAGGAGTGAAATCCGTAAAGTTTTACTTGAAACAGGTCGTCAGAAATGAAACCCTTACATTTTACAATAGAAGCCTGCTTAAGCTCGAGGCCTCTATGTCCACTTACCGATAACCTCGGTGATTTTGCCATTCTTTTTTCAGCACACTTCTTCATTGGAACTTCAGCACATTGTACCAGAAGTAGATTTGGCAGTGGAAAAGGTTTTACACCTAGATAGATGGAAGAAAATCCAAATAGCTGTTCATTCACTTTGGAAGCAGTGGAGCGGAGAATATCTTTCTCGTCTTCAACAACGACCTAAATGGTTGAAAACTGAACCACAACCTCAAATTGGAGATCTGGTCTTGTTGAAAGATGAGCGTTTACCGCCGTCAAAATGGACTCTTGCTCGTGTCATTTCCTTAGTTCCTGGCGCAGATAAGCTCACTTGTTTCATCAACTTGAAAACACAATCAGGAGCATTCGGAAGACCGATCACCAAAATATGGCTTCTACCCTGTAACAAAACTGCAGATGAAAAAGCAACCATCTAACCATGGACGAAAGTCTAATATGTATTCCAAACACTCATTCAAACTAAAACACTCATTCAACTATATTCAATCATATCACACTCATACAACTCTGATGTTGTCAACAGAGAATCAAAATATTCAACATCGATCATTTATTTTGCAATCACTCACAAAATGTCGCACACAGAAAATCAAAATATTCGACATATCAAAATATTGCATTTAAACAAAAAAAATCACAGTATCAATCATTCAAAATCACAGTATCAATCACTCATAAATATTACACTCGCTTTTACCCACACTCAAATCACACAAATTTGATATCACTCAATCACAATCATTCGATGCACTCACAATTTATAACATACACACTCAATCGAAATCACAGTTAAAATCACGTTTGAAATTTCATGCAACGAATCATCTCAAATGTTTACTCACTCGAAAAACACTCACATGAAATGTAATCTCACGAAAAAAAAAATAAATTTCATCGAATAAATACGATTAATTCACGTTTATTATGTAAAAGAATTCAAAAATCACATTCACTTTCACAATCACAGTCATCGCATCGTCACGAAGGTCAAATTAATATTAATCCATCAGAAAATAATTTTAACTTCATTTACATTAATTAAAATTTACACCAGAATACCAACAAAAATATTCTGAAAACTTTCAACTTAAAGTAAAAATTTTATTTTAACCGGAAAACCCGAAACACCCTGTTAAAAACAATCAAAAATTCACTTTTAATTAATTTTACATCAAAAAAAAAATACAGTCCACTAAAAATCACAATAAAATAATTTAATAAAACAAAAATTATTTTATACACAAAAAATGAGACACCCTATCTCGGAAATTCAACAAGCCGACAATTAGTTCCCAACCATGAATGGAGATAAGAAACACACGAACATATGTATCTCTTATTGGAGGCACACGAATATGTGTACTTCTTATGGGCGACACACGAACGTGTACAAATCAAATGGACGATACACAAACATGGGTTTTTCTTTTTTCTTATTTCTTAAATGCTGAATAGAATCGGTGAGTTGACCGCTCCCTGCTGCAGACCATTTTTAATATTACAAGAAATACCAAATAAAAAACACAGTTTACTGACATAAAACTACAAATTAAAGCAATATAAGTTTTAAACTCACCTGGAGTAATCACGACGCATTTGGTGTTTTTTTTTTTAATTATTTTATTCACTTTTAATAACAACATAAACACTTTCACAACAACTTAAAGAAAATAAAACAACAGATTGGAACACAAAGTTACAACCGACGCCGATGTACGAAGAGACAGATATAAAAAATGTTAAATTCAGCACTTTTAACTTCTAAATAAAGCTAGATCTGTTCGATTGGAAATTATTTTGTGTCTCCGTATTATAGTAATATTTTGTTTATTTATAAATGTACTAAATATTTATTTTCTATCTTTTCATGTAAATGAGCATTGAGATTTAAGGTGAATTCAATGAAATCTTGAGAACTTCGTTCACAGCCGGGGAGGAATGTTGCATCATCCATCAAAATCCCAGCGCGTAAATTCCAATTCTAAGCACGCACCCAGAAGCCTACTTATCATGAAGATGTCAATGTAAATGCTATGTAAAATGTCAAAAATCAAAAAATTGCAAGTCATGTTTAGTTTTCTTATATATTGTAATAATCAGTTGTCAAATTATCGCAAAATCTTTGTAAGAATAATTCATTATACTATCAACCACCAGCAAGGAAACATCCATCTTTTATTTTATTGAAAGTATTTTGGAATTATCAAATACCTTTAAGCCTCTTTTATTATAAAAAAATGTATTAACATATTACATTTTTTCATTTTATATATGTTTTAAAATATAAGAATATAATTGGTTGTAATTATTTACTTTTTGTTTTATTATGAACATGCATGCTCATAACTATCTTTATTTATACACATTAATCAATTAAAGCCAGTCAACGAAATTTTAATCAAAAAGTATATATATATACAGAACAAACCATTTTTATTAATTTTTTTTAATAACAATGTTTAATTTTAAGTTGTTTGTGCTTACTATTTATATTTTTTTTGTATATACATATTTAGTATATTCGTATTAAAATTTAGAATATGTATAACTATTAAAATTTAAAAAAAAATTTGCTAAAAATATATTATTTATAATAATTATGATTTTATTTGATATAATATATTTGGCAACGATGCGGGGAAATAATTCCACGGGCATCTGCTCTACATGGGAATTTATTCCACTTAAGTGGGAATTTGTTCCACTTTTCAAAGTGCAATTTATTCTCACCGGGAGAGGGAATTTATTGCACTTTTTAGTGGGAAGGATCTCCACTTGGAAAGTGGAGTTTTTGCACCCTTAGTATGAGAATCAATTTCACTCCTTTTTCTTTGATTCGTTCTTAGTAGGCTTTTTTGTATAACATATAGTCCTTAATGTTATTAGAAGTGCGAAAGTATGATCCATACCTCTGCTTTTGAATACTCTTCTATATAAAGATATCAAAATGATACAATTACAATTATGGTTGGATACAAAGGATAAATTCAAAGTTTCTTTAAATCAGATTCTTTAAATGCAAACGAAAACTTGCATACACTTGCATACATTGTTTATCCGCCGCAATGCTAGTACTGTATTTATGTAAATAAACAATGACGGTTTCTATATTTATGAATCAATAATATATCAAATTCCAAATTTAAGGTGGGAAAAAATTCCACAAATTTTCGGGTGTAGTAAGTACCCTCTCGTCGTGAGAATGAATTGCACTTTGAGAAGTGGAACAGATTCCCACTTAAGGTGGAATAAATTCCCATGTGGAGCAGATGCCCGTGGAATTATTTCCCTGCACCTTCTACAATACACTTATTCAAGGTGAATAAATGAAATTTCTCGCACCTGAGACCATAACTTAAATCGTTTTGGTTGGCTTTTATTTTTATTACACACATTATAATTTCCGTAGCCTATTTTTATGTCCTCGTACTTTAAAGAATTTGTTGTCATTTCCTAATAGCGTGCAGTTGTTGTTTTTAGTTTTGATTACTGTATTAAAGCCTTTAAAAAGATTTTCTAATTTATGGCCTGCGTTGTTCTCAAGTAATACCATGTCATTAATTTTTATTTTTATGGGTCTTGAAGTTTTATCATACTGTTCTTTTTGGGTTGTTTTGGATTTTTGAATAATTTGCTGCGCTCTCTGATGAGCCATTTGTAATCTGTACTTAATTTCTTTTTCATACGAATCAATATTATAACGGGTGATTTTTTAAGAGGTTTAGAACTTTAAAAAAAAAAATACAAAAACTTTGAAAAAATGAATGAAATATTTATTTGAATCGATAGTTTGAACCTTGCAATTTAATGTTTAAAGATAATTTCATGCAAATGTTGACCGCGGCTGCGTCTCAGGTAGCCCATCCGCTGAGTCCAATTTTGGCATACTCTTTCACACATATCGGCCGGTATCTCACGAATGAATGCATGGATGTTGGCTTCCAGTGCGTCAATCGAAGCGGGCTTGTCCCTATAGACATTAGCTTTGACATACCCCCTCAAAAAATAATCTAATGGTGTCAAATCGCACGATCTAGGCGGCCAATTGACCGGCCCGAAACGTGAAATTAACTGTTCACCAAACTCGTGAACGTTTCGCGTGCTGTGTGGCATGTGGCACCATCTTGTTGAAACCACATATCATGCAAGTCAAGAACTTCCATTTCGGGCAAAAAAAAGTTTGTTATCATCGCTCGGTAGCGTTCACCATTGACAGTAACGCTGCGATTCGCATCATCTTTGAAGAAATATGGCCCAATAATGCCGCCGGCCCATAAACCGCACCAAACAGTGGCTTTTTCGGAATGCATTGGTAGCTGTTGCAATGCTTCTGGCTGATCTTCACTCCAAATGCGGCAATTATGCTTATTTACGTACCCATTCAACCAAAAATGAGCCTCATCGCTGAACACAATTTTTCGATAAAAAAGCGGATCCTCGGCCAGCTTTCCAAGAGCCCATTCACCAAAAATTCGGCGTTGTGGTAGGTCGGCTGGCTTTAGTTCTTGCACCAGCTGTATCTTAAAAGGCTTTACGCCCAAATCCTTCCGCAAAATTTTCCACGTAGTGCTGTAACAAAGGCTTAACTGCTGGGAACGGCGCCGAATCGACATTTCGCGGTCTTCTGTCACACTAGCTGATACGGCCGCAATATTTTCTTCACTACGCACAGTACGTAAACGTGTTGGTGGTTTGATGTCCAACAAAGTAAATTTGGTGTGCAATTTGGTCACAATCTTCCGAATAGACTGCTCAGAAGGTCGAGAATGCCGACCATAAAATGGAAGCAGCGCGTGATGAACATTTCGAACCGAGCACGAATTTTGATAGTAAAATTCAATAATTTGCAAGCGTTGTTCATTTGTAAGACGATCCATGGTTAAATTGCAAACTAAACTGAAGCTGTTTGACAGTGACACAAGGTACTAAACACACGTCAGCTGTCAAAACCAGTGTTGCCAAACCCAAACCAGCTAAAAAATCACCCGTTATTTGTGTAGATGCCAAAAATACGTCAATGTGGATGTCCGGGTGCACACAAAGTTAATGTGTCTCATTCAATGCATGCTATCCAATTTCGATAAATTTTCGGCGCACACCAACAAATTTATGCTGTGTGCTGTTTGAATACCTTAAGGAGGCCTTAAAATATTTTAATTCAAAGTCTCCTTCCGCACGAAGAAATAAGTTGCTGGATGCTTTCTTTTAATTTCCTTAAAAATCTCTTTTACCTTTCACACGAAGAAACAAAACAAAAAAAGGGAATAGTTTTGGAAATTTCCCTTGAAAGTCTATTGATTGAACGCACCTTAGCTTAGATGTGAAAGGAAATGTAAAAATCTCTTCAAATCCTCAACCGGAGAGGGGTGAACCTCTCTCTTTCAGCCCTTCTCACCCTGGATCTGAAAGTTGATAGCACTCTGAATCATCATGCAATAGGAGACTTAAGCCTAGTTTACAGTTCCCATGTAAAAAAAAAATCAATTTTATTCCACCTACTCTATGCGCCAAATTTTACAATATTTAAGGCAAAAAATGATTACATGGGTCTAAACCACCTATTGAGTCATAAATTTGCCCTTAATTAATAAACTTTAGGCCTTAAAATGATAAAAAATTATTTTTACACGAAAAAAAAACTATTTGCTTGCAAATACTGTGTTGAGGTGAATACATATATATATTTTTGGAAGTGCTAAGTAAGTTTTACCACCCAAAAAAAAAATGTTCACATCGCTTTTTTCGCATGCATAACAATAGCCAGTACATTGTTTTCATAACATTTTATGGCAGCAATATTTTTTTTCTGCATGAAACTGTAAACCAATTAATTTAGTTAATTTTGCACTTCACCTCAATTATTTTTGACATGCGAGAATATTTGCATAGATTTAAACTAGGCTTTAAGGTTCTGTCAAAATAGACATACAAATGTGCAAACCTAGCAATAATTTCTTTGAAGCTGAAAATTGCTATATACCATCTTTTTGGCATACAAAATCAACTGTGAAAACTCCCCGTCAATCCCACTCCAGTATTTGCACAATGATCATCATTATAAAGGCTTTCCCAAACCAACGCGAATGCGGAGCAATTCGCACCAAATCATTCACATTAGTACTAAATATGACAAATACACAACGCTAAACAACAACAAAAATTCGGCATCGCTTCGCATTTGCGTTGATTTTTGAGAGCCTTAACCGTGTAAACGGTCATTGTGATCTTGTTTTAGCTTGCCTCTTTGTCCTCTCTGAATGTGGTAGATGACATCGTTTATTCGTGTAACAACAGTATACAGGCCTTCCCAATTTTGTTGAAATTTCGGTGTACAATTACCAGTGGCATATGCATCAAGATCATTTACAAAGAGAGAAAGCAATAAAGCAACCATAGAACAAGAATTGGCAGCCATTCACTGGGCGATAAATTATTTTAAGCCATATGTATACGGAAAAGAATTTTTGGTTAGAAGTGACCATACACCTCTTACTTGACTATTCTCTATGAAAAATCCATCATCTAGACTAACCAGAATGCGTTTAGATCTCGAAGAATTCAACTTCGTTATAGAATATATGAAAGGTAAAGATAATTGCGGTGCAGACGCATTATCGCACATAGACTTTGAGCAATTAAACATATCCAACACAGTAATAATAAAGTAAAAACCCGTTCAGAGAAAAGAAGAACGAAAAGAATATTAGTGAAATTTTCTTCACTAATATTCCTAAAATATTCACTAAAATTCCTTTAAAAATTCGCAATGTAAATACTCCTAAAGTATACGAAATACTGAGCTATACCGAGGTAAAAAAAGATGTTCGTTTTAAGTTCGATTTAATAAAAGAAACACCAAGGTGTTACTTAGAAATTGGTAAAAGAATTTTATTAAGCTTTCCTATAAATACTTTTATTATCAATGGAAAAATTGACTTAGGACAATTCTTTCCAAGGCTAGAAAAAGAGACCATAAAGACATATAAAGTTGCAATTTTTATTAAACGATAATTTATTCCGTATGATTTAAATCACTGAATTTAAAAATAATGCAAACAAAAAAATTAAAGATCGCGTTATCTCCAAAATTAAAATACATAACGGAAGGAAAGGAAAAAGCTAAATTAATCGAAACTTTTCATAATGATCCTATACTTGGTGGTCATGCAGGAATTAGCAATTTTTTAAGAAATTAAGAGTGAAATACTTTTGGAAAAATATGACAAAAGAAGTTACTAAATATGTTAAAAGCTGCTTAGAGTATCAAGAGAATAAATCCGTGCCAAAAACGAAAGAACTTTTGTCAATAACACCCGCGTGTGCATTTGACATAGTATTGGTTGACACCATTGGTCCGTTAGCCCGATCTAACTTTGGTAGCCAATTCGCAGTAACTATCATATGTGACTTATCAAAATATTTAATCTCCATACCTATGTCGGATAAACCAGTCAAAACAATAGCCACAGCTATTTTTGAAAATTGTATCCTAGTTTATGGCCCGATGAAAAAAATCATTACTGATAAGGGGTCTGATTATAGAAATCAGACTCTAAAAAAGCTATACAAGCTCCTGAACATAGATCAATCAAATTCCACAGCGTATCACCACCAAACCTTAGGAATTATTGAAAGGTCACATAGGACTTTGAATGAATATTTAAGATCATATATATCCCTCAAGAGAACCGATTTGGGCAGGTGGATAAAATACTTTACGTATTGTTATAACACAACACCTTCTACCGTGCACGGTTATAGCCCATTTGAACTGATATTTGGAAAAATACCAACAGCTCTGAACTTTCTCTATGAAAGCGTCATAGATCCATTGTAAAGGGTGATTTTTTAGTTGGTTTGATTTTGGCAACACTGGTTTTGACAGCTGACGTGTGTTTAGTACCTTGTGTCACTGTCAAACAGCTTCAATTTAGTTTGCAATTTAACCATGGATCGTCTTACAAATGAACAACGCTTGCAAATTATTGAATTTTACTATCAAAATTCGTGCTCGGTTCGAAATGTTCATCGCGCGCTGCTTCCATTTTATGGTCGGCATTCTCGACCTTCTGAGCAGTCTATTCGGAAGATTGTGACCAAATTTCGCACCAAATTTACTTTGTTGGACATCAAACCACCAACACGTTTACGTACTGTGCGTAGTGAAAAAAATATTGCGGCCGTATCAGCTAGTGTGACAGAAGACCGCGAAATGTCGATTCGGCGCCGTTCCCAGCAGTTAGGCCTTTGTTACAGCACTACGTGGAAAATTTTGCGGAAGGATTTGGGCGTAAAGCCTTTTAAGATACAGCTGGTGCAAGAACTAAAGCCAGCCGACCTACCACAACGCCGAATTTTTGGTGAATGGGCTCTTGGAAAGCTGGCCGAGGATCCGCTTTTTTATCGAAAAATTGTGTTCAGCGATGAGGCTCATTTTTGGTTGAATGGGTACGTAAATAAGCATAATTGCCGCATTTGGAGTGAAGATCAGCCAGAAGCATTGCAACAGCTACCAATGCATTCCGAAAAAGCCACTGTTTGGTGCGGTTTATGGGCCGGCGGCATTATTGGGCCATATTTCTTCAAAGATGATGCGAATCGCAGCGTTACTGTCAATGGTGAACGCTACCGAGCGATGATAACAAACTTTTTTTTTGTCCGAAATGGAAGTTCTTGACTTGCATGATATGTGGTTTCAACAAGACGGTGCCACATGCCACACAGCACGCGAAACAATGGCACAATTGCGAGGCGAGTTTGGTGAACAGTTAATTTCACGTTTCGGGCCGGTCAATTGGCCGCCTAGATCGTGCGATTTGACACCATTAGATTATTTTTTGTGGGGGTATGTCAAGGCTAATGTCTATAGGGACAAGCCCGTTTCGATTGACGCACTGGAAGCCAACATCCATGCATTCATTCGTGAGATACCGGCCGATATGTGTGAAAGAGTATGCCAACATTGGACTCAGAGGATGGGCTACCTGAGACGCAGCCGCGGTCAACATTTGCATAAAATTATCTTTAAATATTAAATTGCAAGGTTCAAACTATCGATTCAAATAAATATTTCATTATTTTTTTCGAATTTTTTGTGTTTTTTTTTTTTTTAATTCTAAACCTCTTAAAAAATCACCCGTTATATGCAACGAACACGGCGCACAAGGCAAATTTTTCTATTGATCTGGATGCAGTTCAAGTGTAAAAAATTAAACTGAATTTATATTAAAGCATTAGCTAATAATAATAGTAATTTTTTATCAAGTTTCCATTCACAGAGCAATAAGGTTTGTTTGACATTTATTATCGGCATACATCTTCTCCAAATTATCTTTATATGCAATAGATCGTTGCAATTCGGGTGGTGAGTTCTAAACTGAAGAATTTTGAGGTGGCGAAAGTATTCCGCTCTTAAAGCAAATAAATAAAAACAACATTTTTCAAATATATATAAAACTGATAAAACTTCACCATGCCAATTTTACGTGGATCCATGCCAAGGCTCTGCACACCTTTAGCTAGTTTCGACAGCGGGCTGGTTAAAGTTTTAAGTTGTCTAAAAGTACCATCTGGTTGTGGTGCAGGTTCTGTTGGTAGAGACAGATATCCTGGCGATACCGGTCTATTTCGTTTATATGCTAAAGGTCAAATCAAATAATTAAAATACGAATAATTTGTATTGTATTGCTTTCTAACCATTAATTTTTAAGCACGGTTTTGGTAGAATAATACACCAAATTATCAATGGTAGAAAAATAACATGTTGTAATGCGGGTAACTATCAAATTAAATAAACACAAACTGGGGGGTATATTCTGGATCCGTGAAACAGTGAAGTAATAAATATGACAACGCTTTCACGCCAAATGCGGTTCTCGAAGTGTGAAAAAGGAAAAAAACGTTTTCATATTATATTTCTTTTATCATTATCAATTCATTCTGTGAAAGCCAGTAAATAGAAAAATGATAAACAAAAGTAATTTAAGCTCATTAGATACACCCAAGTCACCATCTTGGCCTTTCTATGACGTCACAATCATCATTTATTATGAGAGATTGAGAAAGATGAGAGGCATTTTTATTTTATTAGTTTCAATTACTCTCTTTGGCAGGTTTTTTATTACGAGTTGCCTGGAGCGTGTTATTGAAGTAATAAAATGATAAAACTCTTTGAGAACTAAAATGATAGTTTTGTTTTTATTTCCCAGTTTCACAGATCGAGAATTGATTCCCTGTAAATAGTAAAACCTTGATTCCTCCTCAGGAGTTACAACTCCATCAGAACTTTGACTAGGAGCCCCTTGAACTGGTGCTGCATTTTCTAAAAGACCTGCTGGTAGTGTAACGTGGTCGGTAAATGAAGTTATTGAAATCGTTAGAACGTCTTCAGACATTTTTGCAATATTGTCCTTAACTTTAAGTTGATTGACATTAGATTTTATTGCTTGGTCGAGTATAGGGCACATGACTATACCGACGCACGCTAGGTAGTAAATCGCTTTCATTGAAACCAGCTGTTTCACAAGACACTTCTATCGCTATTTCTGGCATTTCAACACTTTCTATATACTACTATCGTTGTCTTTAAAATCGGAACTTGCTGGCGAACTTTTTGGTTTCTTGCAAGGTCCTAAAGAGAATACTGCTTTTTCAGCTTCCTTACATGAGTCGACAGGCTGATTTTTTACTTGCGGATTAAGTTGGGTTGTTTTATTATTTTGTTGAATTGATGTAGATAACTTCGCTTTTTTGGGATGGAAGCTATGACCCAGCTTTGAAAATTGACCTGCTACATTGCTCAATGCTTTGGAACTCATTTGAACTAGCTAAGATTCGAAGATATTGCGTTGCATGCCCTAAACGAAGAGATAAAAATGCGTTTTTAGTGAAAAAACGTTTGGTTCTTGTAACAAAAATATTTTATATGAACAAATTCTATTAGAAAACAAAGTTTATTTTGAAGTATAGGAAAAGGTATTGTTATGGCTAGGTGGCTTTTTACATATCTGCAACTAAGTTTAAAATATACAAATTATCAGCAAATAGTTTAACACGACCGGATGGGACGATATTCTATGAGTAAATGCATATGCAATTTTCGAGATGATATTTAAAGTATTGAGAATATTTAAAACATATTATTCTGCTGTGTTATGTGTTAGGAAGGAAGAAAAAACATCTTCATATTTGGCGGTTTTACCTCAGGCCAGTTTTGGCATTTTTGAAATTTTTCATATTTTATTCTTTCAAAATAAAAGAGAAATGAAGTTTGGTCAATTAACCATGCTATTTTTAAGATAATTAAGCGTGTGAGTACCTACTTTTTAAACAAACAAAGTTGACTAACATATACGCTTGGCTGATCTGGAAAATAATCTAGGAAAATATTCTTTCATTAACTGAAATCTCAAGCATAATATTTGTTGGAATTTATGCTCTTATAGTAGGATGGTTAAAAATAAAAGAGGATTACTTTTTATGTAATTCAAGTAGGTACTTAACTTTATTGAAAGGAATTCAAGAACAGAAAAAAGGAAAAGAGAAGTATTAATTAATGATAGGAAGTGTCGTCAATTTTTGACACTCTTGTTTTCTATCGTTAAGATAATATGATATTGAGTTGATTTGTAAGATGGCGCAGCGATGTAAGCATAAAACTTGGGTATATTCAACACCCCCTCTCAAAGTTTTATTTACTTATCATTGTCAATGAAATCCATTTCGAGAGATGAGCTGCATGTGGCATGTTTAACTCGAGGCAGTGCTTTTGTTAATATATCAGCTGGCATTTTGCTGGTCGACATATACTCCAAGTTGACAAGTCCTTGTTGACAAATATCACGAATAAAGTGAAATCGAATGTCAATGTGTTTGGTCCTTTTGTGAAAAGCTGGGTTCGTTGCTAGTCTTTGGGCGCCTTGGTTATCGTTGTAAATTGTTATTGAGTCCAGAGGTGGTCCAAGCTCTGAAATAAGTTGCTTCAATTGTATGGCTTCTCTTGTTGCCTCTGCTAGCGCAACATACTCCGCCTCTGTGCTTGAAAGAGCTACTGCTTTTTGCTTCCGTGCCTCCCAACTAAAAACAGATCCAGCCATTTTAAAGGCAAATCCTGTGTAGGATTTTCGGTCATCTAAGGATGCACCCCAATATGCGTCCGTAAAACAAACTGGTTTTCTTCCAGATTTTCGAAAAATAAGGCCAAAGTTGTATGTTCCCCGGAGATACCGCAGGACACGTTTGGCTGCATTCCAATGTTCGGTTGAGTAGCATGTATTAAATTGGCTCAGCATACTGACCGTATATGCGAGGTCCGGGCGGGTGGAAACTGCCAACTACATAAGAGAACCAATTAGATTTTGATAAGGTTGCTTACCTGCTTGATCATTTTCGATTGATGAACTCTGTAGTTTGATATTTGCATCAAGAGGTGTTGCATGTGGCTTACTGTTTTCCATCTCAAAACGTTTTAGTATTTCCTTAGCATATCTTGGTTGTGATATTGAAATTTGTGTTGTGTCATCGCTTTGTTTAAATTCTAATCCCAGACAGTAGTGTAGGTCTTTCATTTCAAATAGTAGCATGAGTTTCTGTTTGATATCGTTGATCTGATGGCGATTGTCAGATGCGATAATCAAATCATCCACATATATGGCTATAACAAGTGTGGTCTTCTCAGTTCGTAGGACATAGAGACATGGATCATATTTGCTTCTCTGTAATTGTAAGTTTGTTAGTTCTATGTCTAATTTATTATACCATTCAGGCCCAGATTGGCGTAGTTCATAAAGTACTTTCTTTATCAAGCAGGCTTTTGGTTGTTTCCCATTTGATATTTTTTCTCGCCATTTCCTAATAGTATTTCTCGTTTCCATATTTAAAGTATCTGAATTAATGTGATCTAGAGTTTCTTCAAGTAATTCAGGTATTTCCATGTAGACTCGTTCATTTAATTCTCCATTCAAGTAAGCTGTGACCACGTCCATTTGATGGACTTCACATCCATGCTCGACAGCCATTGCTATAAGTAGCCTTATGGAACTAGCTCTAATTACTGGCGCAAAAGTTTCATGAAAGTGGATACCTTCTATTTGAGCAAAACCTTTTGCTACAAGCCTACATTTTCTTCTGTCGATTTTTCCGCTCGATTTATATTTGTCGTAAAAACAAATTTGCTGTAAATTACTTTTTCATCTTTTGGTCTATCTATTATTTCCCACGTTTTGTTCTTAATATGAGCCAGGTATTCATTTTGTATAGCACATTTCCACTCCGTGCCTTCATCTCTACTTAATGCCTCCGCAATGTCCAATGGGTCTTCATCGGTGACCATATTCGCAGATTCGTATTCACAATCTGATTCTTGGCTATCTGGCAATATTCCAGTTGAAAATCGACAAGTGCCTTTATGTGGTGGTGGTGGCCGCACAGATGTTCTCAAAAAATGCTTCTTCTTTCATTTTTTCGTCTTACACCTCTATTATTTTTCTTTGTTGGCTTTGCTGGTTCAATTCCAGGTATTTCCTTTTCGACATATCAGGTATTTCCTTTTCGACATACCCTTCATCAGGACTTCTTTTTCTTCCGTCATGCTAGTAGGTGTCAAAAAGCTATAGAAAATTTGCTTCAAAACAGTCATTGAAAATTACATTTCATTATATGCCAAACGATTCCCTTCAAGGAATAAATTAGTGGAGAAATTTGTCATGGAGCGATGAAACTATTTTTACCCTCCCTTTATTTTAGTTTCATCGCTCAATAATACATTTCTCCACTGCTTTGTTGCCTGAAGGAAATCGTTTGGCATATGGTGAAGTTTAGCCGAAAAAAAATATTTATGCGAATACTTTCACATGTCAAAAATTATTGAGGTTTAATAAGAAATTATTGTTCGCATGATTGGTCTACAGTTTCATGAAAAAAAAAAACATTGTCATGAAATGTCAAGTAAAACAATGGACTGGCAATTGTTTTGCATGCGAAAAAGAATATGGTGAATGAAATATATTCATTTGGATGGTGGGTTTATACTTCCAATAAAATATATTTATTTACCTCTAGACATTATTTGCATTCAAATGGTTTCCGCATCCAAAAATAATTGCTTTCCGTTTTAAGGCCTATAGTTTATTAATTAAGGGTAAATAATGACTCAATGGGTGGTGTAGGCCAAGGCAAACATATTGTAACGACTGTCACATTTGTACTATAACAACTCTGGAATGAACTGTAACCACTCTCGAACATCGAACAAAAGAAACACCTAATTTCGAATTAGACAGGACACAAACCAACCTTCAGAGAGTTTTGGTAACCTTTCGAACTTCCAATAGTAAACGTCAAAAATAAAGCTTTGGAAAAGAAAATGTGTGGGAAATTTCCCCTAGGGAAAGCTCTAGAAGCAAATACTAAAACCTTCCAGCTTTTTCGGGAACCTCGTGAAAAGTATAAAAGCACATGTCTGACCGGCGGAGGACGCAGTTTATTTTTTAATCGTGAATGAGTAAAGTTGGTTGTAATAAAAGTCAAGTGAATTTTTCAGTAGTGAACAATAAATTGTGTGGTAGTAAGAAAAGTAAAGTGTTTTATTTTAAATTGAAATAAAGTGAATTAAGTTTTATTAACGAACCTGAGAAAATATAACATTGGTGTCAGAAGTGGGATAAAACTTAGTTTATTTGTGCTTAGATAGTTTATTGTGCTTTAATAGACAATAATTACAAAAAGTGAACGTGACTGTGAAAGTGAAAATAAAAAAAAGACAATGGGTAAAACTCTAAATGATTTAAATTTTGTTGAACTTAAGGCAAAGCTGAATAAGCGAGGTCTTCCTACTGCTGGAACAAAGAATGATCTTATAATTCGTCTGCAAGAGGGTTTAAGAAAACGTGGAAAAAAACCAGGCACGTTTATATTTGACATTGAAATGGAGGAAGAGCAAGAACAAGCAAGACCTTTGGACGTGAGCAATATGCTGTCTCAGCTGCTCGCCAAATTTGAAGAACAACGCAACGAACAAAAGAATCTTCTCGAACGATTCAAACAACAAAGCCAAGAGCAAAAGAACAACAAAGCCAAGAACAACGCAATGAACAAAAGAACCTTTTTGAACGATTCGAACAACAAAGTCAAGAACAAAAGAATCTTCTAGAACAACAAGGCCAAGAACAAAGGAATCTTCGAAATCTTCTCGAAGATAAGTTAGAAGCCTTTGACAACAGAATTATTGCACTTGACGAGAGTGTCGATAAACAATTGTCGACAATAGAAGCAAAGTTCGAAAATAAAATCGAATGCATTACAAATCAATTGGATAAAGTAAAGAGAATGAAGATTCGAGAAAGTTCTGGTGAATGTTCAAAGAGAAAGGAGATGCATCCACCAACCTTTGATGGACAAACTTCTTGGTCAGTCTACAAGAAACAGTTTGAGGCAGCCGCAGCAACGAATGGCTGGGACGAAGAGGACAAATATATAGCTCTGACGCTTGTCCTAAGAGGAACTGCTGCTGAACCGCTACAAACCATACCAGCAGATAAGAATGGGACCTTCAGTGCTCTTGCTCAGGCCATTGATAAACGCTTTGGAGATGACCTTATGCAAGAAGTCTTCCGCGTTCAACTCAATACTAGAGTACAGAAGAGAGGAGAAACTCTGCAACAGCTCCAAACAGACATCGAACGGTTGGCACATCTGGCATATCCGGCTGCAGGGGATGAAATCATCAACCAATTCACAACAGAAGCCTTTGTCCGTGCTGTATCTGATATCAACCTTCAGCGAGCAATTCGAACTGCTAGAAAACGCACACTTCCTGAGGCATTAGCGTTCGCCCTGACTATGGAAGCAGCAGAACAGGCTTCTCAAGGAGTCCATCGAGTAAGAGAAATAGAAATTGAGGAGTGTTCATGCCAGAGAACAGCGTTGCAAAGAAACCAGCGAGATGGACCAGCTCAATGCTGGAACTGTAACAAGACCGGACATCTCCAACGTCAATGCAGATTGCCATCTAGAAGACCTGCATGTCAACAATGTGGACGCAGAAATGGAAACAACAACACCAATACTCCAACTCTGCCTGTTTCCCAACCGGGAAACGAGTAAGAACCAACTTCGACCGGCAGAAGCTGGTTTCTGGTATCGATGGCCCCAGAACCAATATTCAAGTCTCGCAGACTAAACGAAACAATAAAAATCTGACTGTGGGGGCAACATAAAGCGGCAAGAAACAAGTGGCTACGATCGACACCGGTGCCACGGCCTCCATTATTCGAAGAGACTTGGTGAAGATGACATGGCTGCATAACACCAACACCTACCGTCTGAAAACTGCAACAGGAGAGCCAGCCAGAGTGTACGGAGAGAGTCTTACGATCCATTTGGCAGAACTGGAGTTTTCACATGTGTTTCTGGTAGCAGATATTTGTGACGAAAGCATCGTTGGAATCGACTTTATGAAAGAGCACGGAGTAATCCTTGATATCGGGAAGCAAGTTCTTAAGTATCGAAATGTGGAGATACCTATGGTTTATGACAATGAAAGCACATAAACTCTAAGGACTGTCATAAAGGAAGATATTTGCCTGCCACCTTCTTCAGAAGTGTTCGTTTGGACTAAAATAAAGGGTGATTTGGGAAGCCATTGGTACCTTATGGTAGAGCCAGACTCTGAGCAGTCTTTCCAAAACATCATCCTGGGGAAGACTCTTGTCGCACCAAACAACAACATGGTGCCCGTACGGATACTTAACATCAAACAGCAGCTAAGTGCCGCTGGAAGCCTCCTTCACGAGCACGCTCTTCACCCAGTGGGCAGTATGGTCGAACACAACTGGTGCAGCATCTAAAAAAAAAATTCTAAAAGCCCTTGGGCATCCCCAGTCGTCCTTGTCAAAAAGAAGGATGGAAGTACTCGATTCTGTGTAGACTATCGGAGGCTGAACGACGTGACAAAGAAAGACTGCTACCCTCTGCCAAGAATCAGCGATACTTTGGATGTGATGGAAGGAGAAGAATGGTTTTCAACATTGGACTTGAAGAGTGGCTACTGGCAAGTAGAAATCCATTCAGAAGATCGAGAAAAGACGGCTTTCATCACAGGAAATGGTCTGTGGCAATTCAAAGTAATGCCTTTCGGACTATGCAACGCTCCGGCAACATTTGAGCGTTTGATGGAGTGCGTTTTACAAGGACTTACTTGGAAGCCATGCCTGCCAAACGCCCATAGAACTTTTTTAGATTTTATTGCTAAACTTAAGACTGGATTTCTCATAATGAAACATATATTTGTCTCATAGTGTTTTCATTAAATGATTTAAGCATTTTCTAACATTTAATCACTCTAATCTTATACCTAGAACAATTATCACTCATGTATGTAAATTGAAAGTCTTTTAATAATTTTGTTTTCAAATTTAACCTTTAAACGTCATTTTTAAGTCATTAAAATCTCTTAACAAGAGCTAAGAAAGTAACAACTACAAAACTCTAACTATAGGATTCATATGAGATGTAGCACTGACAGCAGCTTTATTTGATTCATACAGCAGTCGTTCTTTTTTTTAACGTTTTGAATGTACATTGTTTTCAGGCGTTCAGTTTTCTATGGGTCTGGCTACCTGAATGAAACATTGGATCCTGATTCATGAAAATGTATTTTATTTTGTGACGAATGTGAACTATCGGTGATAGACTTTCTTTTTATTTTATTTCGGTGTAATATAAGGTTCTTCTGACAAAATTACGCTTGAATTTGACTTAAATATTCATGCAACGGCGTAAGCCCATTGTAAAAATTTTAATGTTTTAAACTTCGTAAGTCTGTCACAATTTGTATGGAAAATTAGACAGATTTACGAAGCTTAAAATTTTACTACGTCTATAATTTTGTTGCGGAATGTTAATTTTTTGATATTTTTTGTTCATTTATTCCAAAAATTATGACGTTATAATGAAGATTTATTGTTCAGAAAAGGTAATGCATACAATTTAATATTTCAAACTTTGAGATTTCATCTTTTTTTTAAACATCAACAATAATTCACATTCTTAAGAATAAAGGGAACGCATTACCGATTTGTTCTTGGTTCGTTTGATAGATGTCAAAATAAAGTCGCATTAAAGCATCAGACTTCTCATAAAAAAGTGTTTATTTACATACCAACATAAATGGACAACACTCTCATAAAAATATCTTTTTAAGAGTTAAAAGTATCGATACGACAGCAGCCATATTTAAATTTGAACGTAGTGTTTTTTATATAGTTTGAGGCTTACCGTGATATGAAATTAAATTTTGAATTATTTTTTTTTTTTTGGTTTTCCATTATGATGAATTTATTTAAGGTATATTTATGTATATACATGTATTGATAGTGATGTTTATTTTGTTCAACATTAAATGAAAAAGAAGTATTTTTACAATTATATTCGTAATGTAAAGTTTTGTATTTAAATACTGTCCTTAAGTTCTTTGTCTCTTAGGAGCATCATCAAGTTAAAATAATGACATTTATTTACAGATCATCTGAAATTCGCACTGTATAGTGACAAAATTGAAAGTCAGTAATCATTGGTAGTTTCGTAATAAGGAACGTAAAACCATTTAAGGCTGCTAACATTTTCATAAGGATGTAGGAGTACTCTCCTAGAGTTAATATAACTCCCGAAAGAAAGTCTCACAAGCCTCTAGGAAACTCTTATGAGAAGAAAATTGTTACTTGGGTGGTCTATCTGGACGATGTCATCGTTTATGGTAAAACATTTGATGAGTATTGTGGAAACCTTAAGGCTGTGTTCCAGAGGCTTCGAGAAGCAAACTTAAAATTAAATCCAGACAAGTGTGCATTCTTCAAGTCTGAGGTAAAATACTTGGGACATATCATCTCTTCAAAAGGAGTGAAGACTGATCCAGAGAAAGTAGACACTGTTAGGAATTGGCCAACTCCACAAGATAAACATCAACTTCGGAGCTTTCTTGGTCTAGCCACGTACTATCGTCGTTTTGGTAAGGATTTCGCTGGGATCGCGAAAAGTTTGCATCAGCTTACCGAAAAAGTCAAACCATTCAAATGGTCAGGTGAGTGCGAGAACAGCTTTCAGGCACTCAAGTAGCGCCTCTGCAATACACCTGTTCTGGCCTATCCGACACCAGGAAAACCATTCATCATCGATGCTGACGCATGTAACGTGGGAATTGGAGCCGTGCTATCGCAAGTTCATGGTGGAGAAGAGAAGGTCATTGCCTATTAGAGCAAGGTACTCTCAAAGCCAGATAGAAATTATTGTGTGACCAGAAGAGAACTTCAAGCTCTAATATCGGCTACAAAACACTTCCATAAGTACATCTATGGGCAGAAGTTCCCTTTTCGAACAGACCATGGCGCACTTAATTGGCTTTTGAACTTCAAAAATCCAGAAGGTCAAGTGGCAAGGTGGATTGAGAGATTGCAGACATACGACTACCAGATTCAATATCGACGAGGAAGGTTGCACTCAAACGCAGATGCCTTGTCTCAGAGACCCTGCAAACCGGACTGCAAGCATTGCACACGTCAAGAAGAAAAGGAGGTAGCTGCCATCCAGCGATAAAGAATCGATCCCATTTACGGTTGGAGTAATGAAGAACTGAGGACCGCCCAGCAAGAAGACTCGGATATTGAACCCATTCTGGCATGGAAAGAACATCAGGAGAAACCAGAATGGGGTGACATCTCCGATAGAAGTCCAACTCTTAAGGCGTATTGGGCACAATGGGACTCACTTCATGTGCAAGAAGGAGTGCTAAGACGACATGAGGGAGCTTCCGGAGGACATTTGGGGATCAATAAGACACTGGAGAAGGTAAGGCAGCGATTCTATTGGCTACATGCAAGAGAAGACGTTGAAAAATGGTGCCGCAAATGTGATACTTGTGCTGCAAGCAAGGGACCAGGTAGAAAAATCCAGAGTAAAATGCAGCAGTATAACGTGGGCACGGCTTTTGAGAGGATTGCAATAGACGTTGCGGGACCTTTTCCAGAAACCGAAAGTGGAAACCGATACATCCTGGTAGTAATGGACTATTTCAGCAAGTGGCCTATGGTATTTGCCATCCCAAACCAGGAAACTAAAACAGTCGTGGATTAGATTGTTTTCAACTGGATTGGCAGGTTTGGTGTGCCGATGGAACTTCATTCAGATCAAGGATGAAACTTCGAGTCCAAAATCTTTCTGGAAGTTTGTACACTCATCGGCATTAAGAAAACGAGGACAACACCGCTTCATCCACAATCTGATGGAATAGTTGAACGATTCAACAGGACCCTTAAAGAACACCTTTCCAAAGTGGTAAGCGACAACCTACGAGACTGGGATGGGCATATTCCATTATTCTTGATGGCCTATCGAAGTGCAGTACATAGCTCAACAGGACATGTACCATCAGAAATCCTGCTCGGGAACACAATACGACTGCCAAGTGAAATAAAATTTGGATGTTATGGTAATGAGCCCCAAAAAATAGACGACTTCGTGGAAGACCTGAAAGAAAAGCTTCTTGACATTCACGAAAGGACAAGGGCAAATATAAAGCTATCAAGTGATCGGATGAAGACACGATACGACACAAAAGCAACAACGAACGGATTCCAAGCGGGAGAACTTGTATGGTTTTGTATACTTTCACCGAAACTTCAACAAAATTGGGAAGGGCCGTATACTGTTGTCACTCGAATAAACGATGTCTTCTACCGCATTCATAGAGGACATAGAGGCAAAATGAAAGTAGTTCACAGTGACCGTTTACACCCTTATAATGGTGGAGGATGTGATAGATTTGCTCGGGACGATCAATCTTAAGGAGGGGGCAGTGTAACGACTGTCAAATTTGTACTATAGCAACTCTGGAATGAACTATAACCACTCTCGAACATCGAACAAAAGAAACACCGAATTTCGAATTAGACAGGACACAAACCAACCTTCGGAGAGTTTTGGTGATCTTTCGAACTTCCAATACTAAACGTCAAAATGAAAGCTTTGGAAAAGGAAATGTATTGGAAACTTCCCCTATGGAAAGCTCTGGAAGCAAATACTAGAACCTTCCAGCTTTTTCGGGAACCTCGTGAAAAGTATAAAAGCACATGTCTGACCGGCAGAGGACGCAGTTTATTTTTTAATCGTGAATGAGTAAAGTTGGTTGTAATAAAAGTCAAGTGAATTAATTTCAGTGGTGAACAATAAATTTTGTGGTAGTAAGAAAAGTAGAGTGTTTTATTTTGTAAAGTAAATAAGTGGAGAATTGAAATGAAGTGAATTAAGTTTTATTAACGAACCTGAGAAAATATTACAATATTTTTCCTTGAATATTATACAATTTGGTGCACATAATAGGTGGAAAATGGTGAAAAAATAGGAAGACGCTTCTAAAAAAACACGTTTTTTTTTAACAAAGACACTTTTTTTGAAGAGCAAGTGAGCAGTTTTGTTCGTTAGTAAGAATTTAATATTTGGAATATCAGTCACTATATTTATCAAAATTTTATTTGTAAGTGAGTTTATGTTTTATCAAAATTCGGATATTGTAAGATAAAAGGGCTTAAGAGCGCCTCTTTTGAATATTGGAATGCATTTTCACATTCAGGCGTCCATCAAAATTTTATATTTTTTCGCGTTAAGCATTTAAGGTGAATTGAATGAGAAGCGAAGGTTGAGATAAAGCGTCGATAATAATTACAAAATGCAACAATTCTTCTTACTGCGTCGGAGTCTTTTGGTGTTGGGTAATTTCTAATGATTTCATATTTGCTATTATCGATTCCGTAAGGAAGTCTTTTAAATCGAAATGAGTCTTCCGTTGTTGAAAAGGATGTTATGTCCCTAGATTCTTTTTCTATTTCAATTTGGTGAAACCCAGACATCAGATCTAGACATGAAAAATATTTTGCACGCCTTAGTTGATCCAAGATGTCATCTATTCTTGGCAAAGGGTATTTATCAGCTACTAATTTTGTATTAATTTGTCGGTAATCAAAAACTAGTCGCCAGCGTTTTTCAGAAGATTTGGGAGAGATTTTTTTGGTGATAAAAGCATTGGGCTGTTGTATTCGGAAATAGATGGTTTTATAATATCATCTTCTTTTAATTTTTTAACTTACCTACTAATTTCATCTTTTTGAGAATAAGTTGTTCTATAATACTTAATATGAAATGGTGTATTATCCTTAATTCGCAACTAATGTTTATAAAAATTATTAGTTGTCATTGTATCAGTTTCTAAGGCGAATATATCTGAGAATTAACCAGTCTTAAATACAGTTGTATTTTTTATAAAATCTTAACCTAATATTCTATCACTCGGCATAGAAAAATTCTTATCCACGATTTGAAAACTGTGTTTAATCAAAATATTTATATTAAAAATCAATTTACCGGTAGTCTGACCAAGAGAATGCACTACGCCAATGCCTATTCCACTTATCTTGGACGTATGAATATTGTTTATAGATCTATTGGGATGAAGTTTGTTTTCCTTAAATAACATCGGCACCTGTATCTTTAAAGAATGTGTTTGTGCTGTAGTGGTAAGGGTCCCTTTCTTTTTGGTAGTTTAAGCGTACCACGCTATCGGTATATAAGCGTACCACGCTGTGTTGGTTAAAGCGATTACTCGCCGGCAGATTGAGACAATAAAATTTTAAACTTTAATTTTCGTGTTCAAAGCACCAGTCTGGTTTTTATTGAATCTTAATATTCCTTATATACCAATTTGTCTAAAAGTTTTAATACTTTTCTATCTTACTTCTACACATTCAATTTCAAATTCAAAAGTTATTCTATTTTCCTATTGGCTACAATATCTAAGTAAGGATCTTACTACTATTGAGTGACAATCAATGCAATCGAGTAGAATCTTTGTATATAAACTTTATAGTAATATCTTTGTATATATATTTCATAGTAATATCATGGAGTCGTTTTTATTTACGCGCTGTTTGTCCAGTGGTGCGCTCGCGTCGCTAAAGTTGCTTTATTATTTTGAAAATTGTGTTCATAACAATGGCATTTGTATCTGGTTTGGTTGTTGGCTTATGAGTATGGATTCTCTTTTTTCTTTTGCTATGAAACAGTTTCGAAATGCAATGGTGGTTGTTTTTTTTCTTAGTTTCTTGTTCGATTCTCTTTTTTCCCCGCGTTCGTCTTTTGTTTCGTTCTTGATGAATGAATTTTTGTTTGTATTTAGATATTTCTTCTGTTTGTAAAACAGAAAAATATATGAATGATGGTTTCAAGCAGAGATTATAGGTGAATATAATAATAATTAATAATCTCTTGTTTCAAGGTAAACTTTTTTATTTTATAAATTTGTGTATTTTGACTTCTGGGGGTGGAGAATATTTATTTCGTTTAATTATTTTTTTCAGTAGGTATGAAAATTATAATAAATAGGTATACCTTTTAGGTAAATGACAGAAGTGGTTTAATTGAAAAAAAAAAATGTTTCAATTAACAATTTGGAAAAGAAAAGAATGCAAATACCATAATAATTTCAAAAAAGTATTAACCTATTAGTTTAAACTTCAAAAAAATTATGTATGTGGATGTCTCTACCTGATTTTCTTTTCGTAAATGGGTAGGTTAATTAGATTAATTTATTTGTATTCGTTTTAGATACAAACATTTCTTCAGGAGAAACCAAAAAAAAAAAAAAAAAAAAAAATGATACGGGTATATATATGGGTATATACATACATATGTAGATAATTTTAATTTCTAAAAAATATCCTTTGTATACCATTTGATTGATATACATGGGTATGTAATCATAGTAGGTGCTTTAACGGCCATTCCAAAGCGTTTTTTATAAGAAGGTTATATTTGTTCACGAAACTCTGTGATTTTGCTTCCCCAAAAAAATAATTAAATGTAGCAAGTTTATACCTATGTACACAAAAATAGATGGTTACGGAGTAGACACGCTCAATTTATAGATTTCCGGCCTTTTTCTTAAGAGTGTTCCGGATGGCGATTTTGAGAAAAAAAGATTGTGAAGCGCATAGTTGTCCGATGAAAATGAAAACACATCTTTGACAGTCAGTTTCCTATAGCTAACGGTATTTTTTGAAGTTTTTTTTTCTAGTGGATATAAATTCAATTTATTTTCATTTAGTATATAATTATAATTATATCATTTGACATTGATATTTTAAGTTCTTAAAAGGCACTTTACAGTTACTTTTACAAAATGATTTTTTTAGTGCATAAATACCCCTACAAGTGACCAATTAGTAAAAAATAAAAAGTTTTACAAAACAGAGTATGTTATGAAAGTGAAAAACGACCTTATATATATGCAAATAAAAAGTTAGCAAATTACTGGTTTTGTTCAGTTGGGAACACTCTTAAAGTTAAAAATTGTGCGCAGTCCATCAAGATAGAAGTTGATTTTCTTGCACACTTTTATTAAGCTTACATATTCTAAGAACCATCTTTGGTGTAATGCTTAATTTCATTTTACTTTAATACAAAATATTAAAGATGGTAACGGAGAAGATAGCTAATGGTAACGGAGGAGACACGTACGATTTAAAATTCATTTTTTATTCCTAGGTATAAAATTTTATTTGAATATTTAAATTATTGCCATCAATGAGAAAAGTAATCAAGGTTATTAAATCAAATTTGTGTAAAATTTAATAGAAATCGGTTAACGTTTACATCGTACAAAATACATGGGGTTTCCACAGTTTTTATGTTTATGTTAAGTTTATTGAAAATCTTTCAACTTGGCACATAAATTAGGTAAGGTGTATTAATAAAATATTTTCAACAATTTTGTTCGTAAAACTTGTATTCGTGCATTATACAAAATTTGGTCAATTCAACAAATATTTCTTAGAAAAAATTCGATACGAAAATTGTGCATAACAAACATTTCGTGCTATATACAAAAGGCCTTTCGTAATTTGTCTTGAACAAATTTTAACTCATATGTACGAAATATTTCGTTCGATGATAAGGAGAAGTGTTTATTCTATTGTAGTCATTTTACTTACGATATAACAACAAAATATTTTTTAAATAGTACCAATCATAGATAAACTAATAAAGATGGCAATCCTCAGCTGTCAGTTTGATTTGCCTACAAGCTGAAGCGAACAGCTGTAAAGCTGCAAAGTATTAGTGAAAAGCAGTACAAGCCGCACACATAGAATCAACTAGTCACTCACCACTAGTGACAGCCGCACACATAGAAGCAACTAGTCACTGACCACGGTCTGTATAGGAATGGTGAATTAATTTGTCGGTTATTTTTGAAAATCGTGGACATGTTCAAAAAGTATTAAAACCTGAACAACGAAATTTAAAGTGCTAACTTAACCTTATATATCATCCAAATTAAAATTATGTGGAAGATTTGGAGCAACTTTAAATAAAAAAAGGTGTAGGTTACTGGTTTAATACCCGTGACAAATAAGTGGTACGGATATTATAGTGTGTCATGTTCATGTTATAAACTACGAGAGCAAAATGGTAAAAGCATGGTTTCAAAACTTGAGTTTTTCTTGTTTACACGAGCATTGATTTTTTTCTTGGTGACGAATTCGAGAACTTAATTTTAGTAAACAAAAATTGTCAATATAACACTTAACAGGATGTATGTCAGCTAATTTCTAATACTATAATATCCATACTATCGTTTTTATACCAGTAGTATGTCTCAGGTATAAAGCCTTAACTAAATTGGCCACTTTTTGCAATATTACAAAAGTAAAAAAAATTCCCGCTAGAGCAGTTGTTTTGTGAAAAAAATACACAAATTTTTTCTTAAATAAAAATTCAAGTTCCCTGCATCATTTTTATAAGTTTTTCAGTGAGAAACACTATACTAAAATGAGTTGGAAAATTTTCACTATTGTACTTTTTCACTTTCTTGACTTATAGGGCTCATAAAGTGGTAACCACATAAGCCAAAAAACTGACAACTTTGAAACTTATTTTGGGAAAGTGTTTCTCACTGGGAAACTTATGAAAATGATGCAGGAAGCTTGAATTTTGATTAAAAAAATGTCCACGAATTTAGCCTAAAGTTCTGTTAAAGCTCATATAAAATAAATACAATTCGTAGTTATGGGAAGTGCATGAACAGACTTGTAGTTAAGGCTAAATACGCAATCTAATACTACGTTCCTACGAAACCGATCTAGAGTTTTTATTGAGATTTCATCGAAATATTCATGAAATCTTGTTCCATATACTTGAAATATCAATAGTTTTTAACCACAAGCTCGAATTTCATTTTGGTGGGAACATATAGCGACAAATTGTTTTTGTCTTTATTTTCATTGGTGTTGGGTGTTTACACGGGATTATTTGGTTTGGGGTTGCCTTTATTTATTAGTTAAATCCACACCTAAAGCCGTTTTTCTTTTTTTTAATTCAGGCTTTATGAGTGCAATTGAATTAAAAGCTCCTTCAAACCAACACCAAATCATAGCAAACTATTCGCAATGATACAAAATATAACAGATAAACAATGCTGAACAAAAATTAACAAAACTTTCGTCAACTCTCTTCCATTATGCAAATTAATTTCATATTCGATTAATATACCTTCATATTCGATTAATATACCTACTACCTACTCTTGTGCACTATTGAAGTAATAAATGAAAAGCCGACTACGCAAAAATGTAGCTACGAGTAGGGAATGTGAAAATAGATTTAAATTTTCGTCACTTTGTTTTAAGCCTCACCCAAACCAACGCGAATGTGGAGCGATTCGCAGCAAATCACTGACAATAGTACAAAATATGACAGTTACATAACGCTAAACAACAACAAAAATTCGTCGTCGCTCCGCATTCGCGTTGGTTTGGGAGAACCTTTACACTGCTGCACACTAATTTACGCCAAATACGTACCAATGTGAACCGGGCCCTACTTTGGTTTCTATTTGTTGAACACGCTCCGTGGTCAGAATTATTCACCTTGGTCTGTCAATTAGATGTCAAAACAAAACCAAATACGGGGTGTCCCCTATTTCATGCAGGATAATTTATGAAATAATATTTTTAGAAAAATAAATTTATTAAGAAGGGCCGATTATATCTCCCCTTTTAGATAAGAAATAAAAAAAAATAAAAATTAATCAAAATTAAATTAATTTTTTTTGAATGAATGAAAATAACTTAAAAATACGACATCAGCTACGAGATCATGCTATAATTTCTTAAAATCCATTCTCGAATCAATTTTTCAAATTAAGTTGTTTCGTAATAATATTTTAAAAAATAATTTTCAAACTTTAAAGTAAAAAAAGTTGATGTTTTTGTTAAAACTATTTAATTTTTGTACATTATGAATTATGATTTCAGTAAAAAGTATTCAATACTCCTATATTCAACACTCAAAACCAAATACTTAGATGTTGTGAAGTTTAAAAAAATCAAAAATAGCTATTGTTGTTTTATTATATTCGATAGAGATGCGCATCTGGATTAACTTTTAACACGTCCAACAAAAACTATTTTGAAAATTCCTCAGTTATCTTTTTTGTAATTAAAGTTAATCCAGATTAATACCCGATTCCCGACAGAAGATAATAAAACCCACCTAATATCTACTTTAATACTTCTAAAGTGGAAATTGAGAGTTAAGTGGAGTTTAAACAACAAATTGAAGTTCCGGGTGTCAAATTGCAGAAAAACTATTGTTTTATTTCGTACTTTCTTAACTATTTTTTTCCTTAGAATATATCCAACAATAATTTTAAAATTATTCTGGATGAAGAAAGGGCCACCCTGTATTATATGCAAGATGCATTGAAGATGAACGGAAATCTGAGTGATTGAAAACAATTTATAGATTCATTTTTTGTATTTTATTATAATTGTGGATGAATATTAACTATTAATTACAATTGTTTGTATACATTAAACAATTTAGCAACGATATTTTTGTTTTTAGCCGAAGAATTTTCAAAACTATTTTCCAATTTTCAAAAGAAAAAAAACTTAGCTGTCAAAACAAATAAATCTCACCGCGTTACATTGTTGTTGCCATTCACATCTATTCACCGTCACGAAGTGAAATTACAAATACAACAATGTAAACAAATGGGTTTTGGAGGGTGAAACGTACGAAAGATTGGCTTCTTGGTAATTGATATTCTCTGGTACCAATGTTAATGGACATTTATTTGAAAAATTTCAAAATATCCCGATTCCGTAAATGATTATGCGTATAAAAACATTATCAGCCGTATTTATAAAGAACATTCAAAGGCTTCGTAACTTTTAAATGCCTCTAAATTGCTCTTAAGTGCGAAATCTGTATCTATAATCAATTTTCACTACTAAGCAACGTTACTTAAATGCATCTTAGCTTAAACGCCATTCACCGCGTTTAAAGGTTACTTAAAGCCATCTTAAACATATTTTGACATTCGAGGCCAATTGTTTTTTGTTTTTATTACAGAGATATAGGTATGTATGTACGTAGTTTTAATATTTTTGCTGCAGATACCTAATGAAAGTTTTAAGATTTGTGGTTTGCTTTCATAAATTGAATTGTAAAATAAATTGTATCGATTTATTAACATATTTTTTTGTAAACAGGCCAGGGTGTGAATTAAAAAATTAAATAATAAGGTTTCTGAATAGAAACATAAAAGCATCACAAACCAAAATGGAATCATGTTTCTTTTCGTTTGCATTTATTATTGCTTCTCTTTCTCTCTTATATATACATATGCTCATCTTTTGGTTGCACTGTTTGCAATCTGTCAAAAAACAGCTGAAAAGAATATGTATTAGTGAGTTTTCTCACGTTACGTTACATATCAATCGTTTAGTTAAGTAGCAATGGAAATTTGATTTTAGATGAGGATTTAAGTAACGAGATTTAAAGACAATTTAAATATATAAGCAAACTTAACTAAATAACCTCTAAGAGGCATTTTAAGAAAATCTAATAAATTCGGCTGTATTTGTTTTTCAATCGTTAAAGTGTTGGGTCGTGACTCGTGAGAGTGTAGATACAGTAGTTAAAGTAGGAATATTGTTAACACTAATTTGTATAATAATTCTTTTTCTATTACCTTTTATAGTATCAATATTAACTTGAAAATGTTCTGTAAGTACATTAGTGTTGTAGGTACAAAAAAATATTTCATGAATTACTGTTTTCGGATATCTACTATCAACTTCCAGCCTATCCCATCTAAGACCATGATCCTTTTTAAGACGTACTGCCTCTTGCAACAAAGTGAAAAATCCTTCAGTAAATATTGTTTTCCCTCTTTAAAAGAGATCGGGCTTAAAATTATAGGTCCTCTATCTTTCTGTCGACTTACAAGTTGCAACACGTACACAGAAAAACTTTTAAATAAGTCATCCTCTCTCAACTCTCCACAAGTTTTTAGTAAAATATTTATATTAACATATAATGAAAAAATAATTTATACCCAAAGATTTCGTACAATACACAAAATATCCTAAAATATTTTGTAAGTATTTTCTACAAAATTTTTGAGAAAATATTTTGTAAATTCAACTTTTGATTACAAATTACATCTATTGATTTTTATAAGGTAGGTACCTACATATTTTCTTTTTCAAATTGTAACTGAAAATATTACCTTCTATTTTTTAATTAAAAAACTTCCTCATTACCTTATGCCTACATCATTTCTTTTAGCAATCTTCTTTACTAACTGAAGAAATAAATAAATAAATAATACAAACACAACCACTACTCACCCTTAAAAATCAAAACGAAGAAATTTTTCAAAACAACTTTTCAATATATGTTAGGAACCTATCTACATACATTCATATTGGCTCATTCCGAACAGAAATCCTTTAAATTATAACAAAAATGAGAACTCTTGCCATTATTTAAAGGTCGAGAAGAACAATAATAATGGTATACCTCTGCAAGTGTACACATGCACCTGCACAAAAAGGACTAGGAAAAGCTAAAAATTCAAAAAAAAAAAAAAACAACCGCCAACAAGGCTACCATAATGTTTTCCCCCCGCAAACAAGAGAAGTCCACCAACTTTTCTTTAAAATATTTGTAGGTATGCCTCACAAAAATTCTGAAAAGAAAATACTAAATGAAATTCTTGTCAAGATCGAGGCATATGAAAATCATAAATAAACAATGTAAAGATGGGAAACTTTCGTACGTTTCACCCTCCAAAACCCATTTGTTTACATTGTTGTTTTTGTAATCCGACTCCGTGTCGATGAATAGATGTGAATTGCAACAACAACTTAACGCGGTGAATTTAATTTGTTTTGACAGACCAATTTTTTTCCAAACTTGATATCATGTTTTTTTTTATTTTAGTGCGTCTGCCATTCTGCATCGTTATTTTATTTATCTTTTTATATTTGTTATTAATTTTTTCGTTTTTTGATGAATAATAACAACAAATATTTAGTTGTGCCAGAAATTTTAAGTAATATTTTTAATTTTATCAAAAATTTCCGGCAACCAACTTTCCATTAAATTTTAAGAATTCATAAACTTAGTGACATTTCTGAATTCACCTCAGGGGATGTGTTCTAAAAATTCTTGTTTTGAGGGTGCAAACACACTTTTTTCAATGGAATATTATTGAAAGGTACGACTGCACCATCAATATGTTTACCTAAATATAATTTTTTAAAACGAATTGCAGCCAAATGGTTTGCCGTTCCAATAAAATTGAGTTGTTGATTATAGAAATCGCTAATTGGCCAATATTGGTAGGTTAGATGCATTTAACCAGATTCTGTGACTTACTTACTTCAAATTTAATCTAATGTGAACAAACTGGCCCTGATTCTCCACTATCACTTAGTTGGCCTTAACCATCATTTAACCTGAGTTAATCCAATTTTAATTCACCGATTTGGTGAATTAAATTTAATGAACCATTGATTAAAATTTGAACATACATATTTTGATAAAATGTGCAATTCTTTTTAGCTAGTTACATAGTTAAGGCTCTCCCAAACCAACGCGAATGGGGAGCAACGACGAATTTTTGTTGTTGTTTAGCGTTATGTATTTGTCATATTGTTTGCTGTTGTGAATGATTCGCTGCGAATCACTCCGCATTCGCGTTGGTTTGGGAGAACCTTTAAGCAAAAAGAAAATTCAATACATATTATAGTATTAGTTGTGTTTTTTGTAACTCAAAATAATTCTGTCTAAAAAAACGACAACAAAACAAAGCAATTTACTAGTCAAATACAACAACAACAATATTAATTCAGAATTAAGCCTCTCCCAAACCAACGCGAATGCGGAGCGATTCGCAGCAAATCATTCACAATAGTAAAAAATATGACAAATGCACAACGCTAAACAACAACAAAAATTCGCCGTCGCCGCGAATTCGCGTTGGTTTGGGAGAGCCTTTAAGGTAGAACTAGAATAGCCAAAGTAGTGGTCGTAGGAAACCGGGTGAAAACAAGTAATCCATATGACGCACACATAATTGCGAAGTGGTACTCTTCGTTTAGTTTTCGTTAACTTCTCCCGTCAGACGGGAGAGTCCTCACCTTGGTGGAAGCGAACTAAAAGAATTTGGTGCTTGGTGCATAGTTTTCCAGTCTTTTTTTTTTGTTCAATGTATGAGTGAAACAAAATCTTAAATCACTGTGCTGTAAATAAGTAAAAACAAATTACATTGAACAAATAATAATTAAATGTTAAATGTTTGCTGGTTATATAAAATGGCAGACCAAGGCAAATGTTAAAATGTCCCGATGTCGTTTTTTTTCCCAAAGTCCATGGACATGTATAAAACGTAGCTATTATTATCCAGACTAATTTTGATAGTTCGTTTCTGTGGAGATCATAAATCTGTGGAAGTATTCCAGTAAGAAATACAAATTTAAGGAATAATAGGATTTTCACAACAAACCCCAAAACCAGACTTCGGCAAAAACTTTTCAAAAACCATTCACACCAAACATTACACTATACGTTTTCGTTTGACACTAAAGTTTTTCTTTCACCAACCACTTACAATTATCTTTTCATTTTGTTGTTTTTTTCACTTTTATGGATGTAAAATGGTGATTATTTATATAAATATGATCCATATAAAAGCATCCAATCAGTTTCTTTGACATTTTACTAGGCACTGAACTTTCTTAAAGTTACGTATTTTTCGTTCATCTTTGAATTCCAACAAGTTTTCGCCTGGTTTTATATAAAACTTATGTTTTTCGAAAATCTGAAGCTCAAAAAAATGTATGTGAAAACTTGTGTTTTCGATTAGGTTTTTCTGCAAAGCCGATATTTTCGCGAAAACCGCGTTTTGAGTTCGATGTAAAAATGCTAACATACGTATCTTCTATGAAATTTCATATTTCACAAACAAATTTTCTCCCAAAATGAACATACATTTATTTATTCAATTATTTATTACTATCAATATGTTTTTTTATTATCTTAGAAGGTTTTGAATTAAGGTAGCCAATGCAATTTTAAAATAAAATTATGTAAAGGGAAGTGAGCACTTAAAAATTCACTTCACCTGTTTTTATACTTTATGAACATGTCCATTGGGGCTCATGAAATTTTTAAAATAACTGACAAATTTTAAAAAAAACGACGATTTGTGGTGAAAATCAGTAAGTTGCATTAGTGTTAGTGTGGTAAAGGTTACTAGTGCAACTTTATGACATTCACCACGGTCTGAGCTTGTAGGCAAATCAGTTTGACAGCCGAGGATTCCCATCTTTATATTATTTATTTATGATGAAAATAAAATGCATATACACATCCACACGCAGATGCGCAAAAAAGGGATAGAGCAAAAGTAAAAAAAAAATCATCAGAACGAAAACGTCACATAACAAACCATCCACCCCACCAACCATTCAACAGAACGAACCACGGGCGGCGACCAGCCTGACTATACGACCTACCTACAATAAACAACAAGAAATTTATTCATTTCTGGAGCGCTGAGCGGCGACCAACCCCTAACCAATGCATTCTTATGACTAAAAATAAAAATACAAAAATGTATAAAAGTAGAACAAGAAAAATGAAAAAAACATCCAAATCATAAATAAACAATGTAAAGATGGGAAACTTTCGTACGTTTCACCCTCCAAAACCCATTTGTTTACATTGTTGTTTTTGTAATCCAACTCCGTGTCGATGAATAGATGTGAATTGCAACAACAACTTAACGCGGTGAATTTAATTTGTTTTGACAGACCAATTTTTTTCAAAACTTGATATCATGTTTTTTTTATTTTAGTGCGTCTGCCATTCTGCATCGTTATTTTATTTATTTTTTTATATTTGTTATTAATTTTTTCGTTTTTTGTTAAATAATAACAACAAATATTTAGTTGTGCCAGAAATTTTAAGTAATATTTTTAATTTTATCAAAAATTTCCGGCAACCAACTTTCCATTAAATTTTAAGAATTCAATTCAAACTTAGTGACATTTCTGAATTCACCTCAGGGGATGTGTTCTAAAAATTCTTGTTTTGAGGATGCAAACACACTTTTTTTAATGGAATATTATTGAAAGGTACGACTGCACCATTAATATGTTTACCTAAATATAATTTTTTAAAACGAATTGCAGCCAAATGGTTTGCCGTTCCAATAAAATTGAGTTGTTGATTATAGAAATCGCTAATTGGCCAATATTGGTAGGTTAGATGCATTTAACCAGATTCTGTGACTTACTTACTTCAAATTTAATCTAATGTGAACAAACTGGCCCTGATTCTCCACTATCACTTAGTTGGCCTTAACCATCATTTAACCTAAGTTAATCCAATTTTAATTCACCGATTTGGTGAATTAAATTTAATGAACCATTGATTAAAATTTGAACATACATATTTTGATAAAATGTGCAATTCTTTTTAGCTAGTTACTTAATTAAGGCTCTCCCAAACCAACGCGAATGGGGAGCAACGACGAATTTTTGTTGTTGTTTAGCGTTATGTATTTGTCATATTTTTTGCTGTTGTGAATGATTCGCTGCGAATCACTCCGCATTCGCGTTGGTTTGGGAGAACCTTTAAGCAAAAAGAAAATTCAATACATATTATAGTATTAGTTGTGTTTTTTGTAACTCAAAATAATTCTGTCTAAAAAAACGACAACAAAACAAAGCAATTTACTAGTCAAATACAACAACAACAATATTAATTCAGAATTAAGCCTCTCCCAAACCAACGCGAATGCGGAGCGATTCGCAGCAAATCATTCACAATAGTAAAAATATGACAAATACACAACGCTAAACAACAACAAAAATTCGCCGTCGCCGCGAATTCGCGTTGGTTTGGGAGAGCCTTTAAGGTAGAACTAGAATAGCCAACGTAGTGGTCGTAGGAAACCGGGTGAAAACAAGTAATCCATATGACGCACACATAATTGCGAAGTGGTACTCTTCGTTTAGTTTTCGTTAACTTCTCCCGTCAGACGGGAGAGTCCTCACCTTGGTGGAAGCGAACTAAAAGAATTTGGTGCTTGGTGCATAGTTTTCCAGTCTTTTTTTTTTGTTCAATGTATGAGTGAAACAAAATCTTAAATCACTGTGCTGTAAATAAGTAAAAACAAATTACATTGAACAAATAATAATTAAATGTTAAATGTTTGCTGGTTATATAAAATGGCAGACCAAGGCAAATGTTAAAATGTCCCGATGTCGTTTTTTTTCCCAAAGTCCATGGACATGTATAAAACGTAGCTATTATTATCCAGACTAATTTTGATAGTTCGTTTCTGTGGAGATCATAAATCTGTGGAAGTATTCCAGTAAGAAATACAAATTTAAGGAATAATAGGATTTTCACAACAAACCCCAAAACCAGACTTCCGCAAAAACTTTTCAAAAACCATTCACACCAAACATTACACTATACGTTTTCGTTTGACATTAAAGTTTTTCTTTCACCAACCACTTACAATTATCTTTTCATTTTGTTGTTTTCTTCACTTTTATGGATGTAAAATGGTGATTATTTATATAAATATGATCCATATAAAAGCATCCAATCAGTTTCTTTTTTGACATTTTACTAGGCACTGAAGTTTTTAAAAGGTACGTTTGTTTTGTTCATCTCTGAATTCCAACAAGTTTTCGACTGGTTTTATATTAAACTTGTGTTTTACGAAAACCTGAAGCTCAAAAAAATGTATGTGAAGCCTTGTGTTTTCGATTAAGTTTTTCTCCAAAGCCAATATTTTCGCGAAAACCTCGTTTTGAGTTCGGTGTAAAAAGGCTAACATATTTACTATGAAATTTCATATTTCACAAACAAATTTCCTCCAGTTCAATTAACATACATTTATTTATTCAATTATTTATTACTACCAATATGTCTTTTATTATCTTAGAACGCTTTAAATTTAGGTAGCCAATGCAATTTTAAAATAAAATTATATAAAGGGAAGTGAACACTTTAAAATTCACTTCACCTGTTTTTATACTTTATGAACATGTCCATTGGGTTTTTAAAATAACTGACAAATTTAAAAAAAACCGACGATTTGTGGTGAAAATCATTAAGTTGCATTAGTGTTAGTGTGGTAAAGGTTACTAGTGCAACTTTATGACATTCACCACGGTCTGAGCTTGTAGGCAAATCAGTTTGACAGCCGAGGATTCCCATCTTTATATTATTTATTTATGATCCAAATGTTTCCCTCAACATTTTGTGTTGAGAGTAGGCAAGCTGTTTGACCGCTAGTTGACGCTAAAATCAGCGATGTTCATGATATAACTATAAAGTTTATATACAAAGGTAATATCATGAACATCGCTGATTTTAGCGTCAACTAGCGGTCAAACAGCTTGCCTACTCTCAACACAAAATGTTGAGGGAAACATTTGGATGTTTTTTTCATTTTTCTTGTTCTACTTTTATACATTTTTGTATTTTTATTTTTAGTCATAAGAATGCATTGGTTAGGGGTTGGTCGCCGCTCAGCGCTCCAGAAATGAATAAATTTCTTGTTGTTTATTGTAGGTAGGTCGTATAGTCAGGCTGGTCGCCGCCCGTGGTTCGTTCTGTTGGATGGTTGGTGGGGTGGATGGTTTGTTATGTGACGTTTTCGTTCTGATGATTTTTTTTTTACTTTTGCTCTATCCCTTTTTTGCGCATCTGCGTGTATATTTTATTTTCATATGCCTCGATCTTGACAAGAATTTCATTTAGTATTTTCTTTTCAGAATTTTTGTGAGGCATACCTACAAATATTTTAAAGAAAAGTTGGTGGACTTCTCTTGTTTGCGGGGGGAAAACATTATGGTAGCCTTGTTGGCGGTTGTTTTTTTTTTTGAGTTTTTAGCTTTTCCTAGTCCTTTTTGTGCAGGTGCATGTGTACACTTGCAGAGGTATACCATTATTATTGTTCTTCTCGACCTTTAAATAATGGCAAGAGTTCTCATTTTTGTTATAATTTAAAGGATTTCTGTTCGGAATGAGCCAATATGAATGTATGTAGATAGGTTCCTAACATATATTGAAAAGTTGTTTTGAAAAATTTCTTCGTTTTGATTTTTAAGGGTGAGTAGTGGTTGTGTTTGTATTATTTATTTATTTATTTCTTCAGTTAGTAAAGAAGATTGCTAAAAGAAATGATGTAGGCATAAGGTAATGAGGAAGTTTTTTAATTAAAAAATAGAAGGTAATATTTTCAGTTACAATTTGAAAAAGAAAATATGTAGGTACCTACCTTATAAAAATCAATAGATGTAATTTGTAATCAAAAGTTGAATTTACAAAATATTTTCTCAAAAATTTTGTAGAAAATACTTACAAAATATTTTAGGATATTTTGTGTATTGTACGAAATCTTTGGGTATAAATTATTTTTTCATTATATGTTAATATAAATATTTTACTAAAAACTTGTGGAGAGTTGAGAGAGGATGACTTATTTAAAAGTTTTTCTGTGTACGTGTTGCAACTTGTAAGTCGACAGAAAGATAGAGGACCTATAATTTTAAGCCCGATCTCTTTTAAAGAGGGAAAACAATATTTACTGAAGGATTTTTCACTTTGTTGCAAGAGGCAGTACGTCTTAAAAAGGATCATGGTCTTAGATGGGATAGGCTGGAAGTTGATAGTAGATATCCGAAAACAGTAATTCATGAAATATTTTTTTGTACCTACAACACTAATGTACTTACAGAACATTTTCAAGTTAATATTGATACTATAAAAGGTAATAGAAAAAGAATTATTATACAAATTAGTGTTAACAATATTCCTACTTTAACTACTGTATCTACACTCTCACGAGTCACGACCCAACACTTTAACGATTGAAAAACAAATACAGCCGAATTTATTAGATTTTCTTAAAATGCCTCTTAGAGGTTATTTAGTTAAGTTTGCTTATATATTTAAATTGTCTTTAAATCACGTTACTTAAATCCTCATCTAAAATCAAATTTCCATTGCTACTTAACTAAACGATTGCTATGTAACGTAACGTGAGAAAACTCACTAATACATATTCTTTTCAGCTGTTTTTTGACAGATTGCAAACAGTGCAACCAAAAGATGAGCATATGTATATATAAGAGAGAAAGAGAAGCAATAATAAATGCAAACGAAAAGAAACATGATTCCATTTTGGTTTGTGATGCTTTTATGTTTCTATTCAGAAACCTTATTATTTAATTTTTTAATTCACACCCTGGCCTGTTTACAAAAAAATATGTTAATAAATCGATACAATTTATTTTACAATTCAATTTATGAAAGCAAACCACAAATCTTAAAACTTTCATTAGGTATCTGCAGCAAAAATATTAAAACTACGTACATACATACCTAGGTATAGGCACCTATATCTCTGTAATAAAAACAAAAAACAATTGGCCTCGAATGTCAAAATATGTTTAAGATGGCTTTAAGTAACCTTTAAACGCGGTGAATGGCGTTTAAGCTAAGATGCATTTAAGTAACGTTGCTTAGTAGTGAAAATTGATTATAGATACAGATTTCGCACTTAAGAGCAATTTAGAGGCATTTAAAAGTTACGAAGCCTTTGAATGTTCTTTATAAATACGGCTGATAATGTTTTTATACGCATAATCATTTACGGAATCGGGATATTTTGAAATTTTTCAAATAAATGTCCATTAACATTGGTACTATTTAAAAAATATTTTGTTGTTATATCATAAGTAAAATGACTACAATAGAAAAAAATAAACACTTCTCCTTATATTCGAACGAAATATTTCGTACATATGAGTTAAAATTTGTTCAAGACAAATTACGAAAGGCCTTTTGTATATAGCACGAAATGTTTGTTATGCACAATTTTCGTATCGAATTTTTTCTACGAAATATTTGTTGAATTGACCAAATTTTGTATAATGCACGAATAAAAGTTTTACGAACAAAATTGTTGAAAATATTTTATTAATACACCTTACCTAATTTATCTGCCAAGTTGAAAGATTTTCCATAAACTTTTACAACTTTGCTGATATTTTGAGTAAAATCTGTGGAAACCCCATGTATTTTGTACGATGTAAACGTTAACCGATTTCTATTAAACTTTACACAAATTTGATTTAATAACCTTGATTACTTTTCTCATTGATGGCAATAATTTAAAAATTCAAATAAAATTTTATACCTAGGAATAAAAAATGAATTTTAAATCGTACGTGTCTCCTCCGTTACCATTAGCTATCTTCTCCGTTACCATCTTTAATATTTTGTATTAAAGTAAAATGAAATTAAGCATTACACCAAAGATGGTTCTTAGAATATGTAAGCTTAATAAAAGTGTGCAAGAAAATCAACTTCTATCTTGATGGACTGCGCACAATTTTTATCTTTAAGAGTGTTCCCAACTGAACAAAACCAGTAATTTGCTAACTTTTTTTTTTTGCATATATATAAGGTCGTTTTTCACTTTCATAACATACTCTGTTTTGTAAAACTTTTTATTTTTTACTAATTGGTCACTTGTAGGGGTATTTATGCACTAAAAAAATCATTTTGTAAAAGTAACTGTAAAGTGCCTTTTAAGAACTTAAAATATCAATGTCAAATGATATAATTATAATTATATACTAAATGAAAATAAATTGAATTTATATCCACTAGAAAAAAAAACTTCAAAAAATACCGTTAGCTATAGGAAACTGACTGTCAAAGATGTGTTTTCATTTTCATCGGACAACTATGCGCTTCACAATCTTTTTTTCTCAAAATCGCCATCCGGAACACTCTTAAGAAAAAGGCCGGAAATCTATAAATTGAGCGTGTCTACTCCGTAACCATCTATTTTTGTGTACATAGGTATAAACTTGCTACATTTAATTATTTTTTTGGGGAAGCAAAATCACAGAGTTTCGTGAACAAATATAACCTTCTTATAAAAAACGCTTTGGAATGGCCGTTAAAGCACCTACTATGATTACATACCCATGTATATCAATCAAATGGTATTCAAAGGATATTTTTTTAGAAATTAAAATTATCTACATATGTATGTATATACCCATATATATACCCGTATCATTTTTTTTTTTTTTTTTTTTGGTTTCTCCTGAAGAAATGTTTGTATCTAAAACGAATACAAATAAATTAATCTAATTAACCTACCCATTTACGAAAAGAAAATCAGGTAGAGACATCCACATACATAATTTTTTTGAAGTTTAAACTAATAGGTTAATACTTTTTTGAAATTATTATGGTATTTGCATTCTTTTCTTTTCCAAATTGTTAATTGAAACATTTTTTTTTTCAATTAAACCACCTCTGTCATTTACCTAAAAGGTATACCTATTTATTATAATTTTCATAATTACTGAAAAAAAAAATTAAACGAAATAAATATTCTCCACCCCCAGATGTCAAAATACACAAATTTATAAAATAAAAAAGTTTACCTTGAAACAAAAGATTATTAATTATTATTATATTTACTTATAATCTCTGCTTGAAACCATCATTCATATATTTTTCTGTTTTACAAACAGAAGAAATATCTAAATACAAACAAAAATTCATTCATCAAGAACGAAACAAAAGACGAACGCGGGGAAAAAAGAGAATCGAACAAAAAACTAAGAAAAAAAACAACCACCATTGCATTTCGAAACTGTTTCATAGCAAAAGAAAAAAGAGAATCCATACTCATAAACCAACAACCAAACCAGATACAAATGCCATTGTTATGAACACAATTTTCAAAATGTTGAAGCAACTTTAGCGACGCGAGCGCACCACTGGACAAACAGCGCGTAAATAAAAACGACTCCATGATATTACTATGAAATATATATACAAAGGTAGAATGCTGATGTTATGCTATGACTAACATACTCGATTTCATTTTACATGTTTTGTCACTCATTTGTTAAATGGGCAGTGGCGGCGCATACACTGCAGTACAGTGACTTAATGTATTTTCAGCTATTATATAACTGCTAAGGTTAAGATTTAGGATAAAAATTTTGAACTTCTGATATTAAGCCAAAGTTTTATTTAAGCATCCCCCAGTTGTAAAACCTAGGGGTTTGACATGTTTTCCGAAACCTCGTTTTTAACTCTTACGTTTCGGTTTCCTCTATGAAAGCGATTATCATTTTGCGCTCGGTATAAATTCCGGAAACTACACTTCTATTCATTATTTTGGTATCTGTAGCTTTGTCGGACGTGCCCACGTCCACGACCACGAAAGTTATTAGAATTCGATCTTTTATTATAAAAAACAACGTTCGACTGGCTAACGCTCACTTTTGTAGTTGTAGCTACAAATTTGGATACAAATTTATTGAACGTACCTGCTTCCATAATGAGTTTAATTTTCTCATTGGCCGCATTTGTAGAGAGCGATTTTCACGGCATTTTGGGTGGAGTATTCCTCAGCTAGCCTGAAGGGAACACCTTCTGAAATGTATGCCCTTTTAAGTGAAGATGTCAAATCTTCTATTTCTTTGATATACGTGTTCGTAGGCCTATTGTTTTGCCTTGCACTCATTATATTTGAAATGAGTACTTTAGATGATAGGCTCTTAATGTTGTTTGGAAGGGTTTGTACTATCTCATTAACTGTACTTTCGTTTGTTATGAAGTAACGTGCTGTTCCTGATAATTTTGTTTTAATCAGAGAAACAGCGCTACTTTCATTAGTCCCTGCATTTTCGTTGACCAGATTAACAGCGTCAACAAAACACTGTAAATTCTCCGGTGAACCATCAAATTCTGGGACTATTCTTCAAGCGAAATTCAGAAAATCGATAGACGATGACATATTGTCTTCGATTGTATCTTCGCTTTCACTGTCACTTATTTCCTGATCTTGTTCTTTTGTATTTATATCATCTAAGACATTAAAGTCAATATTGTTAAAAAAAAAAAAAAAAAAAAAACAGGTTCCTTTAATGACCACAAAATTTATAAATTTATTAAAAAATAAGACCAAAAAATAACTTTAAACAAAATTTAATTTTTATTCGTCAAAATTTTTTAAAATAAAATATCGAATGCATTTCGGGCAGACAAGCTGCTCATCATCAGCGTTTAACACGATACTAACAAAATAGATAAAAGAAGAAGAAAGTAAGCAAAGAAAGTGAAACATTTAATCAGATGAGACAAAATAGAGGAGAAACAATATTGCCGCTGTCGGTGTTCATTACATTTGGTGTTTTATAGATATATAGCGATTCGTAGGCATCTAATTTTCTCTCATTATGAATGTGCTTTAAAAGACGAACACTTTCATTAAAGCTCCCGATGTTGTGCGGTGGAATGTTGTTGTTGCATTCTGCATATACGTGTGCTGCTACTGCTGAACGATTAAGTTGCTTGTGTTTTACACAGCTCATATGTTCCTTAAAACGAGTTTCAATCCCACGCCGCGTCTGACCTACATACTTAGCTGTGCAATCTAAGCAGCTGACTTCGTATATTCCACTCTTAAAAGCTTTTTCCGTCTCATCTTTGGTAGAACCAAGAATGTTTTTTAATTTTCCTTTGTTGTCGTAGACTATTTGAATGTTCTCCTTTTCCAAAGCTTTTCGTAGATGGTTGGTGATAGCTGGGATGTAAGAGAAAGAAATCCGATGTGCGTTGTTTGTTTTGTCCATTTCATTTTGCCTAAATAATGTTGTTATCTCATCTCTTTTTATTTTGCTTGATTGCTTTTTGACGATATTCTCCACCACTGACTTTTCAAAGCCATTAACGTCAGCAAGGTGAACAATATGATCAAATTCTTTTTTGAAACTTGCAAGGGATAAAGGGAGCTTGCATAAACGATAAGCCATCGAGTGAAAGGCTGCTATTTTGTTTTGGTATGAACAAAAGGAGTCATTTGTAATATAACGATCAGTGGAAGTATTTTTTCTGTAAACATCAAATTCAATGTTGTTGTTGACCTTTTTGCAGAGTACATCAAGAAAAGGAATGCAATTGTTTGTGTCTTCTTCTTCACAAGTGAACTTGATGCTATCGTATTGACCGTTTATTACATTCATGACGTTCTGTGTTGTGTTTTTCTTTATTACACTGAAGACGTCGTCTACATATCGAAGCCATATACGAGGCAAAAGTTCTTTGGCTTTCAAATCTTTCTCAAACTTTGCCATGAAAGCTTCTGCCATCAAAGGTGATAATGGATTTCCCATTGCACAACCAAATTTATTTACGTAGAATTTGTTACGAAATACAAAACAGTTGTGTGACATGCAAATTTTGACAGCTTTAAGATATATCTTCATTTTTTCATTCTCTACTTCGTGTGATTCAAGATGTGATTTTAATGATTCTATTGCTATGTTGATGGGTATGCTAGGGAAAAGAGCTTGAACATCAAAAGACACGATTGTTTCATCATCCTGTACCAACACATCTTTAGTTTTTTCCACAAACTCGTATGTGTTTAAAACACTAAAACTAATTGTTTGAGTTCCTCGAACAGCCATTTAGAAACTTTTATTAAAGGAGACTTTACGTTTGAGACGATTTTTCGCATTTTTTCTCCCGTTTTATGCACTTTAGGTAAACCGTACATTTTGGGAACCTCCGGATTGGACACTAATAACTTAAATTTGTTGACGTCGAAAGTTGAGCAAATGTCTCTGATTATTAGTTTAGCATCGCTTATCATTTTATTCAAAGGCGATTTATTAAGAATGCTGTAACCGTCTTCCACTATGGATTTTTGCATTCTCTCTTCGTAGTCAGTTTTATTCATTACAACCATTTTGGTTACCTTTGTCCGCTTTTATGTAAAAGACATCCTTCTCTTTCATATGTTTAATTATTTCAGTAAAGTTCTGTGTTTGTTGTTTTGATTTTTGTGTGGATTTTACTTTTTTGATTACTTTTTTAGCTATGTTTCGAATTTGGGTTTTTGTTTCCATAGATTTATATTGAATAGCACTTTCGATGTCGACAAATGCTTGTTCAACGTTTATGTGGTTTATGTTGGGTGTATAGTTAAGTCCTTTATTCAATAAATCTAGCTCATTAGAGTTAAATTCTACTGTTGACAAATTTATTTCAAGATTTTCTACTGTTTTTGGTGTTGCTTTTTTCTTTGTTGTTTGGTTCGTCGTCGTGAGTTTCTGTAATTTATGGTTATGAATTTCGCGTTTCTTTTTGAAAGTACCTACTATTGGTCATATCAATAATTTGGTTTTGTCTTGTGATGAAATCATCGAATTCAAAGTCATTCAAATCCTTTGTTATTTCCAAATGTAAAGCATATAACTCTAATTGTGTATTGTTTAAAATTCCGAAATGATATTGTATTTCACTCTTCAGCCATAAATTTTCGGCCATTTTGATAACTTTTATTGTTCTTGAATTAGAAACACAACATTTTATTTTTATGAACGATGGAATTATTTTTTGCTTTTTACACTGTTTTAGGAAATTTATATCCGCTTTTGTTTTATTCATTTTGTTGAGTAAGCGCGTGTATTGGTTCAATTTTTGTTTGGAATACATTATAATGAAAAATACTTTTAAATTTAACACTTAAAAGATCGAACCAAATTTGTGGTCTACTCAACAAAATGAATAAAACAAAAGCGGATATAAATTTCCTAAAACAGTGTAAAAAGCAAAAAATAATTCCATCGTTCATAAAAATAAAATGTTGTGTTTCTAATTCAAGAACAATAAAAGTTATCAAAATGGCCGAAAATTTATGGCTGAAGAGTGAAATACAATATCATTTCGGAATTTTAAACAATACACAATTAGAGTTATATGCTTTACATTTGGAAATAACAAAGGATTTGAATGACTTTGAATTCGATGATTTCATCACAAGACAAAACCAAATTATTGATATGACCAATAGTACTTTCAAAAAGAAACGCGAAATTCATAACCATAAATTACAGAAACTCACGACGACGAACCAAACAACAAAGAAAAAAGCAACACCAAAAACAGTAGAAAATCTTGTAATAAATTTGTCAACAGTAGAATTTAACTCTAATGAGCTAGATTTATTGAATAAAGGACTTAACTATACACCCAACATAAACCACATAAACGTTGAACAAGCATTTGTCGACATCGAAAGTGCTATTCAATATAAATCTATGGAAACAAAAACCCAAATTCGAAACATAGCTAAAAAAGTAATCAAAAAAGTAAAATCCACACAAAAATCAAAACAACAAACACAGAACTTTACTGAAATAATTAAACATATGAAAGAGAAGGATGTCTTTTACATAAAAGCGGACAAAGGTAACCAAAATGGTTGTAATGAATAAAACTGACTACGAAGAGAGAATGCAAAAATCCATAGTGGAAGACGGTTACAGCATTCTTAATAAATCGCCTTTGAATAAAATGATAAGCGATGCTAAACTAATAATCAGAGACATTTGCTCAACTTTCGACGTCAACAAATTTAAGTTATTAGTGTCCAATCCGGAGGTTCCCAAAATGTACGGTTTACCTAAAGTGCATAAAACGGGAGAAAAAATGCGAAAAATCGTCTCAAACGTAAAGTCTCCTTTAATAAAAGTTTCTAAATGGCTGTTCGAGGAACTCAAACAATTAGTTTTAGTGTTTTAAACACATACGAGTTTGTGGAAAAAACTAAAGATGTGTTGGTACAGGATGATGAAACAATCGTGTCTTTTGATGTTCAAGCTCTTTTCCCTAGCATACCCATCAACATAGCAATAGAATCATTAAAATCACATCTTGAATCACACGAAGTAGAGAATGAAAAAATGAAGATATATCTTAAAGCTGTCAAAATTTGCATGTCACACAACTGTTTTGTATTTCGTAACAAATTCTACGTAAATAAATTTGGTTGTGCAATGGGAAATCCATTATCACCTTTGATGGCAGAAGCTTTCATGGCAAAGTTTGAGAAAGATTTGAAAGCCAAAGAACTTTTGCCTCGTATATGGCTTCGATATGTAGACGACGTCTTCAGTGTAATAAAGTAAAACACAACACAGAACGTCATGAATGTAATAAACGGTCAATACGATAGCATCAAGTTCACTTGTGAAGAAGAAGACACAAACAATTGCATTCCTTTTCTTGATGTACTCTGCAAAAAGGTCAACAACAACATTGAATTTGATGTTTACAGAAAAAATACTTCCACTGATCGTTATATTACAAATGACTCCTTTTGTTCATACCAAAACAAAATAGCAGCCTTTTACTCGATGGCTTATCGTTTATGCAAGCTCCCTTTATCCCTTGCAAGTTTCAAAAAAGAATTTGATCATATTGTTCACCTTGCTGACGTTAATGGCTTTGAAAAGTCAGTGGTGGAGAATATCGTCAAAAAGCAATCAAGCAAAATAAAAAGAGATGAGATAACAACATTATTTAGGCAAAATGAAATGGACAAAACAAACAACGCACATCGGATTTCTTTCTCTTACATCCCAGCTATCACCAACCATCTACGAAAAGCTTTGGAAAAGGAGAACATTCAAATAGTCTACGACAACAAAGGAAAATTAAAAAACATTCTTGGTTCTACCAAAGATGAGACGGAAAAAGCTTTTAAGAGTGGAATATACGAAGTCAGCTGCTTAGATTGCACAGCTAAGTATGTAGGTCAGACGCGGCGTGGGATTGAAACTCGTTTTAAGGAACATATGAGCTGTGTAAAACACAAGCAACTTAATCGTTCAGCAGTAGCAGCACACGTATATGCAGAATGCAACAACAACATTCCACCGCACAACATCGGGAGCTTTAATGAAAGTGTTCGTCTTTTAAAGCACATTCATAATGAGAGAAAATTAGATGCCTACGAATCGCTATATATCTATAAAACACCAAATGTAATGAACACCGACAGCGGCAATATTGTTTCTCCTCTATTTTGTCTCATCTGATTAAATGTTTCACTTTCTTTGCTTACTTTCTTCTTCTTTTATCTATTTTGTTAGTATCGTGTTAAACGCTGATGATGAGCAGCTTGTCTGCCCGAAATGCATTCGATATTTTATTTTTAAAAATTTTGACGAATAAAAATTAAATTTTGTTTAAAGTTATTTTTTGGTCTTATTTTTTAATAAATTTATAAATTTTGTGGTCATTAAAGGAACCTGGTTTTTTTTTTTTTTTTTAAAAAACAATATTAACCCTAGACCACAAATTTGGTTCGATCTTTTAAGTGTTAAATTTAAAAGTATTTTTCGACATTAAAGTCAGTTGGAATTTTTATATTTTTAGTCAACAACAAGCTCTAGACAAACGGTCATGAAAATAATAATGTACTTCATAAATTTCTCCTTTGTGAAGCTTTGTTAAGCTTGCGAAGTTTTTTCTTATAATCTCATATATGAAATTGAACTCATTTATTAAATAACGTAAATGAGTTTTCCTCACTTGGACTCATCAGTGACGTAGTGAGGGCCTTGTCATACGCAATTTGTATTAAGTTCAGTTCAACTTACATGAATTCTTTTACAAAAATCCACTGTAAACTATATCCAACAAGATTAGAATTCCTAATCATTAAGCTGGAAATTTTTTTGCCCGGGGCCAGGCAGAGTTTCTATTAGAAGGTTTTTTTATAATACAAATTCTATATACTACTGAAATAAATCAGCCAAGTAGAAGACTTAGCATTAAAGTTGGACTTGTTGAATTATTGATTCAAAATAGCTTTTTATGGCCTTTAGTCCTACAAATCGGCGTTTCGTCCGGCTTACTCACTTGGACTCATCAGTGACGTAGTGAGGGCCTTGTCATACGCAATTTGTATTAAGTTCAGTTCAACTTACATGAATTTGTTTACAAAAATCCACTGTAAACTATATCCAACAAGATTAGAATTCCTAATCATTAAGCTGGAAATTTTTTTGCCCGGGGCCAGGCAGAGTTTCTATTAGAAGGTTTTTTTATAATACAAATTCTATATACTACTGAAATAAATCAGCCAAGTAGAAGACTTAGCATTGAAGTTGGACTTGTTGAATTATTGATTCAAAATAGCTTTTTATGGCCTTTAGTCCTACAAATCGGCGTTTCGTCCGGCTTACTCACTTGGACTCATCAGTGACGTAGTGAGGGCCTTGTCATACGCAATTTGTATTAAGTTCAGTTCAACTTACATGAATTCTTTTACAAAAATCCACTGTAAACTATATCCAACAAGATTAGAATTCCTAATCATTAAGCTGGAAATTTTTTTTTAATATAATAATATTTAATTTTTTAATAGAAACTGCCTGGCCCCGGGCAAAAAAATTTCCAGCTTAATGATTAGGAATTCTAATCTTGTTGGATATAGTTTACAGTGGATTTTTGTAAAAGAATTCATGTAAGTTGAACTGAACTTAATACAAATTGCGTATGACAAGGCCCTCACTACGTCACTGATGAGTCCAAGTGAGTAAGCCGGACGAAACTCCGATTTGTAGGACTAAAGGCCATAAAAAGCTATTTTGAATCAATAATTCAACAAGTCCAACTTTAATGCTAAGTCTTCTACTTGGCTGATTTATTTCAGTAGTATATAGAATTTGTATTATAAAAAAAACCTTCTAGTAAATGAGTTTTGTTAACAGTTCCCTTAGGGAGACTTTTTTTTTATACATTTAAAAATTCTGATGAATCCTTTTTTATGGTCTTTAATATTATTTACAATGTCTTCCCATTTTGACATATTTTCCAAAAGGAGATATGGTTAAATCTTCATAATAATAAAATAAAAAATACAAAAATGTGTATATTACGTATATCTCATATTTTCCATGATTCGCCATCAGATTTAGTTAGGCGTCTGAGATTTCTTGCTTCCAGCTGCTGGAAATGCTGCTTAAACACGTCTACAATTCCCTGTGCTTCGGTGACTTGGTTTTCTTCGCTGTTTCGAAGAGCTTGCGTGCCGGTTTTATAACCACATGCAAGTTGCTTTGCTGCTTCGTAGAACCGGCGGGTGTTGGTGGCGGTGCTAGACTCTTCGAGATACCTGAGGTGAGAGGCTGCGGATGTTCTTTTCTTTCCACGCAGGGTTTTCTTCTCTTGTCTATTCTCCTCTCTTGCTGCTCTTGTTTTCCGTTGCAGCACTTGAATTCGTGCATTTTTCGTTTCCTGCTTCAATACCGCGCATTCCTCATCATACCACGGGTTCTTTTTTCTGGGACGTTGAAAGCCTAAGATGTTCTCAGCTGTCTCCTTAATGATGTTGCGATACAAGTTCCACTGGCTGTTGACACTTGTCGGCGGGGGTACGGCAGAGAGTTTCCCGGTTAATTTCTCACTGTAGTCTCTGGCTTTCTCAGATATGCTAAGGCATGCAATGTTGAATTTCTTCCTTTGGGCGGTCTTCGCTTTCTTTTCGTTGGACAGTCGGACTCTGAACTTTGTCACAACAAGAAAGTGGTCAGAGTCCAAATTTTCACCACGGAAAGTTCACGCGTCCAAGGTGTTCGATGCGTGCCTTGCGCCAATTAGCACATGGTCGATTTGGTTGGCGGTTCGACCATCTGGTTGCTGTGTGTACCCTTCTCCTGGGCAATCTAGTGCTTCTTATCACCGTATTACGAGCTGCAGTAAAGTCGATTAGTCGAAAGCCGTTGTCTGTTGTCGTTTCGTGGAGGCTGTGCCTTCCAACTAATCCGCCAAAGATATTTTCCTTCCCGATTTTAGCATTGAAGTCTCCGAGCACGACTTTGACCTCGTACTCCAGGAGGTCGTAAAACTCCTCCTTGTTAGACTCCTCAGCTTCATCGAGAGGGGCGTGTGCTCATATTAGGCTGATGTTTTGGAATCACAGCCAGGCGATCGGTAATCGGCTTAAAATCGATTGCTCTCGATCTGAGTCGATTTCCCACTAACATGGTCAATCTTTGATGACAGCTGTAATAAATTTCGCAATCTTTTCTTTTCATAATCCCTGATCCTATCTATCGTATCTCCTGGATCCCGGTAATATCTGCCTTGTACCGCATGAGGACAGATTCAAGTTTTTGAGTAGCAACTGGCGTATTGAGTTTCATTACATTCCAGGTGCATACTCGTAGGTCGTAGCCCATTTTCGTTCCGGGTCGTTATCCGACGCTTCTCCTTTCTCTTTCATAACAATTGTTTTTTTACTGTGGCTGGGTCGTTAGCCCAACGCACTAACCTCCAATCTGTAGGACCATGGGTTTGGTGTTGCAATTCTTTCCTTAATCAACACTCCCACTTACAAGTTTAGCAAGTCATGACATAAAGCCAAGACCAGTATCCGATACCAACTTGGAGATATTGTAAACACTTGATGTGTAGGAAAAGATACAGCTCGAGGCCTCCAGTTGCTACAACATCCAACCACTAGCATTTAATGGTTCACTCGTCACTTATTCTTTTGGATAACAAAATTTACCTAACTATTTCATTGAAAATCTTGCTGTCTTAATTGTGAAATAATTTAAATTATATTTAAGAAAGATACTAATATTTACTTTATATACTTAGGTAAAGCCATAGAATTTAAAATTTATCTTTTCTTTTCTATTGATAAAAGCTTAAAGAAAAAAAGTAATTATAAAAAAATAAACAAACAAAATTGGATATACAAAAAGACAATGGTAAAACTTAAAAGTTGTATACTTTCAAAATGCTCCATTTATACTAATGTGAATTTTGTCCAAGGAAATGTCATTAGGTAATTTTCTTTCGGAAAAAAATTTGCGATGCTTACTTTTTTCCTTTTTTTGAAAATTGTTTATAATTGGAGAGTATCAAAAAAATAAATAAATTGGATTGGAGAGTATCACTCCGGGAGAATTTATTTCCGATAAGGCTCATCGAAAACGTTTGGGCATGGCTATATTGAAAAGAAAAAGTAGTACCTCGTGGTGTAATGGTTAGTGCGTAGGACTGTCATGCCAAAAGTCTGGGTTTGATTGCCGGCCACTGCCACCTAAAAACTTAAATGTTTTTTTCCGAGGTACTGCCTCTTGCGAGGAACTGACAAATCCTCCAAGAGTATACTTGTCATGAATAAGTGCTTCTCATCTAGCCGTTCGGACTCCGCAAAAAATTGTAGGTCCCCTCCATTCCTGCCGACAAACACGCACACATGAATGGTTGAGAGTTGTTAGTCACTAGGCCCTGGCTCTCCATGAGCTGTTGCGCCCACTTAATTAAATAAAAAAAAATAGTTTAATTAAATAAATTAATTAATATTGAAAAGTTTGTGAGGCTGGCAGACATTTTGAAGATGAGAACCTCTTAATCAAATTACGCTTTTTCATTATGTCTTCATTAATTCGATCATGAACATTCGGACATCGAATAGTTTTATCTCATTATACAGATGTACCTACATACCTACGTAGAGGTTCTCATCTTCAAAACGTCTGCCAGCCTCACAAACTTTTCAATATTAATTAATTAATTTAATTAAATTATTGTTTTTTTAATAAAAAGTAATATCTTTGATGTCAACTTGGTTAATCCGTCACAATTTGCCAAACTATAATAATAAACTGCCAGAAAAAAATTAACAAAATCATCAATATGTTAATTTTTTAGTTCTTAAACATGCGAAATCATGCTCTACGCAACCATTTCAAAATTAACCCATAATACTTTACCAAAGTAAACTTGTTCTTCTTCCTTCCATTAACTTTTAATGCCAATTTCAATGTATGTGTCTATTCAGTTGACGCAAAAAACTATTTATTTTCGATGTAGAGAAAAATCAAAATAAACAATTACATCAGCAAATGATTCATTTGTGCACAATATTCAAAAGAAATAGACTAAGTTAAAATTTGGGTATCTATTCAGTGGCAGCGGAGTGTATATTTTTTGGTTTAGGTAGAAACAACAACAAAATCACAGTGAGACCTATTTATAATCCCAATAACGTAAGAGCAAAAGTCAATTTGTATCACGGTAGTTGCCGCCGGAAAGCACATAGCTTGTCATCTCCTTGTGATTATAAGCGGGTTGAACTGTATTGGGCTTGGACTTTAATTTTTAATAAAGTTATGAAAAATATTTTTATAAATCTAGGAGTGTTTTTATAAGTTAATAAAAATTAAAATATTTCCTTTAAAAAAAAATGGTTTTAAATTTGTTTTAAAATCTATTTTTTTATTGTAGAAACTCAAAATCGGAGCAGGTTCTTCCGGTTCCGAAAAAAATGCTAGTGCTCTTCCGCTATCTGCTCTGAATTGAAGAAGAGAAAGCCCTATAATTTTATATATATCTATTTATAATAATAATTATCGGTACATAAGGTTCTATCAAAATTGATGAGGAAATTATTCATACATTTTATATTAAATGCAAGGGCACAAATAAGCTAAACCAAGCATAGTAGTAAAAAAATAAATAATTTTTTACATAACCTAAGCAAGCAGTATGTTTATATTGTATAAAAAAACATAAGTGAATGCATCCCACTGTATTTCAATGAAAAATAAAATCATAAAAAATTAAATTAAGACCTAATCCATCAAATATTACTAAAATCATAAAATATATATTTTATACATTACAAGTTATAAAAAAATTAACCTCTTTAAATAAATTGTCAGTAAGCAGTGTTGCCATAATCTCAAATTTCATAATGTAAGATTTCAAATTTCATAATTCTAAATCATGTGGATGATCGATTTCGTTGGGCCAGTTTCATACGTAAATGCAGCAAACAACAAATTTTTCATTAAGTCAACCATTTTTTGTTATAATTCCACTAATATCATATTAATAACTTATGTAACACACATTTACTGACTCAAAAATCAGCTGTGATATTATCAAATTTAAAGTTAATAAACTCAACATTTTAAATCAGTTAACTATTGAGTTCGAGACTAGAGCCTGGAATAGATAATTAAACAATTTCTTAAACTCAAATCTAGCATTATAGAATGCTAAACAAAGACAGATAATGCTAAAAAATTACTTTCCATTCCTTATTTTAAAATATCAAAATGCTTTTCACTCTTAGTTTGTTAGCTTTTCACATCTGTATTATACTAGATTTAGCATTTATAATACCATTATGGCAACGCTGGCAGTAAGTTTAAGCTGCAGTAATAGGTATAGCTTTTAAATAAATTATGTAATGAACACGTTAAGTTCATATTACTTTTATTCTAAAAATCTGATATACTATTTCTGTTTTAATTTTTAGTATACAAGCTGGGATGGCGGCAATCAAGGATTTCAAAACCAGCATCAGATAGGACGAGCCGTTGGAGACCATTTCTTCACTTGCCCCACAAACGAGTACGCACAGGCGTTAGCTGAGCGAGGTGCTTCCGTTCATTATTACTTCTTTACTCACGTGAGTTATTTTTAGTGGTGCAGATAGACGAAATGATTGTATTGTGTTTTGTGCCTTGAATGTTTATACTTCATACCGACACTTTTTCCCATGATATCAATAAAAACAGTGATTAAGGATAAAGGGAGTTAGATTGGCCAACAGTTTACTAAAAAACAGCTTTTGTTCCACGCAAAACATGGTTAAGGAAGCCATTAATAACATGATGCCAAACCATTGCTGAAGAATAATTTTATCCAGCATTTTAATGAATATTTAGAGTTAATCTTAAACTGTGCCAATACTTTTTTTCCTTCTTAATATTGTATTTTTACAAGGGTTTTTTTAATTTGTGTATATTTAATAAATATGAAAGTGTTTCTTTTATGTTATCTAGTAGAATTCCTATTAAAATAAACTATGCAAAACAAATTTTATTAAAATACTTCATATCTATTATTAAACAATATTTTAATCTAATTAGTTGCAACTGTTTAGATAAAGTAGGCAATGAACCTACCTTCATTACTAAAAACCGTTGCATTAGTTGCAACTGTTTAGGGAAAGTAGACAATGAACCTACCTTCATTACTAAAACCCGACAAGAAGTATAAGATATTACTCTTTTCTCAGATACCATTCACCAAAACATCTTGAATTGAAAAGAGTCGGATGAACACCCGTTTTCTGATCACAGATACATTCAATTCAGTCTCATTGATGAACCTCCTTGCCAACTAGAATTTCGAAACCTCGGAAAACCGACTGGCTTAAATATAGGATAACACTTAAGGAACTTTTAAAACCTGATCTTCTTAATCCTCTACTAATGCACTTGACTGCAATATCAATGATCTCACAATAGCCCTTAACAAATCTGTGGCTGCTTCCTGTCCACTTACTCAAGTAAGGAAGAAAAAGAAACCACATTGGCGGAACTCATGACTTGAACGATCTTAAAGCACTCGAGAAGTGTCAAATTGGGAATCCATATAAGAAAGCATTGAGAAAGTCAATGAGATCCTTCTGGAGAATTTTCTGTGGTAAAACAAAAGAAACTTCAGAGGCATCGAGGCAAAGGAAAATTCTCTCTACAAATCCAGTAATGCTAAGCTGCTCAAAACATGCTCATGGACCAACTCCTGCGAAGAATTGCCTAACCTGCTATTAGATACTCATTTCGCTGGTAGCTCCCAAAATATTAATAGCTTCGACCAGTGAAGACCACGGTCCAATTACCAGGGACAAGCTGCTTTGTGCAATCAACAGCCTCCATCCTTACAAATCTGCGGGACCAGGCGGTGTAATACCGGCCGATTTCCAAATGAATATAGACGTAACTCTGCCAATTCTGGAGTCCATCTTTATTAGTTGCTTTGCACTGGGTACCTTCTTCTGGCTTGGAGGGAAGTCAAGGTTGTGTTTATACCCAAAGCTGGCAAGTGTTCCCAAGTAAACTCGAAAGATCTCAGGCTTATTAGTCTATCATCATTCCTTCTTAAAACCTTTGAACGTGTGATTGATATCCACTTACGTACAAGCATTGAAACGCAACTTTTGTCAACTGCTCAACATGCTTACTGTAAATGGAAATCTGTGGAAACTGTTTTACATACTCTAGTACGAACCATAAAACATTTCCTCCATCATAAAGCGTACACCATAGTTGCTTTCTTAGATATAGAAGGCACTTTTAACAATGTCGACACATCTGCACTGGCATCTCTAAAGGCAGATGGCACTTGGTGAATTGATTAACCAAATGCTGACTAGAAGGGTATTCAGCTCAAAACTGGGCGGCTTTTCTGCTAGAAGGTCTGTCAGTATTGGAACGCCAAAAGATGGTGTTCTATCTCCCCTTCTCTGGAACTTGGTGGTAAATGAGCTGCTTACATGCCTGGAAGCGGAGGGTTACAGAGTGACTCCCTATGAGGACGATGTTGCTATTGCCATTTTAGGAAAGCATCCTTCTACATTAAAAAAAAAACTCTTACAAATCGCTCTAAATATGCTAACCAATTGGGCGGACCGTTGTGGTTGGGCGTCAACCCTCATAAAACGTAACTTGTTCTATTCTCTAGGAAATATAAAATCCCTCATATAGATCCTCCTACTATCAAAGGTATTCTATCAGCATTCACTGATCAAGCAAGTTATTTGGGTGTTATTCTAGATAAAAAGTAAAACTGGAAACCTAACATACAAGAAAGAGTAAAAAAGGCCATAGTGGCACTCTTCTCATGCAAAAAAGCCGTTGGGAATAAATGGGGTCTACAACCTCGTATTACTCATTTGCTGTGTACTTCGGTGATTAAACCGATTATAACTTATGGTGTTGTATTGATATTTTTAGCAAACAGGTGGCTGCTAATACAGCTATACGCCTAAAAGCTTCTTCACAATGGACCAACAATAACATTGGCCATTCCATCATTCTGTATTCATTCGGATCACTCCCAAGTAACATTGATTACACCACTTCAAAACTACAATTCGGCAAAAATGTTCAAGTCACCATTCCTTCTAGAACTCTCCGTGAGGGTATGGCATTCTTGGAAGATGAATCGATTAATACCTATATAGGCGGATCGAAAACTGATGGGGGGGTGGGTGGTGGTGCGTACTCAAAAAGACCATAATTAAGTCTCTCATTCCGTCTTCCTAATCATTGTAGCCTGTTCCAGGTGGAATTTACGGCAGTTAAGGAAACCTAATCTTGCCTGAAAGAAAACGTGATGTCAACCACAGATATCCGCATCTTCTCGGATAGTCAAGCAGCTATCAAATCTTCGGAATCTGTCTCTACTAACTCTATAACAGCCCTAAATTACCATTCATCTCTGTTGGAGATGGTGCAGCAGTTTAACATTCACCTGTGTTGGGTGCCGGGGCATAGGGGCATAACAGGTAATTGTAAGGCCGAAGTGGAACAACTCTACCTCTTCTACCTAGCAAGGAAGATATAGGTATAATCATCGCTACTTGTAAACTTTTGCTGAAGCAAAATGCATTAGAGTGAAATAACCCTAGGTGGAACAATATCAATACTTGTTTGGCGACAAAACAAATCTGGCCAATAATGGATTTAAAGCGATCTAAGTTGTTTGATATCTCTAAGTAAATTGCGTATTGTCTAATGATATTTGCAGATGCTGTTTGGACGAGGAAGAGGGAGAATCGATTCCTCACCTTCTATGCACGTGGCCTGCTCTATACTTCACTTTGGTGACTTTTACTTCAATTACCCTAGTGATCTAATTAACATAGACATAGGTAATCTATTTATTACCCTTCATGAGAATCTCCAAATGGTTCACCGAGTAAGGAGTAGAGTTTCCTAGATTCATGCGGTGTCACAATGGACCAACTCATGGTCTAAGTGTGTCAGTATTTACGACTGTGTCAATTCTTTTTTCCGTGTGTGTATATATTTGACACTGGTCTGCCAAAATTAATTTTTTTTGCATTCAAATATTTTTTTCAAATAATGATTACGGATTTTACTTTTCTTAATCAAAAATATGTTTTAGAAAAATTCTTTTACCTACAGTTTTGTTTGTATCGATTTTTGAAAAATATGATTAAATTATAGAAATTAGTATTAGCTTTTGCATAAAACCATATTTGTCTTCATTTATCAATGGTTACTTAAGTTTTATACCCTCGTTTTTAGAAAACAACAGAAAATTCAAAATTTAGTAGTTTATAAATTTTTACATTTTAAAATAACATCTAGTTTGGAGTGGAATTTCTCTTCATAAGGTGAAGTACGTAAAAAGATTTTGATTAGAGGATTTATAGCCCATGAGAAATTAAATTATACTTTCACTGCGGAAAATATCTAAGAGATGATTTTTTAAATGCACTTATTTTTATTTGTGCATAAGGAATACGCATGCAAAAGTCTACAGACGAATCGGACTTCAGTTAAAATAAATAGACGAAAATAATCCTTTTTTTTTATAACTCAGAAATGGTGGTGTCGAAAACATTTGTTTGAAAAAAATAAGATATCTAAGACGGGTATTGATGGGTGCGATTTTTGGCTTCAAGTATTTTGTTCATGCTTTAAGTACCTACATGTTTTTCGATGCGGAAAACACGGAGAAACCTCATAATTAAATTACTTTCCGAATCAGGTAACGGCTAAATATGTTCTACTAACCTCTAATAACAGCATCCAGAATTGAAAAATTGAATATTGACCTTTAACAATATTTAACATGGTCTTAATTTTGTTCAGAATTAATAACCACTTGATAGTCCATTGTGTTACCTTCTTAAAAAAAATATTTAATCTTTTTTCAGAGGGCCCTAAGAAAAGATATAGTAAATTCAAAACCTATCAGTTCTGGAAAATGTTTGTTTTCGGAGTCCAAAACGTTTCGGGAAAATGTCAACTTGGGAGAAATTCGAAGTAAAATATTTAAACGCAAATATCCTTACTTTTCTATAAGGAATATTGATGCAAAATATTAATACTATTTATGTGTTTTGTCTAGTTTATACAAGAAATAATATATTTGTAACGACCGCTAAAACAAAAACAAAAGTTGTATGTTCTCTTGGAGAAGGTTGAATAACCTACAAACTTTGTTAAACTTATATTTCTAACATTTACCGTTTAAGAGTATTAAATAAAAATCTTTATTATCGATACTTCACTCTTTTGAAGTAACAATATCTTGTTACTGGTGGCTTGTATGGAAAAATTAGGTTGATATTTTTTTTTTGAGAACTCATTGCAATCTATAAACTGGGAATAAATTATTTAATGACCACTTCATTAAGAGTAAAAAGCAAAAATATAAAATTTGGGTTTTGACAAAATTTTTCAAAAATTATGTCATTTAAAATATAATTTTTTTGTAGATGGAAACATAATGCATAAACTTTGCAACAAGTACAAACTTTTCGACTACACTCACCATTTCTGAGTTTCACTGTAACGATTCTCTAATATGTACTATAACGACTCTCGAATGGGTTATAACCACCCTCGAATAAAAGAAACACCGAATTGCGGATTAGGTAAGGTTAGGTTAGGTTGAAGTGGCTGCCAGTCATGAAGACTGACACACTTAGACCATGAGTTGGTCCATTGTGACACCATATGAATCTAGAAAAAATTAATTCCCTACTCGGTGAACCATTTGGGGCTTCTTATGAAGCGCAGTAGACTGCCTATGTCCAAGTATTAGATCACTGGGATCATTGAAGTAAAAATCACCAAGGTGAAGTTTTCCTCTATGAGATAGAGCAGGGCACGTGCATAGAAGGTGAGGGATCGATTCTATCTCTTCCTCATTCGTACAGCTTCGGCAAAAATCGTTAGAAAACACGCCAAGACGCATTGCGTGCTTGCCTATAAGACAGTGTCCAGTTAGAACACCAATCATGGAGCCAATGTGCAATCTACTTAGAGATAACAAACACTTAGACCGCTTTAAATCCATTACTGGGCAGATTTGTTTTGTTACCAAACAAGTATTGATATTGGTACACCTAAGGTTTGTTCTGTCTAGTGCATCTTCCATCAGTACAAGTTTACATGTAGCGATGCGTTTACCTATATCTGCCTTGCTAGGCAGAAAAGGTAGAGGTGTTTCACTTTTAGCAAGTTCATCGGCCTTACAATAACCTGGGATGTCCCTGTGCCCCGGCACCCAGCACAGGTGAATGTTAAACTGCTGCACCATCTCCAACAGAGATGAATGGCAGTTAAGGACTGTTATAGAGTTAGTAGAAACAGATTCCAGAGATTTTATAGCTGCGTGACTATCCGAGAAGATGCGGATATCTGTGGTTGATTTTACGTTTTCTTTCAACCAAGATGAGGCTTCTTTAATTTCCATAAATTCCGCCTGGAACACGCTACAATGATTAGGAAGACGGAATGAGAGACTTCATTTTAGTCTTTTTGAGTACACACCACCACCCACCCCTTCATCAGTTTCAAACCGTCTGAGCAGATATGAACGGACTCATCATCCAAGAAAGTCATATCAAAGATAATAAGGGTATTCATGCAACTTCGTAAAACTCTAGATAAGTTTATCTTTTGGTTAATGAACTGTCAAATTTTGTATGGGAAATGATTTACACAACTTGGTTAAACTTATCAAAGGATTTTGTCGCGTAAAATTAACCAAACTGGTTAAACTTATCCAAACGTCAGTGTGACTCTTACTCTGATTGAATTGCGTAGTATTTTATAAAATGTTTAAAAAAGGTCGTTCATGCAAACTTTGCGTAAACTAATAATTTTACAAAGTTTGTAAGCTTACGACGTTGCATGAATACCCTTAATATAACAAGTAGAGATGTCGCAAGTAGAACAAGACACAAGGGAGAACCAGCAAATGCAAAAGGAAAAAAGTGCTGGTGCACCGAAAGGTGGCCCAGCAACTAGATCAAAGGGACCAGCGGTACTAGTAGCGGGGACATTGAAACATGTCAAAGCAACGGCACCAACAGCTATAACATCGGCAACGGCGACATCAGCCGAGATCCATGTTAAGAGGAGAAAAAAGATTAGATGTGCGCCGAACTTGGTGAAGCGGCGCTCTTCCCCCACTCCAGCAGAGCTGCCAGCTGGGGGAGGGGGAGGGCGTCATTATCAGCCAATACATCAGCAGCAGCCAACATTGACATTCAATTGAACTCTTCGCCCGACGAAGAGATAGCATACATGTCCGAAGGGGGAGAGCGACTGTACACTACGTGTGAAAGCAACATCTTAGATCTCTCCACACCAGAGGCGTCTTCCTCCGAAGAAGATGAGGTGCAAATCGAGACAGCTGAACAGCCAAAGGCTTATGAAGAGCAGCTAATAAGTGAGCAAATTAAAGCTATAGAAGGGGAGATGGTGCGCCTCAATGCCCAACTATCGACACTGGTGCAAGCTCTAAAGATGAAACCAGTGGACAGCACTGGTTTGCTTTAGTTGGTTGTGTAGTCAGATCGCTTGTGTTCTTTTAATTCTTTTATACGTATACTATTAATTTTAAATTGTGTATTTGACTAGATTCGCTGAATAAGTGAATATTTAACTTAAATTTTCCACCTTCTTTATTATTTTTGTCTAGTTGTGCTAAAAGTTCTAAATTTTAGTTATTGTCTTCATAGTGCTTGGTAAGAGTATTTTTTTTTTTTTGTTTTGTAAATTTCAATTTTTGTTCCTCTACATTGAGTGAGCTTTATGTTTTTTTTTTTTTTTTTTATTTATTTACCCAGTAATATATCCGTTCCTTGTATTTGTGCTAATAGTGCTTTTTTAAAATATTTCCCCTAATTGTTTTCCCTTAGCCTAAGCTTTCAGCTACAGGTAATTAGTTGTTGTCCCTTTCTGTCCATTGTCTATTTAACTTTTAGTCCTATCTCTACTCACGTTTTAATTTAATTATCAAAGAAAATTTTTGTATAGGCGGTGGTGCAGATAGTAAGGACACAGTCGATCTCGAGCTGTGAAAGTATACACACGTTTTCGGCTTTCACAGTGTTTACAAATAAAATCGGAGTGTTCAGTACAAGCTAGTACCACAGCCAAGATTTTTTTAATAGTGCAATAGCACAGAGGAAGAGGCGGCGGACCGTCAGTCTGAGGGTCACGAGTTCGAGTCCCAGTCGGGCATAAAAACATTACAAGCTTTTTTTCACAACAGGGAGGTGGAAAATTTTATTGTCTGGGAAAAACAGCAGATGAAAAGAGGGAAAAGTGCGGGGCCACCGAAAGGTGGCCCAGCAACCAAAAGTAAAGCGTCAACGGCACCAGTAGCGGGGACATCGAAAGAAGTCATAGCAACCGCACCGATGGCAACAACATCAGCAGCAACGGCGTCATCAGCCGATACCCCCGTAAAGAGGAGGAACAAAATCCGATGTGCGCCGAACTTGGTGATGCGGCGCTCTACCATCACTCCAGCAGAGCTGCCAGCTGGGGGAAAAGGGGCGTCGCGAATTACCAAATCGTCAGCAGCAATTAAAATACAGCAGCAGCTAAACACTTCGCCCTCCGACGAGGAACAAATCGAATATATGTCCGAAGGAGGTGAAGGGCTTTACACAACGGGTGACAGCAACATCATCGACATAACATCACCAGAGGCGTCCTCAGACGAAGAAGATGAGGCACAAAAAAATAAAGAGGTTGATGATGAACAACCAAAAGATGAACAGCGAATCAGCGGGCAGATTGGAGCCATAGAAGGGGAGATGGTGCGCTTAAATGCCCAACTTGCGACACTGGTGCTAGCTCTAAGGAACAAACAAGAGGCTCACCGTGAAAAAGAAAGGCTGGAGCGAGACCTAAAGGTACCACAGGCGCCAAACAGAGAAGCGCAACAGCAACCACAGCTGCCACCAAAAGAGCAGCTACAAATACGGGAGCAGCCCAAAGAAAACCTGCTTGTACAGCAGCTACAGCAGCAGCCAATGCCTAAGGAGCACAGGCAACAAAATAAAAAGCAGCAACAGAACCAAAAGCAACAGACAAAACAGCAGCAGGCACAACAGCAGCAGCAAAAACAACAGGAGTGGAGCCGACAGCAGCAGAAAGAACACCAGCAGCAGTCACAGCCGCCCAAAAGCAAAAAAGAGAAGGTGCCGCCCATCAACACCTATAAGATGGAATTAAAAGAGACCATAGACCTATGTAAGTCGGCCATAGGCCAAAACTTTTATATTAAACGACTAAGTAAGGATAGGCATGCTATACACTACTTCACAGTGGCGGAGCATAAAATTATTAAAAACTTATTAAAAGATTCCACGACTGAGTTCTTCAGTTTTACCCCCAAAGTGGATAAATTTCAAACGGTCCTCCTGAAGGGCATAGATTCCTGCACGGAACCACAGGTGCTCTTAGATGAGCTCCGTAAAAAAGCGAGCGACGATCTCGACTTTATCGGGGTCAAGCCGTTCGCTACAGTCAGAGCCAGACGGGAGAAGCGGTCTCTGCCGTTCTTCCTTGTTCAACTTTTGCCCAGCAGCAAACTGGATAAGTTGAGAAGTATCTCCGTCCTCAACTACCAGGTTGTAACTTGGGATAGACTAAAGAGACGCGGTGACATGCTTCAATGCATGCGCTGCCAAAGGTTTGGCCACGCTGCAGCAAACTGCGAAATGCAGTCACGCTGCGTTAAGTGTGGTGAGGACCACATTAAGGGAGAGTGCAAGCTCGGAGAGGAAAGGGTCGAAGACATGACCCAGCTTAAATGTGCACTTTGCGGAAAAGAGGGGCACCCTGCAAATTATCGGGGTTGCTCAGCTTTTCAGCAGATTCGCAACAATAAAGCGGCTAGGCAGACAGTGGCAGAGATACGCCCATCAACGCGTGCTCCCACAGCAACGCCCGTTAATCTCCAAATTTCCTACGCCCAAATGGCGGCAGGAAGGGGAAAAACGGTACAGCCTGCAGCTAAGGCAGCCCAACCGGCCCTAGTGCCAAAGGCGCCGGACGCTCAGGCCGAAATAAGAAGTATGTTGCTGGCAATTCAAGGCCAGTTAACAGGACTTCAGGCCCAGATAAAGGAGCAGGCGACTAGGGTAGACTATCTCTACTCTGTTTTGCCTAGCCTAACGCAAATTAGAGGTTAAAGGCGCGCTGTCGGAGAGGCCTCTTAGGATCCTTGCTGTGAATGTAAATTCACTGATAAGGACCGAACGTAGAGCTAATCTTTTCCAAGTGTTGAAAGACCAAAGTCCAGATGTGTTTATGGCCAGCGAAACTAAGCTGAACCAGAAACATAAGTTGACTAACAACAATTACAATATCGTTAGAAGAGATCGACCCAACTCCACTCAAGGGGGGGGCGTCGCAATCTTCATACGAAAAGGCATTAATCATAAAGTTATATATAATAGTGATTTGCGCAGATTTCGGCTGTTAGAGGCGTGCATTGTATGCATTCCTCTCCAACAGGGGAAGCGAATGTATGTGATCGCGGCTTATGCACTGGCATCACCTCAGCCAACTGATTTTATGACAGAGCTTGAAAAACTTTTCGAATGTCTACTCTTGAGCTTGGAAGAAAATTACTTTCTCAAGGCCGGTGATTTGAATGCCAAACACCTAGATTGGGGAAATCAAATTCAGAATCAAAGAGGTATTTATCTTTTCAATTGGATGTGTCGATACAACACTGAATATGGTGTCGACCTGCTGGCTACGGATCGGCCATCGTTTCCAAGAAGCGGTGCCTATCTGGATTTATTGCTAATAGACGCAAGACTGACAATTACTGATACTGTGGGTCAAAGACCAAGAAACTGTTTACGAACGATCGAGTACGACAGTGACCACTGCGGACTCGCCGCCGTAATACAGCTTCCGAACGAGCTCGTGGAGTTGGATGAGTATGTACCTGTGCACACTTACAATTACAGTAAGGTGCGCTGGCCATGCTTTTCCAACGCCTTATCGAGCGAAATCAGTTCGAATAACATATCCCCACCAAATGACAGGAATTTGACAAATATCGAAATAGATCAATACCTAGAACAAATGGATGAGACAATCAAACGAACAATGAACAGAACAATACCGAAATACAAACAACGGGACGCAACCGACATGTATCGAAACGCAACCATTGACGCATTACACAGACAAAAAAGTGGACTGCTGACAAGACTAAAACTCTTGTACCGACGGTTTACTGACCCTCACCATCTGGAGATTAGGACACTGAAGTCGTCGATTAAGAACATCAACCAACTAATTGAAGAGAACTATCGGTTGTCAATTAATTTGTATTGGGATAACAAAATTCGGGCCGTTAATTCTAGCGAACCGAGCATGTTTCCCCAAATTAAGAAGATATTTAGAAGGAATGATCAAAACGACCTTCCTTGTCTTAAGCTCCAGAGAACGACAGACAACAGAGACGTACTTCTGACAGCAGGAATTAATCCAGAGGACACTGTCTTGGACAATGACCTCTTTATTGTCGAAGATCCGCAGGTGAAAGTGGAGGCTGTTGGGGCTGCTTTCCAGCAAGTGTACAAGGTGAATGCATGCATTCGCCCGAATCACGACCTGGAAAACAGAGCCTTGCTCCATCACTTCTACCTTCGGAATGACATCACGCAATGGCGATCAGAGAACCTTGGTTTCACCGGGTTCAATGAAGATCATTTGGCAAACGCCATAATCGCCGAGCAAAATGGGCCCAGTTCCCTGTTAATTACGAAGGTGGAGCTCCAGCTCATCTTCGATTCATTAAAGAAGAAGAAGTCAGCAGGAGTCGATGGAATATCCAACGTTGTACTTCGACATTTACCTCAAGAAGCAGTAGACATTTATACCACGCTGTTTAACAACGCTCTGAATAATGCATATTATCCAGTGCGGTGGAAGACAGCTGTGGTGCATCCTCTCCCGAAAAAGGGAAAGGACAACTCCAACCCAGCGAATCTTTGGTCGATAAGTCTTCTTCCGAGTATCAGCAAGGTATTCGAAAAAGTTATCAATAGAGCTCTGTCTAAGTGAGCAGAAGACGATAATATCATACCGGACAATCAGTTCGGTTTTAAGGCGGGACATGACACCACTCATGCCGAATCTAAACTCGTTTCTGATGTCCAATAGAACAAATCTAAGAAGCAGTATACGGGCGCCTGTCTGGTTTATTTGGAGAAGGCGTTCGACACCGTATGGTTAGAGGGTCTTTATCTAAAGCTGACCAGACTTGGCATTAGTAAACCACTATTATATATGCTTTATGATATGCTCAATGGCAGAAAGTTTGTTGTCAAGAGTGGCAATGTAACTTCTGCCACTACCTTTAATAGTAAAAATGGTCTTCAGCAGGGAGCGGTCAACTCGCCGATTCTATTCAGCATTTACACCAGCGATCTGATATGTAGTCTAACTCAGGCAATTGCGTATGCCGACGATCTAATTGCGTACAGAACAGCTCCAAAAGTCGAGGTCATCAGGATTCTTTTGCAGCGTTACTTCGAGAAGATTCAGCGATATTGCGATGACTGGAAGTTGAAAATCAACTTTCAGAAATCAGAAACTATCTTGTTTAGGACTCCGTTGCTTAGAGCCACAAGGGATACGAGAAAGAACTGGCGCAAGCTGGTGATCGTAGGGCCAAATGGACATCCACTGGCGAGTAAAAGTGTAGTAAAGTACCTTGGCATCTGGATGGATCAGTATTTGTATTTCGACAGACATATAAATGCTGCTCTGGCCAGGGCTAGGGGAGCTTTTGCCCTGACGAAACGATTGTTTTATAGCAGCCGGCTTGACAGCAGGGTGAAGGTGATTTGTTACATGGCCCTTATCCGGCCGATGATTGCCTATGGGTGCCCGGTTTGGCCAACGTTGCCCCATCTCAAATGGAAAAGATTCGGGTGTTTGAGAGGCAGTGTCTTCGACGCTGTCTTGGATTGCACAGAACACCAGAGTCGGAGTACAAACACTACTATTCCAACCTGGCTCTATACAACGGGGCCAACATAAACAGGATAGATAATTTCTTGCTGAAGCTTATTCGAGGTCACATTGCAAGAGCGATGTCCTCGACTAACAGCTTAATTTTCGGGGCTTATTACCCCAACAACGAATACTACGAGAGTGTGCGTCTAAGCGGTTTTATTCCGCCCGATGCATTCCTCCACCTAGACAGTCAAGGGCTGATCCAGGATAGAGCGGCGGTTCCACTAATCTACCACGTCGGCCGTAGAACTGTGGATCGGCGGCTCTTTTACAGTCGAGACGTCCTCGCACAAGACGGAGCTGAGCACCTTCGGTTCAGTAGGACTGTGTCCGAACGGGACCGGAGGGATAGGGTAAGGCAGGAGAACCAGTTCTGGTGGTTAAAATATGAAGAATGAAGTTCCTTCAGATATTTAAAAGTTGTCCTTGGTTTTTCTCTGTCATGGCCGACTTACATAGGTTTAGGTAGTTAGTTTTAAGTAGGGACAGTCAGGGTGGCACAAAAAAAAAAAAAAAAAAAAAAATCTAAAACATAAAAAAATACAAACAAATTATAAAATCCACAAAAATACAAAAAAAATTATAAAACCGGAAAATGCTTGCTGTGGCTGTTCTAGTTTGTAAGTAGCTTATAAGTAGGTTGTAATTAGTTTATAATTAGTTGTAAATAGTTTTAAGTAGCTTTAAGTAGTTTTAATTAGTCTTAATTAGTTTTAATTAGCTTTAATTTAGTTTTATGTAGTTTGTAAGTTTTATATAAAACCAACAAAAAATAAAGACATAGATACCGAGTTTTTTGTAAATTCTTCTCGGTAAAAAATAAAACCGAACTGGATTTAGTATTACGATAGTTCTTAGGCCGAAAGGCATTAGCATTAAGTTATTATAGTTTAACTTAGAGCGCCCGACTGGGGCCAGTAAGTTAGTTTTAAGATATTGATAAGTAGGCTAGTTTTTTATGAATTTTTGTCTAGCTTTAAGATAGTTTTAAGAAAATTGAAAAATAAAAATGAATTTAAAAAAAAAAAAGATAGTAAGGACACGGCGCCCTAATCTTTAAAGCTTAGGTTCGTATCCTAGTAGACCCCATTTTTTTTTCTTCTTTCTTTTTTTTTTAAATATTTATAATTTAATTAGCCTTTTTGCAAATTTTAAATTTAAGAAATTCTTTCCCCATATTTTACTTTCAGTCTTTATTTTTATAAAAATTAATAGTTTTATCCTCAAAATGGTCTGCTCTGCAAAGAATTGTTCAGAGGGCTCAAATTCCTCCCCACTCTTCGCCTGTTTTTGGCCTTGTGGGAATCTTTACCACGCTAAATGCATCGGCTCAACCAATGCATTTATTGAGAAAGTAACCAATTCTAAATTTGCGTATTGGTATTGTACCGATTGCCGTAAACTTTCCTTGTCTCAACTGGCTTTCAAAATGTCTAATTTTAAAGTGGACATTATGAAACTGTCTAAGGGGTTTGAAGAAATGTTAAGAAATTTTAACGACGTGGTCTCACGATTTAGCTCGTTAACACTCCTAAATGACCCAGTAGACATCGGTACCTCTACTGATGACCTTATTCAGGACCCTCTTCCTCTCCAAATCGTGCCCATGAATGATGAGTTGCTTAAACAATCATCAAGCTCAACTGTGCTTGATAACGTTATAGTTACAAAAAAAAGTAACAAAAGGGGGCGAGATAACACATTAGTTGTAAAAAGCTCTGGCCCACCCCCTAAACAAACGAATCTTAGACCCCCTATTGCTTTAGAACTAGCTTCTTCGGTTCAGGTAAGGAATGAAAGTTCAGAAATGGTCCCATGCACTGTTCCTGGTATAGAATGTGCGTCCGTCTCTAACATAATTGCTGATCCTAGACCTATTAAAGCTGTTTCCAAACCAAAGTCTATCTTTATCTCTCGCCTTGAACCAGAAATTGATGCCGACGATATTGTTTCCAACCTATTAAATAAAAATTGTATCCCTACGAGTGCATCGGTTAAGTGTACAAAAATTAGTAGAGTAAATAGCTTTGTTTCATCTTTTAAAATAGTAACAAATTCTTTATACTTTGATTCTATCTGTGATTCTGGTAATTGGCCTCCTGAAGCTTTTGTTAAAGAATTTTTAACAAGGAAAAACAGGTTTTCTCGTAACTTCTCCAAAATTCCATCCCCAAAAAACTAAATAGGATTTCCCTCTTCTATCAAAATGTAAGAGGGCTTCGCACTAAAACTGCTGATCTCTACATCAACTCACACGGATTTTCACATGACATCTTTCTTTTGACAGAAACCTGGCTTAATTCAAGCTTTTTGGACACAGAACTTTTAAATGAAGAGTTTTTAGTTTATAGAAAAGATCGTCATGTTGACAGACCAAAAGAAGTGGGAGGTGGTGTTTTGATCGCAGTTCGTAATAAATTTATACCTTCTCTTATTATATTTCCTTTTAATCTATCAGTTGAATTAATTTGCATAAAGTTAGCCGTAGAGTCAAAATGTATTTATATATTAAATGCTTACATCCCTCCAAAAAGCTCGGACTCAGTTTATGTAGAACTCTCCAAGGCCCTCGATTTTATTATTGAATTGTCTTGCTCCAACAGCAGCATATTACTTCTCGGAGACTTTAATTTACCATCTATAGAGTGGGTTCCTTCTGAGGATGAATCTTATCATGAAGCGTCCTTAACTTCTTCACAAACTGAGCTCCAGTTGTTGGATAGAATTATTACAACTGACTTACAGCAAGTAAGCTGTATTAAAAATTCAAAAAATCGAATTCTCGATTTAGTTTTTTCTTCCGACGCTATTAGTACTCTTGTTCTAGAATCTAGTTCTGGAATCACTAATATAGATAGTTACCATCCTCCTCTGGATGTAGTTCTTGACTTGAGCAGTCATATAATTGAAAATAGCAACGCTTGTGATCGCTCATATACTTTTGACTTTAGAAAGGCAAACTTTCAGTTGCTTTCAGAAGAATTAGCTAGATCTGGTATTGACAGTATAGCGAATTCTAGTAATATTGACGGTGCAGTTACTAGTTTTAATACCATACTTTATAACTGCATAAATAAAACTATCCCATTAAAATTATTTAAAAACACGAGCTTTTGCCACTCATGGTATACAAAAGACTTGAGGATACTACGAAATAAAAGAAATAGAGCTTGGAAAACATATTTAAAAACTCTTTCTTTAGTTGACCACAACTCTTACATTGTCCTTTTCGAAGAATTTAAATCTCTTTCAAAGTCGCTATACACTAATCATGTATACGAAATGGGAAGATCTCTTAAAGAAAACCCTAAAGCATTTTGGGAGTTTGTCAATTCGAAGAAAAATTCGGATGGTTACCCCGCAAATTTCAAATATGAGAATTGTGTATTGAAAGAAACTATTGATATATGCAACGCCTTCGCAAACAATTTTCGTAGCTCTTTTGTGGATACAGCCCTTGATATTGATGAAGATTATTTCAGAAATTTACATTCTTATGCGCAAACGAGTTGTAACAATTTCGCTGTGCAGCAGAGTACTGTTTTAGACCTTCTCTCATCGTTAAATGATGATTTCTCATCTGGACCAGATGGAATTCCCCCAATATTATTGAAACAGTGTAGACATATACTGGCTGAGCCTTTTCAATTTTTATTTGAGTTTTCTATTAAATCAGGGAAATTTCCCTGTTCATGGAAAACTTCATTTCTAACTCCAGTTTTTAAAAAAGGTGATAAAGCTGATATTTCGAATTATAGACCTATATCCAAACTGTCATGTATTCCAAAGCTCTTCGAACAAGTTGTGTGTGAGACTTTAGCATTCCATACCAAGAATATAATATGTGAACAACAGCATGGGTTTGTGAGAAGAAAATCAACAGTAACAAACCTCCTTACATTCTTGCATAAATGTTCTAACGCATTAGAAAATGGAAGTGAAATGGATTGTATATATACTGATTTTTCTAAAGCGTTCGACCAACTTGGTCACAACATTATTATCTTCAAACTAAAATCTTTAGGGTTTCCAACATTTTTTATCACCTGGGTAAAATCATACCTTGAAAATAGATCGTACCAGGTGAAATTTAGAAACTGCCTTTCAAACTCATTCAAGGCTCACTCCGGTGTGCCCCAGGGAAGTCATCTAGGCCCATTTCTATTTATTCTTGCTATTAATGATGTTGTCTCAAGTATACGTTCAAGTGATAATCTCATATTCGCTGATGACATGAAAATTTTTAAGACAATAAAAGCTAACCATGACCATATTCTTTTGCAAGCCGATATTGATAGTTTCGCTACTTGGTGTGATAAAAACGGTCTTTCTCTTAACCCTGCCAAATGTCAAACAATTACTTTCTCTAGAAAGCGACTTGCAAATGCTTTTAATTATTCTATTTCACAACACAAACTCTGTCGAGTCTTTAGTTTCAAGGACTTGGGTGTTAACTTCAGCTCAAATTTAGAATTCACTGAACACATTAACTTCATTGTTAATAAAACAAGCTCTATGTTTGGGTTTATAAAACGTTGGGCAGAGGAATTTGACGATCCGTACGTTACGCTTTCCTTATACAATTGTTATGTACGACCTCATCTAGAGTACGCGTCTCAAGTATGGTCTCCCTTTTATGAAATTCATAAAAATCGTATTGAAACGATACTTCCTTGGGCAGATCCATTCAACCTTCCACCATATGAACATAGGATCCAGTTACTGCAAGTCCTAACCTTATATCAAAGGCGGGTGAATAATGATCTAATTTTTCTTCACCAACTTCTAAATGGTCAAATCGATGCTCCTGATTTGTTGGCCTGTATTGGCATAAGCTTCCGTGGAGGATCTCACCATCTGAGAAGATTTGAACTTTTACATGTAAATTTCCATAGAACTAACTACGGTTTACATGAGCCTCTTAACCGTATGTGTAGGATATTTAATTTAAATGGCTCCACGGTTGATTTTAACGTTAGTAAGATGGGATTGAAAAAATTGTTTCGAACCAGTGCTCCACTTTCGTGATTGTTTTTTTTTTTTTTACTGTTAGATCATATTTAATTCAAATGTGATATACATTCTTTAATTATGTTTATTGTTTGTTTGTTTAACTATGTAAATTATTAATTTTATTTGTATGCATGTGTTAGCTCGAATTATTTTACTAACCACTAACACATGCACTTATGATGAGCCTCTGATTGTAGGTTTGCAGCTTGCTCTAAGCTCACTACAACAAAGAATCTGAAGTGTAAAAAAAAAAAAAAAAAAAAAAAAAACAAGAGGCTCGGCGACAAAAAGAAAGGCTGGAGCGGGAACTTAAAAAGGCACCACAGGCACCAAACAAAGAGGCGCAACAGCAACCAAAGCTGCCACCAAAAAAGCAGCAAGAACCACAGCAGCAGCCCACAGAAAAGCTGCAAGTAGAGCAGCAACAGCAGCAACCAATGCCCAAGGAACAGAGGCAACACAAAAAAACCCGCAGCAGAACCAAACGCAGCATACACAACAGCAACAGTCACAACACAAAAAAACCCGCAGCAGAACCAAACGCAGCATACACAACAGCAACAGTCACAACAATACAACAGCAGTAACAGCAAAAGCAACAGGAGCGGAGCCGACAGCAGCAGGGAGAACACCAGCAGCAGTCACAGCCCCAAAGAAAAACAGAGAAGGCGCCGCCCATCAACACCTATAAGATAGAATTACAGGAGACCAAATACCTGTGTAAGTCGGCCATAGGCCTAAATTTCTTTATTAAAAGACTTAGCAAAGATAGGCATGCCATTCACTGCTTCACAGTGGCGGAGCATAAAATTATTAAAAATTTATTAAAAGAATCCACGCCTGATTTCTTCAGTCTTACCCCCAAAGTGGATAAATATCAAACGGTCCTCCTGAAGGGCATATATTCCTGCACGGAACCACATGTGCTCTTATATGAGCTCCGTAAGAAAGCGAGTGACGATCTCGACTTTATCGGGGTCAAGCCGTTCGCTACAGTCAGAGCCAGACGGGAGAAGCGGTCTCTGCCGTTCTTCCTTGTTCAACTTTCGCCCAGCAGTAAACTGGATAGTTTGAGGAGTATCTCCATCCTCAACTACCAGGTTGTAACTTGGGATAAATTAAAGAGACGCGGTGACATGCTTCAATGCACGCGCTGCCAAAGGTTTGGCCACGCTGCAGCAAACTGCGAAATGCAGGCACGCTGCGTTAAGTGTGGTGAGAATCACATTAAGGGGGAATGCAAGCTCGGAGAGGAAAGGGTCGATGATATGACCCAGCTTAAATGTGCGCTTTGTGGAAAGGAGGGGCACCCTGCTAATTATCGGGGTTGCTCAGCTTTTCAGCAAATTCGTATCAAAAAAGCGGCTAAGCAGACAGCGGTAGAGATACGCCCATCAACGCGTGCTCCCACAGCAACGCCCGTCAATCCCCAAATTTCCTACGCCCAAATGGCGGCAGGAAGGGAAAGTGCGGTACAGCCTGCAGCTAAGGTAGCCCAAACGGCACATGTACCTAAGGCTCCAGACGCTCAGACCGAAATTAGAACCATATTGCTGGTAATTTAAGGCCAGTTGGCAGGACTTCAAAACCAGATAAGGAAGCAGGTGACTAGGGAAGACTATCTCTACTCGATTTTTCCTAGCTTAACGCAAATTAGAGGTTAAAGGTGCGCTGTTGGAGAGGCCTTTTAGGATCCTTGCTGTGAATGTAAATTCACTGATAAGGACCGAACATAGAGCTAATCTTTTCCAATTGTTGAAAGACCAAAGTCCAGATGTGTTTATGGCCAGCGTAACAAAGCTGAACCAGAAACATAAATTGACTAACAACAATTACAATATCGTTAGAAGAGATCGACCCAACTCCACTCAAGGGGGAGGCGTGTATCGTATGCATTCCTCTCCAACAGGGGAAGCGAATGTATGTGATCGCGGCTTATGCACCGGAATCACCTCAGCCAACTGATTTTATGACAGAGCTTGAAAAACTTTTCGAATGTCTACGCTTGAGCTTGGAAGAAAATTACTTTCTCATGGCCGGTGATTTGAATGCCAAACACCTAGATTGGGGAAATCAAATTCAGAATCAAAGAGGTATTCATCTTTTCAATTGGATGTGTCGATACAACACTGAATATGGTGTCGACCTGCTGGCTACGGATCGGCCATCGTTTCTAAGAAGCGGTGCCTATCTGGATCTATTGCTATTAGACGCAAGACTGACAATTACTGACACTGTGGGTCAAAGACCAAGAAACTGTTTACGAACGATCGAGTACGACAGTGATCACTGTGGACTCGCCGCTGTAATACAGCTTCCGAACGAGCTCGTGGAGTTCGATGAGTATGTACCTGTGCACGCTTTCAATTACAGTAAGGTGCGCTGGCCACGCTTTACCAACGCCTAATCGAGTGAAATCAGTTCGAATAACATATCCCCACCAAATGACAGGAATTTGACAAATAACGAAATAGACCAATACTTAGAACAAATGGACGAGACTATCAAACAAACAATGAACAGAAGAATACCGAAATACAAACAACGGGACATAACCGACATGTATCGGAACGCAACCATTGACGCATTACACAGACAAAAAAGCGGACAGCTGACAAGACTCAAACTCTTGTACCGAAGGTTTACTGACCCTCACGATCTGGAGATGAGGACACTGAAGTCGTCGATCAAGAACATCAACCTATTTATTAAAGAAAACTATCGGTTGCCAATTAATTTGTATTGGGATAACAAAATTCGGGCCGTTAACTCTAGCGACCTGAACATGTTTCCCCAAATTAACAAGATATTTAGAAGGAACGATAAGAACGACCTTCCGTGTCTTAAGCTTCAGAGAACGGAAGACAACAGAGACGTACTTCTGACAGCAGGAATTAATCCAGAGGACGCCGTCTTGGACGATGACCTCTTTATTGTCGAAGATCAACAGGAGAAAGTGGAGGCTGTATGGACTGCTTTCCAGCAAGTGTACAAGGTGAATGCGTGCATTCCCCCCAATTATGACCTGGAAAACAGAGCCTTGCTCCATCACTTCTACCTTCGGAATGACATCACGCAATGGCGATCAGAGAACCTTGGTTTCACCGGGTTCAATGAAGATCATTTGGGAAACGCCATAATCGCCGAGCAAAATGGGCCCAGTTCCCTGTTAATTACGAAGGTGGAGCTCCAGCTCATCTTCGATTCATTAAAAAAGAAGGTGTCAGCAGGAGTCGATGGCATATCCAACGTTGTACTTCGACATTTACCTCAAGAAGCAGTAGACATTTATACCACTCTGTTTAACAACGCTCTGAATAATGTATATTATCCAGTGCGTTGGAAGACAGCTGTGGTGCATCCTCTCCCGAAAAAGGGAAAGGACAACTCCAATCCGGCGAATCTACGGTCGATAAGTCTTCTTCCGAGTATCAGCAAGGTATTCGAAAAAGTTATCAATAGAGCTCTGTCTAAGTGAGCAGAAGACGATAATATCATATGACACCACTCATGCCGAATCTAAACTCGTTTCTGATGTCCAATAGAACAAATCTAAGAAGCAGTATACGGGCGCCTGTCTGGTTGATTTGGAGAAGGCCTTCGACACCGTATGGTTAGAAGGTCTTTATATAAAGCTGACCAGGTTTGGCATTAGTAAACCACTATTATATATGCTTTATGATATGCTAAATGGTAGAAAGTTTGTTGTCAAGAGTGGCAAAGTAACTTCTGCCACAACCTTTAATATTAAAAATGGTCTTCAGCAGGGAGCGGTCAACTCGCCGATTCTATTCAGCATTTACACCAGCGATCTGATAAGTAGCCTAATTCAGGTAATTGCGTATGCCGACGATCTAATTACGTACAGAACAGCTCCAAAAGTCGAGGTCATCATCTTTTGCAGTGTGACTTCGAAAAGATTCTGCGATATTGCGATGACTGGAAGTTGAAAATCAACTTTTAGAAATCAGAAACTATCTTGTTTAGGACTCCGTTGCTTAGAGCCACAAGGGATACGAGAAAGAACTGGCGCAAGCTGGTGATCGTAGGGCCAAATGGACATCCACTGGCGAGTAAAAGTGTAGTAAAGTACCTTGGCATCTGGATGGATCAGTATTTGTATTTCGACAGACATATAAATGCTGCTCTGGCTAGGGCTAGGGGAGCCTTTGCCCTGACGAAACGGTTGTTTTATAGCAGCTGGCTTGATAGCAGTGTGAAGGTGATTTGCTACATGGCCCTTTTCCGGCCGATGATTGCCTATGGGTGCCCGGTTTGGTTCAACGTTGCCCCATCTCGAATGAAAAAGATTCGGGTGTTTGAGAGGCAGTGTCTTCGACGCTGCCTTGGATTGCACAGAACACCAGAGTCGGAGTACAAACACTACTATTCCAACCTGGTTTTATACAACGGCGCCAACATAAACAGGATAAATAATTTCTTGCTGAAACTTATTCGGGGTCACATTGCAAAAGCTATGTCTTCGAGCAACAGCTTAATTTTTGGGGCTTATTACCCCAACAACGAATACTACGAGAGTGTGCGTCTAAGCGGCTTTATTCCGCCCGATGCATTCCTCTATCTAGACAATCGAGGGCTGATCCAGGATAGAGCGGCGGTTCCGCTAATCTACCACTTCGGCCGAAGAACTGTAGATTGGCGGCTCCTTTACAGTCGAGACGTCCTCGCACAAGACGGAGCTGATCACCTTCGGTTCAGTAGGACTGTGTCCGAATGGGACCGAAAAGTTAGGGTAAAGCAGGAGAACCAGTTCTGGTGGTTGAAAAACGAAGATGAAGTTCCTTCAGACATTTAATAGTTGACCTTGCTATTTTCTTTTGCATGGCCGACTTACATAGAATTCGGTTTTTAGTTTTAAGTAGGGACAGTCAGGGTGGCACAAAAAAAAAACATATATAATACAAAAATACAAAAAAAAAATATAAAACCGGAAAATTCTTGCTGTGGCTGTTCTAGTTTGTAAGTAGTCTGTAAGTAGCTTATAAGTAGGTTGTAATTAGTTTGGGCCCAGTTCCTTGTTAATTACGAAGGTGGAGCTCCAGCTCATCTTCGATTCATTAAAAAAGAAGAAGTCAGCAGGAGTCGATGGCATATCCAACGTTGTACTTCGACATTTACCTCAAGAAGCAGTAGACATTTATACCACTCTGTTTAACAACGCTCTGAATAATGCATATTATCCAGTGCGTTGGAAGACAGCTGTGGTGCATCCTCTCCCGAAAAAGGGAAAGGACAACTCCAATCCGGCGAATATACGGTCGATAAGTCTTCTTCCGAGTATCAGCAAGGTATTCGAAAAAGTTATCAATAGAGCTCTGTCTAAGTGAGCAGAAGACGATAATATCATACCGGACAATCAGTTCGGTTTTAAGGCGGGACATGACACCACTCATGCCGAATCTAAACTCGTTTCTGATGTCCAATAGAACAAATCTAAGAAGCAGTATACGGGCGCCTGTCTGGTTGATTTGGAGAAGGCCTTCGACACCGTATGGTTAGAAGGTCTTTATATAAAGCTGACCAGGTTTGGCACTAGTAAACCACTATTATATATGCTTTATGATATGCTAAATGGTAGAAAGTTTGTTGTCAAGAGTGGCAAAGTAACTTCTGCCACAACCTTTAATATTAAAAATGGTCTTCAGCAGGGAGCGGTCAACTCGCCGATTCTATTCAGCATTTACACCAGCGATCTGATAAGTAGTCTAATTCATGTAATTGCGTTTGCCGACGATCTAATTACGTACAGAACAGCTCCAAAAGTCGAGGTCATCATCTTTTGCAGTGTGACTTCGAAAAGATTCTGCGATATTGCGATGACTGGAAGTTGAAAATCAACTTTTAGAAATCAGAAACTATCTTGTTTAGGACTCCGTTGCTTAGAGCCACAAGGGATACGAGAAAAAACTGGCGCAAGCTGGTGATCGTAGGGCCAAATGGACATCCACTGGCAAGTAAAAGTGTTGTAAAGTACCTTGGCATCTGGATGGATCAGTATTTGTATTTCGACAGACATATAAATGCTGCTCTGGCTAGGGCTAGGGGAGCCTTTGCCCTGACGAAACGGTTGTTTTATAGCAGCTGGCTTGATAGCAGTGTGAAGGTGATTTGCTACATGGCCCTTATCCGGCCGATGATTGCCTATGGATGCCCGGTTTGGTTCAACGTTGCCCCATCTCGAATGAAAAAGATTCGGGTGTTTGAGAGGCAGTGTCTTCGACGCTGCCTTGGATTGCACAGAACACCAGAGTCGGAGTACAAACACTACTATTCCAACCTGGTTTTTTACAACGGCGCCAACATAAACAGGATAAATAATTTCTTGCTGAAACTTATTCGGGGTCACATTGCAAGAGCTATGTCTTCGAGCAACAGCTTAATTTTTGGGGCTTATTACCCCAACAACGAATACTACAAGAGTGTGCGTCTAAGCGGCTTTATTCCGCCCGATGCATTCCTCTATCTAGACAATCGAGGGCTGATCCAGGATAGAGCGGCGGTTCCGCTAATCTACCACTTCGGCCGAAGAACTGTAGATTGGCGGCTCCTTTACAGTCGAGACATCCTCGCACAAGACGGAGCTGATCACCTTCGGTTCAGTAGGACTGTGTCCGAATGGGACCGAAAAGTTAGGGTAAAGCAGGAGAACCAGTTCTGGTGGTTGAAAAACGAAGATGAAGTTCCTTCAGACATTTAATAGTTGACCTTGCTATTTTCTTTTGCATGGCCGACTTACATAGAATTCGGTTTTTAGTTTTAAGTAGGGACAGTCAGGGTGGCACAAAAAAAAAAAACATATATAATACAAAAATACAAAAAAAAAATATAAAACCGGAAAATTCTTGCTGTGGCTGTTCTAGTTTGTAATTGTCTAATTACGTACAGAACAGCTCCAAAAGTCGAGGTCATCATCTTTTGCAGTGTGACTTCGAAAAGATTCTGCGATATTGCGATGACTGGAAGTTGAAAATCAACTTTTAGAAATCAGAAACTATCTTGTTTAGGACTCCGTTGCTTAGAGCCACAAGGGATACGAGAAAGAACTGGCGCAAGCTGGTGATCGTAGGGCCAAATGGACATCCACTGGCAAGTAAAAGTGTTGTAAAGTACCTTGGCATCTGGATGGATCAGTATTTGTATTTCGACAGACATATAAATGCTGCTCTGGCTAGGGCTAGGGGAGCCTTTGCCCTGACGAAACGGTTGTTTTATAGCAGCTGGCTTGATAGCAGTGTGAAGGTGATTTGCTACATGGCCCTTATCCGGCCGATGATTGCCTATGGATGCCCGGTTTGGTTCAACGTTGCCCCATCTCGAATGAAAAAGATTCGGGTGTTTGAGAGGCAGTGTCTTCGACGCTGCCTTGGATTGCACAGAACACCAGAGTCGGAGTACAAACACTACTTTTCCAACCTGGTTTTATACAACGGCGCCAACATAAACAGGATAAATAATTTCTTGCTGAAACTTATTCGGGGTCACATTGCAAGAGCTATGTCTTCGAGCAACAGCTTAATTTTTGGGGCTTATTACCCCAACAACGAATACTACGAGAGTGTGCGTCTAAGCGGCTTTATTCCGCCCGATGCATTCCTCTATCTAGACAATCGAGGGCTGATCCAGGATAGAGCGGCGGTTCCGCTAATCTACCACTTCGGCCGAAAAACTGTAGATTGGCGGCTCCTTTACAGTCGAGACGTCCTCGCACAAGACGGAGCTGATCACCTTCGGTTCAGTAGGACTGTGTCCGAATGGGACCGAAAAGTTAGGGTAAAGCAGGAGAACCAGTTCTGGTGGTTGAAAAACGAAGATGAAGTTCCTTCAGACATTTAATAGTTGACCTTGCTATTTTCTTTTGCATGGCCGACTTACATAGAATTCTGTGGTTAGTTTTAAGTAGGGACAGTCAGGGTGGCACAAAAAAAAAAACATATATAATACAAAAATACAAAAAAAAAATATAAAACCGGAAAATTCTTGCTGTGGCTGTTCTAGTTTGTAAGTAGTCTGTAAGTAGCTTATAAGTAGGTTGTAATTAGTTTATAATTAGTTGTAAATAGTTTTAAGTAGCTTTAAGTAGTTTTAATTAGTCTTAATTAGTTTTAATTAGCTTTAATTTAGTTTTATGTAGTTTGTAAGTCTTATATAAAACCAACAAAAAATAAAGACATAGATACCGAGTTTTTTGTAAATTCTTCTCGGTAAAAAATAAAACCGAACTGGATTTAGTATTACGATAGTTTCTAGGCCAAAAGACATTAGCATTAAGTTATTATAGTTTAACTTAGAGCGGCCGAATGGGGCCAGTAAGTTAGTTTTAAGATATCGATAAGTAGGCTAGTTTTTATGAATTTTTGTCTAGCTTTAAGATAGTTTTAAGAAAATGGAAAATAAAAATGAATTTAAAAAAAAAAACAAAAAAAAAACCAAAGGAAGAAAAATTCATTTGATGTTGAGATTTTCGCTTCTGTCAGTTAGTAGGAAGGAAAGAGAGGTTTTTTAGTGTGTTCATCATTTTTTCTTTCCTATTAAAAGCAGATCGAAATGAAAATATGGCAAAAGAATGAACTGCCTGTGTTTTGTTTTTGTTTGTATTTTTGCTGTCGAGTGATTTTGATTTTTTCTTCTTCGTCCTTGTGTCTTGTTGTGTCTTGTGCTTTACAAGTGCATTAAGAAAAAAAGGCATTGAAATATCCATATACCTACCTACTTACATAGGTTTTATTTTATTTTCTGGATTCTACAATTTTGTCGATCTGAATCAAACCGAAAGAAATGTAAGTTGAAAAAACTACCTCTTTTTTCAGTAATACAACTTTGTTTCATGCAAATTTAGATATCTTGTAATTTCGTTGTTTTGGTCAAAATTATTATATTACGATGATCTATCAAATTATTTTATAAATGAATGATTGAATTTTATTTTATAATTAATAAAGGCTTACAATAACTTTGTAAGAAAAAGTGTTTTGTAAGCTTTATTTAATAATAAAACTCGATCAATCATTCATTCATACAAATTATTTTAACTAGGTGGGTAGGTAGCTACATAGTCCATCAGTCTGTGGGGTGGGGTGTGTTTGTTTTTTAAGGCGATATACTAGGTGCTATAGAGGGCAAGTTTTGGAATCATGCAAAAAAGGATTGATAACAATCAAACATAACATTACGATGAAAGAGAACTCGAAAAAAGTGGGTGGCATAATGCTGTCTGTCTGTCAGTATCTCGACCTACAGCATCCTTTGAAGCGATGTACCTCAAACTTTTTGTTTTGTAACCCTCCATGAGAAAAGCAATTACCAAAACTGTTATTAAAGTTTTTGATTTTCGATTTTTTCACTGCAGCCAAACCGATTTCTGTCAAAGTTTTTATTCAAAAACTCATTTAAAATGTCAATAATTTTTCTTACCAAAATTAAAAAAAAAAATATTTTAAAAAGAATATTAAAAGATTTTTTTTTGAAAATTCAATATATTTTAAAAATGGATTGATGAATTTTGAATTAGTTTGAATTAGTTTTATTAGATTAATAAAACTGGCATACCAAAACTTTTTTTTGTATGTTGTGAAAACTGTATATATTCAATTTAAAGTTTAAATTGAATTTATATTCAAAAGTTCACTATAACAAAAACTAAAATAATAAATTTTCTATTATTTACGTTTTTATTATTCTTCATTCTCCAAAACTTTATATATACATAAAAAATTATCATCGGTAAACGCAAATAAAACACGAATTAACTTTAGTCAGTGAGTTACGTGCCAAATCTTATCAATAAATCAATTTTCAAGGAAATAAACTATATCACCAAAATAGGTACATTAAACGAGTGATTAATGGGGTTTTCTTTTGGTAAATTCAGATTTTGATCTAAAAATTGATTTTTTCGTCGCGAATGGTATACGATTGCAGATTGATTTTTTTGATTTTATTGTATTGGTGTACAATTTGTGTCTGTGAAACTGTGGCGATCCAGTCTTGTCAAATTGATGACTGTGAATTGTTCTAGAGTGTAATGATGTTAGTAAAAGAAGGGAAAATCTGCAGATCTGCAAATACGATTTTCGATTAATTAAAATAGATTTTTTTTTACCATTGGAAGGCTTTTACTGTCAAAATCTGTGTTTTGACAAATTGTAAGGGGAAAAAAATCAATTTTTGCTACCAAAAGAAAACCCCATAAGTTAAAAATATTTCTCTCATTGCGGCCAAAAACTAGAGATGAAAGAAAACAGACGCCAGTGACACACATGATTCTTACAACTTCAAATTAAAGATTATTTTTTTTTTGCATTTTATTATTATTTTTTCAAGTAATCAAACGGCATACTTGTTTTTGAACTCTAAGCTTTTTTACAGTAGTTGTTTCTATAGTTAAAAGAACGATTTAAATGATGTTTTTAAAGTTTTTTCTATAAACACTTTCATATTTTTGTAATTGTAAGGGCAAAAAAAAATCAATTTTTGCTACCAAAAGAAAACCCCATAAGTTAAAAATATTTCTCTCATTGCGGCCAAAAACTAGAGATGAAAGAAAACAGACGCCAGTGACACACATGATTCTTACAACTTCAAATTAAAGATTATTTTTTTTTGCATTTTATTATTATTTTTTCAAGTAATCAAACGGCATACTTGTTTTTGAACTCTAAGCTTTTTTACAGTAGTTGTTTCTATAGTTAAAAGAACGATTTAAATGATGTTTTTAAAGTTTTTTCTATAAACACTTTCATATTTTAGAATTTTGTTATTGCTTTTGTATGTGTTTATCTCAAAATGCCTAAATTACAGATACGTTTTTTTTCCTAAAAACCAATAATATAAACTGCCAGTTCATTCAGTAGGTAGATACTACATATGTAGGTAGTATTTACATACCTGCTAGATACGTTTCCTATTGTGTTAGAAATAATGTATCTGACTTTTTAGCTGTTCTGAGTTAGGCACCAGTTAAGGTATCATTGAAACTCATCATTGAAGATTTTAATGAAAGATTTTGAGACATTTAGAAAGCAAAATCATTTATTATTTTGATGAATAAATAAAGCTAAGGACTTAGTTAATATTTTTAGTTAAACAAACATTTCAAATAGGTCCAACTTCCCATATAAAAAGACTTTTCTTCTTTCAATGATTGAACTACCATACCAATGATCATTGAAATCTGAAAAGTGATTTAATGTGGAAAGTTGGGCCCATTGGAATTTTTTTGACCCGAAATAAAGTAAGTCTTGGGCTTTATTTGTTCATCAAAATAATAAATGATTTTGCTTTGTAAATGTCTCAAAACCAATTACTGGCTAAGGGCCAGTTTTGACATAGTTAAAAACGCTTATGAAATATGACGTAGGTATGTGCAATATAAAGAACGATGCTATTTTTAAAATAAATTCATGCCTTATTTCCACCATAGGCTTATCTCAGTTCATATTTAATCAACTATTTGGTGTTTTCACCGCACACAAAGATTTATTTTGATAGCACCTCCAAAAATGCAAATGTTGTTTCATTTTTTTCTAGTGGAAGTGAGATTATTGCTTCATTTCTAAAAAACTGAATGCAGCCACGAATAAATCCTTCAAAGCTATTTAAGAATAGAAAGATTCATTTTATTAAATTATTTGCCCTAGGAATATTTAACAGGATTAATTTCTAGTCTTCAAGATTTTTGAAATAAATTTGTACAATAAATCTCCGAGATTTGAAGAAGATTTGAGGTAAATATTATTAAATCTTAGATTAGTGGTAGGTGGAAATGTAGTATAACGTATTTGCACTTTTCATATAGCAATGTTCGTATAGATTCGGAAAATATAGTCCAACAGGATAATATATTTTTTGCTTAAGATTCATAAAACAAAAAATACATACATTGAGTCAAATTCATGGCACTTGCTTTGATTTTTTTGATACGATTAAAAGTACATAAGTAGCTTGGGGTTCAAAAATATTAATCTAAGACTTTGAGCTCAAAATTTTAACGTTTAGCAGTGCATCATCACCATTTTTTTTTCCAAATTGTATGGAATGCATTGCAAATTCCAAAGCGTAGATCATAGATTTTAATATATACCTAGATGGCCAACATAGAATCTTTTGTATAGAGAAAAAGTGAAACAACCATTTTGTTGGAAGCAAAAAATGTAAACAATAGATTAAATGCTAAATAACTTGTTATATCTTGGAACTTAACCTTCCGATAACAAAACGTTTAAAATAAACATACACCACAACAGGGGTGGCAGAACACCCCAGGCAGGAATAAATTAAAAAAAAAATACTTTCAAGGACAACATAAGATTTTTATTCAAACATAACAATTCATATACTTTATTAAAAACAGAAAAAAAACTTAATTCATAATAAAATAAATATGTTTATATGTTTACAAACAAAATAATAAACTTAAATACAATTTAAACATATCTCTTTCCTGTGTTCAGGGCATACTGGACATTGGCATTTAAGACACGCAATCCTGCTTTTGCGGTCTTGTTTCCTTGGACAAATTGCACGCCGTGATTGCTTCTGCCGTTTTGGAGGGGGCTCACCTTCATTGGACTCCATGGGGTGCCCTACAACCCCCTTTATTCCTTCATCTAATTCTCCAGGCATATTTTTTTCTAGACGTCAGCTCATATGAGGTTTGGCCAGTTGTAATCCTAACTCTTTGAGATATATTCGTCTGTACTTATTCGGTGGCTGATTAGGGCGTTTACATGATAAAAAAAGTATTATCGAGTTGATTCCGGCTTGATCAAGCATACCATATAAAAATCGTATGGGCCATCGTCGAGTACTTCGAGTTACAGTGTAGGCATGCATTAACTTATCAAAGGTGTCGACACCACCCTTTGTGGAGTTGTAATCATGTATAATTTCTGGTTTTCTAGTCTCTTTATTTATTTCTGGCTTGTAGTTCTTGGTTGACAGCAAAGCTACAGATTTATTCTTTTTGGGAGTAAAGGAGACCAATGTCTTTTTACCATCAAAGACAAACTGAAATGTGAGTGGTTCTTTCTGTTTATTTGGCAAAAAGGATGGTGGAATCTCCCTCTTGTTTTTGCGAACGGTTCCAATGGTTGTTAGCTGGTAGTCGTTCAACATCTCGTCTGCTAATGGCACAGATGTAAACTAATTATCATGCGTTATGTTGCGCCAGGAACCTCGAATACTCTCTGCAAGGGATTTAACATAATCAGATGCACTCTTACTCTTATATCCTTCTTTTCCAATGAACGGAATAGCGTCAATCATGAAATATGTAACTGCATCACACATTGTTACAATCTTCAACCCGTATTTGTCTGGTTTTGATGCGATATACACTTTAAAAGGGCATTTTCCACGAAAGCTCAAGAGTGTTTCATCGATAGTTAAGAAGAACCGGGGCTCATAAGATTATCGGCAGTTCTTAACAAAATTTGACCATATCATGCGTACAGGTGCCATCTTGTCATTTCTATCTCTGAGATCCTTATCATCAAAACGAAGACAAATTAAAAGGAACTCAAACCGGTTATGAGACATGATATATTTATAGATGCTAGCAGAAAATGAAGACCACATATCCAAAACACTTTTCCTGTTATCTTTATTTATACCGGAGATAAAAAATAATCCAAATAGAGCCTCTAACTCGATAATATCAGTATGCTGAACATAACGTTGTTCATGAAAATTCGGTGCACGCCGTTGTATTTCTTTATTTGTGCATGTTTCGATTATTTTCATAACTGTCTCATCAAATAACAGACAGAATGAATCTACTTCTATATCTACTTTCAACGTAACATTTTTACCTGGATTTTTGAGCTTCACAATATTTCTATGCGGGGTTCTGCTGCTTGAAAATTGGTATTTACACCACAAATGACCATTTTTTCCTTTTATAATCTTCTTTGATGTTTCTGAAAGTGGTTCTTCTTCATCCGATGACGCTCTACTGATAACATCATCCATTTCCGAATCTATTGAATAATGATCTTCAAATTCTGAGCCTTCATGTTCGGAACCTGAGCCCAACTCATTATCCTCACATTCCAAGGCATTTCTTAAGTAATTTTCGATATCTTCTTGACTGGTGGATGCCATTTTATCTACCTAAATAATGGAGAAAAAAAAAGTTCCCAACAATTTTCACGTATATGGAACACAACATGGGGTGATATACAACCCCAATGCATACCTTTTGCCCTCGCACTCAAAAAATATAACCTATCGCGAGGACTACTCATCAGCAACTGACATCTGAGTTATTAAACTACAAATACATAGAACGGCAGAAAGGGGAATAAAGCAAAATCAAAATTACAGTTAAAATAAAAATGCCTGGGGTGGTAGAGCACCCATGTTGTGATCGGAAGGTTAAAGAAAGTAAGAATGTTCTTGGCATCTTTTAAACGATAGCAAAATTATATAGCTACGTTTTAAATATTTTGAGATATTAACATTTGAGTCCATGAGAGAATTTTTTCTTAGTCTTGCTTTTGTACACTGATATCGTGTAAAATTTTGTAATAACGTGTTCAATTTTTGATATTAAAAGAAATCTTAAATTATTAACTTTAAGTGCACGTACAATTTGTTGTCGTTTCTCAAATTAATATGGCAAAAATACCATTCCTTGTTGTTTAGGTTTTAGCAACCAAAATTCCTAAACGAACTACTTAGGTCTTTTAATACTTTCGCAATCTTAAATTTACTTTTAACAAATAAAAAAACGAATTTAACCAATAAAAATACTTAATCTTAACCACCTCCACAAAAAAGTGACAGCACACAAAACACAATAGAATTGTTGTTGCATTTGCCTCCACCAAAGTGGTGGCCGAGCTTCACTTTTGAAGGTGGTGTTGGCTATCAAAGTATATACTCAAATCCATAGATAAACAATATAAAGATGGGAATCCTCGGCTGTCAAACTGATTTTCCTACAAGCCCCAATGGACATGTTCATAAAGTATAAAAACAGGTGAAGTGAATTATTAAGTGCTCACTTCCCTTTACATAATTTTATTTTAAAATTGCATTGGCTACCTTAATTCAAAACCTTCTAAGATAATAAAAAACATATTTTGGTGTAATAAATAATTGAATAAATAAATGTATGTTCATTTTGGGAGAAAATTTGTTTGTGAAATATGAAATTTCATAGAAGATACGTATGTTAGCATTTTTACATCGAACTCAAAACGCGGTTTTCGCGAAAATATCGGCTTTGGAGAAAAACCTTATCGAAAACACAAGGCTTCACATACATTTTTTTGAGCTTCAGGTTTTCGAAAAACATAAGTTTTATATAAAACCAGGCGAAAACTTGTTGGAATTCAGAGATGAACGAAACAAACGTAACTTTAAGAAAGTTCAGTGCCTAGTAAAATGTCAAAGAAACTGATTGGATGCTTTTATATGGATCATATTTATATAAAAATCACCATTTTACTTCCATAAAAGTGAAGAAAACAACAAAATGAAAAGAAAATTGTAAGTGGTTGGTGGAAGAAAATTTTTAATGTCAAACAAAAACGTATAGTGCAATGTTTGGTGTGAATGGTTTTTGAGTTTTTGAAAAGTTTTCGCCGAAAACTGGGTTTGGGGTTTGTTGTGAAAACCCTATTATTAATTATTATTATTATAAAACATTATAATTTGTATTTCTTGCTGGAATATTTCCACAGATTTATGATCTCCGCAGAAACGAACTATCAAAATTAGTCTGGATAATAATAGCTACGTTTTTTGCATGTCCATATGGACTTTGGGGGAAAAACGACATCGGGACATTTCAACATTTGCCTTGATCTGCCACTTTATATAACCATCAAACATGTGACATTTAATTGTTGTTTGTTCAATGTTAATTTTTTTTTACTTACTTATAGCACAAAGTGATATCCTTAAATTATTAACTTTGCGAAACTACGAAATTTCGATTTGGTTTGAGTTTGATAAAATTAAATTTAAGATTTTTTTTTCACTCATACATTGAACAAAAAAAAAAGACTGAAAAACTATGCACCAAGCACTAAATTTTTTTAGTTCGCTTCCACCATTTTGTTTTTGCATACACGTCCACTTACGAAAAAGCGGTCGGTGAGCACTCTCCCGTCTGACGGGAGAAGTTAACGAAAACTAAACGAAAAGTACCACTTCGCGCGTCATATGGATTACTTGTTTTCGCCCGGTTTCCAACGACCACTACGTTAGCTTACGCTTATTCTAGTTCTACCTTAATTCTGAATTAATATTGTTGTTGTTGTATTTGACTAGTAAATCGCTTTGTTTTGTTGTCGTTTTTTTTGCGCAGACAGAATTATTTTGAGTCACAAAAAACACAACTAATACAATCATAATGAATTTTGTTTTTACTTAATTATGTAACTCGTTTAAAAAAATTGCCCACTTTATCAAAATATGTTAAAATTTTACCAAATCAAATTTACCAATTCACCAAATCGGTGAATTAAAATTGGATTAACTTAGGTTAAATGATGGTTAAGTTCAAGTAAGTGATAATGGAGAATCAGCCAGTTTGATCACATTAGGTTAAATTTGAAGTAAGTAGTCACAGAATCTGGTTAAATGCATCTAACTTACCAACTTACGTACAGCAAAAGCAACATATCCATAGCCACAGTATGTTGAACATAACGTTGTTCATGAAAATTCGGTGCACGCCGTTGTATTTCTTTATTTGTGCATGTTTCGATTATTTTCATAACTGTCTCATCAAATAACAGACAGAATGAATCTACTTCTATATCTACTTTCAACGTAACATTTTTACCTGGATTTTTGAGCTTCACAATATTTCTATGCGGGGCTCTGCTGCTTGAAGATTGGTATTTACACCACAAATGACCATTTTTTCCTTTTATAATCTTCTTTGATGTTTCTGAAAGTGGTTCTTCTTCATCCGATGACGCTCTACTGATAACATCATCCATTTCCGAATCTATTGAATAATGATCTTCAAATTCTGAGCCTTCATGTTCGGAACCTGAGCCCAACTCATTATCCTCACATTCCAAGGCATTTCTTAAGTAATTTTCGATATCTTCTTGACTGGTGGATGCCATTTTATCTACCTAAATAATGGAGAAAAAAAAAGTTCCCAACAATTTTCACGTATATGGAACACAACATGGGGTGATATACAACCCCAATGCATACCTTTTGCCCTCGCACTCAAAAAATATAACCTATCGCGAGGACTACTCATCAGCAACTGACATCTGAGTTATTAAACTACAAATACATAGAACGGCAGAAAGGGGAATAAAGCAAAATCAAAATTACAGTTAAAATAAAAATGCCTGGGGTGGTAGAGCACCCATGTTGTGATCGGAAGGTTAAAGAAAGTAAGAATGTTCTTGGCATCTTTTAAACGATAGCAAAATTATATAGCTACGTTTTAAATATTTTGAGATATTAACATTTGAGTCCATGAGAGAATTTTTTCTTAGTCTTGCTTTTGTACACTGATATCGTGTAAAATTTTGTGATAACGTGTTCAATTTTTGATATTAAAAGAAATCTTAAATTATTAACTTTAAGTGCACGTACAATTTGTTGTCGTTTCTCAAATTAATATGGCAAAAATACCATTCCTTGTTGTTTAGGTTTTAGCAACCAAAATTCCTAAACGAACTACTTAGGTCTTTTAATACTTTCGCAATCTTAAATTTACTTTTAACAAATAAAAAAACGAATTTAACCAATAAAAATACTTAATCTTAACCACCTCCACAAAAAAGTGACAGCACACAAAACACAATAGAATTGTTGTTGCATTTGCCTCCACCAAAGTGGTGGCCGAGCTTCACTTTTGAAGGTGGTGTTGGCTATCAAAGTATATACTCAAATCCATAGATAAACAATATAAAGATGGGAATCCTCGGCTGTCAAACTGATTTTCCTACAAGCTCCGACCGTGGTGAATGTCATAAAGTTACACTAATAACCTTTACCACACTAACACTAATGCAACTTACTGATTTTCACCACAAATCGTCGGTTTTTTTTAAATTTGTCAGTTATTTTAAAAATTTCATGAGCCCCAATGGACATGTTCCTAAAGTATAAAAACAGGTGAAGTGAATTTTTAAGTGCTCACTTCCCTTTACATAATTTTATTTTAAAATTGCATTGGCTACCTTAATTCAAAACCTTCTAAGATAATAAAAAACATATTTTGGTGTAATAAATAATTGAATATATAAATGTATGTTCATTTTGGGAGAAAATTTGTTTGTGAAATATGAAATTTCATAGAAGATACGTATGTTAGCATTTTTACATCGAACTCAAAACGCGGTTTTCGCGAAAATATCGGCTTTGGAGAAAAACCTTATCGAAAACACAAGGCTTCACATACATTTTTTTGAGCTTCAGGTTTTCGAAAAACATAAGTTTTATATAAAACCAGGCGAAAACTTGTTGGAATTCAGAGATGAACGAAACAAACGTAACTTTAAGAAAGTTCAGTGCCTAGTAAAATGTCAAAGAAACTGATTGGATGCTTTTATATGGATCATATTTATATAAAAATCACCATTTTACTTCCATAAAAGTGAAGAAAACAACAAAATGAAAAGAAAATTGTAAGTGGTTGGTGGAAGAAAAATTTTAATGTCAAACAAAAACGTATAGTGCAATGTTTGGTGTGAATGGTTTTTGAGTTTTTGAAAAGTTTTCGCCGAAAACTGGGTTTGGGGTTTGTTGTGAAAACCCTATTATTAATTATTATTATTATAAAATATTATAATTTGTATTTCTTGCTGGAATATTTCCACAGATTTATGATCTCCGCAGAAACGAACTATCAAAATTAGTCTGGATAATAATAGCTACGTTTTTTACATGTCCATATGGACTTTGGGGGAAAAACGACATCGGGACATTTCAACATTTGCCTTGATCTGCCACTTTATATAACCATCAAACATGTGACATTTAATTGTTGTTTGTTCAATGTTAATTTTTTTTTACTTACTTATAGCACAAAGTGATATCCTTAAATTATTAACTTTGCGAAACTACGAAATTTCGATTTGGTTTGAGTTTAATAAAATTAAATTTAAGATTTTTTTTTTCACTCATACATTGAACAAAAAAAAAAGACTGAAAAACTATGCACCAAGCACTAAATTTTTTTAGTTCGCTTCCACCATTTTGTTTTTGCATACACGTCCACTTACGAAAAAGCGGTCGGTGAGCACTCTCCCGTCTGACGGGAGAAGTTAACGAAAACTAAACGAAAAGTACCACTTCGCGCGTCATATGGATTACTTGTTTTCGCCCGGTTTCCAACGACCACTACGTTAGCTTACGCCTATTCTAGTTCTACCTTAATTCTGAATTAATATTGTTGTTGTTGTATTTGACTAGTAAATCGCTTTGTTTTGTTGTCGTTTTTTTTGCGCAGACAGAATTATTTTGAGTTACAAAAAACACAACTAATACAATCATAATGAATTTTGTTTTTACTTAATTATGTAACTCGTTTAAAAAAATTGCCCACTTTATCAAAATATGTTAAAATTTTACCAAATCAAATTTACCAATTCACCAAATCGGTGAATTAAAATTGGATTAACTTAGGTTAAATGATGGTTAAGTTCAAGTAAGTGATAATGGAGAATCAGCCAGTTTGATCACATTAGGTTAAATTTGAAGTAAGTAGTCACAGAATCTGGTTAAATGCATCTAACTTACCAACTTACGTACAGCAAAAGCAACATATCCATAGCCACAGTATGTTGAACATAACGTTGTTCATGAAAATTCGGTGCACGCCGTTGTATTTCTTTATTTGTGCATGTTTCGATTATTTTCATAACTGTCTCATCAAATAACAGACAGAATGAATCTACTTCTATATCTACTTTCAACGTAACATTTTACCTGGATTTTTGAGCTTCACAATATTTCTATGCGGGGCTCTGCTGCTTGAAGATTGGTATTTACACCACAAATGACCATTTTTTCCTTTTATAATCTTCTTTGATGTTTCTGAAAGTGGTTCTTCTTCATCCGATGACGCTCTACTGATAACATCATCCATTTCCGAATCTATTGAATAATGATCTTCAAATTCTGAGCCTTCATGTTCGGAACCTGAGCCCAACTCATTATCCTCACATTCCAAGGCATTTCTTAAGTAATTTTCGATATCTTCTTGACTGGTGGATGCCATTTTATCTACCTAAATAATGGAGAAAAAAAAAGTTCCCAACAATTTTCACGTATATGGAACACAACATGGGGTGATATACAACCCCAATGCATACCTTTTGCCCTCGCACTCAAAAAATATAACCTATCGCGAGGACTACTCATCAGCAACTGACATCTGAGTTATTTAACTTCAAATACATAGAACGGCAGAAAGGGGAATAAAGCAAAATCAAAATTACAGTTAAAATAAAACTGCCTGGGGTGGTAGAGCACCCATGTTGTGATCGGAAGGTTAAAGAAAGTAAGAATGTTCTTGGCATCTTTTAAACGATAGCAAAATTATATAGCTACGTTTTAAATATTTTGAGATATTAACATTTGAGTCCATGAGAGAATTTTTTCTTAGTCTTGCTTTTGTACACTGATATCGTGTAAAATTTTGTGATAACGTGTTCAATTTTTGATATTAAGAGAAATCTTAAATTATTAACTTTAAGTGCATGTACAATTTGTTGTCGTTTCTCAAATTAATATGGCAAAAATACCATTCCTTGTTGTTTAGGTTTTAGCAACCAAAATTCCTAAACGAACTACTTAGGTCTTTTAATACTTTCGCAATCTTAAATTTACTTTTAACAAATAAAAAAACGAATTTAACCAATAAAAATACTTAATCTTAACCACCTCCACAAAAAAGTGACAGCACACAAAACACAATAGAATTGTTGTTGCATTTGCCTCCACCAAAGTGGTGGCCGAGCTTCACTTTTGAAGGTGGTGTTGGCTATCAAATTATATACTCAAATCCATAGATAAACAATATAAAGATGGGAATCCTCGGCTGTCAAACTGATTTTCCTACAAGCCCCAATGGACATGTTCATAAAGTATAAAAACAGGTGAAGTGAATTATTAAGTGCTCACTTCCCTTTACATAATTTTATTTTAAAATTGCATTGGCTACCTTAATTCAAAACCTTCTAAGATAATAAAAAACATATTGATAGTAATAAATAATTGAATAAATAAATGTATGTTCATTTTGGGAGAAAATTTGTTTGTGAAATATGAAATTTCATAGAAGATACGTATGTTAGCATTTTTACATCGAACTCAAAACGCGGTTTTCGCGAAAATATCGGCTTTGGAGAAAAACCTTATCGAAAACACAAGGCTTCACATACATTTTTTTGAGCTTCAGGTTTTCGAAAAACATAAGTTTTATATAAAACCAGGCGAAAACTTGTTGGAATTCAGAGATGAACGAAACAAACGTAACTTTAAGAAAGTTCAGTGCCTAGTAAAATGTCAAAGAAACTGATTGGATGCTTTTATATGGATCATATTTATATAAAAATCACCATTTTACTTCCATAAAAGTGAAGAAAATAACAAAATGAAAAGAAAATTGTAAGTGGTTGGTGGAAGAAAATTTTTAATGTCAAACAAAAACGTATAGTGCAATGTTTGGTGTGAATGGTTTTTGAGTTTTTGAAAAGTTTTCGCCGAAAACTGGGTTTGGGGTTTGTTGTGAAAACCCTATTATTAATTATTATTATTATAAAACATTATAATTTGTATTTCTTGCTGGAATATTTCCACAGATTTATGATCTCCGCAGAAACGAACTATCAAAATTAGTCTGGATAATAATAGCTACGTTTTTTGCATGTCCATATGGACTTTGGGGGAAAAACGACATCGGGACATTTCAACATTTGCCTTGATCTGCCACTTTATATAACCATCAAACATGTGACATTTAATTGTTGTTTGTTCAATGTTAATTTTTTTTTACTTACTTATAGCACAAAGTGATATCCTTAAATTATTAACTTTGCGAAACTACGAAATTTCGATTTGGTTTGAGTTTGATAAAATTAAATTTAAGATTTTTTTTTTCACTCATACATTGAACAAAAAAAAAAGACTGAAAAACTATGCACCAAGCACTAAATTTTTTTAGTTCGCTTCCACCATTTTGTTTTTGCATACACGTCCACTTACAAAAAAGCGGTCGGTGAGCACTCTCCCGTCTGACGGGAGAAGTTAACGAAAACTAAACGAAAAGTACCACTTCGCGCGTCATATGGATTACTTGTTTTCGCCCGGTTTCCAACGACCACTACGTTAGCTTACGCTTATTCTAGTTCTACCTTAATTCTGAATTAATATTGTTGTTGTTGTATTTGACTAGTAAATCGCTTTGTTTTGTTGTCGTTTTTTTTGCGCAGACAGAATTATTTTGAGTCACAAAAAACACAACTAATACAATCATAATGAATTTTGTTTTTACTTAATTATGTAACTCGTTTAAAAAAATTGCCCACTTTATCAAAATATGTTAAAATTTTACCAAATCAAATTTACCAATTCACCAAATCGGTGAATTAAAATTGGATTAACTTAGGTTAAATGATGGTTAAGTTCAAGTAAGTGATAATGGAGAATCAGCCAGTTTGATCACATTAGGTTAAATTTGAAGTAAGTAGTCACAGAATCTGGTTAAATGCATCTAACTTACCAACTTACGTACAGCAAAAGCAACATATCCATAGCCACAGTATGTTGAACATAACGTTGTTCATGAAAATTCGGTGCACGCCGTTGTATTTCTTTATTTGTGCATGTTTCGATTATTTTCATAACTGTCTCATCAAATAACAGACAGAATGAATCTACTTCTATATCTACTTTCAACGTAACATTTTTACCTGGATTTTTGAGCTTCACAATATTTCTATGCGGGGCTCTGCTGCTTGAAGATTGGTATTTACACCACAAATGACCATTTTTTCCTTTTATAATCTTCTTTGATGTTTCTGAAAGTGGTTCTTCTTCATCCGATGACGCTCTACTGATAACATCATCCATTTCCGAATCTATTGAATAATGATCTTCAAATTCTGAGCCTTCATGTTCGGAACCTGAGCCCAACTCATTATCCTCACATTCCAAGGCATTTCTTAAGTAATTTTCGATATCTTCTTGACTGGTGGATGCCATTTTATCTACCTAAATAATGGAGAAAAAAAAAGTTCCCAACAATTTTCACGTATATGGAACACAACATGGGGTGATATACAACCCCAATGCATACCTTTTGCCCTCGCACTCAAAAAATATAACCTATCGCGAGGACTACTCATCAGCAACTGACATCTGAGTTATTAAACTACAAATACATAGAACGGCAGAAAGGGGAATAAAGCAAAATCAAAATTACAGTTAAAATAAAAATGCCTGGGGTGGTAGAGCACCCATGTTATGATCGGAAGGTTAAAGAAAGTAAGAATGTTCTTGGCATCTTTTAAACGATAGCAAAATTATATAGCTACGTTTTAAATATTTTGAGATATTAACATTTGAGTCCATGAGAGAATTTTTTCTTAGTCTTGCTTTTGTACACTGATATCGTGTAAAATTTTGTGATAACGTGTTCAATTTTTGATATTAAAAGAAATCTTAAATTATTAACTTTAAGTGCACGTACAATTTGTTGTCGTTTCTCAAATTAATATGGCAAAAATACCATTCCTTGTTGTTTAGGTTTTAGCAACCAAAATTCCTAAGCGAACTACTTAGGTCTTTTAATACTTTCGCAATCTTAAATTTACTTTTAACAAATAAAAAAACGAATTTAACCAATAAAAATACTTAATCTTAACCACCTCCACAAAAAAGTGACAGCACACAAAACACAATAGAATTGTTGTTGCATTTGCCTCCACCAAAGTGGTGGCCGAGCTTCACTTTTGAAGGTGGTGTTGGCTATCAAAGTATATACTCAAATCCATAGATAAACAATATAAAGATGGGAATCCTCGGCTGTCAAACTGATTTTCCTACAAGCTCCGACCGTGGTGAATGTCATAAAGTTACACTAATAACCTTTACCACACTAACACTAATGCAACTTACTGATTTTCACCACAAATCGTCGGTTTTTTTTAAATTTGTCAGTTATTTTAAAAATTTCATGAGCCCCAATGGACATGTTCCTAAAGTATAAAAACAGGTGAAGTGAATTTTTAAGTGCTCACTTCCCTTTACATAATTTTATTTTAAAATTGCATTGGCTACCTTAATTCAAAACCTTCTAAGATAATAAAAAACATATTTTGGTGTAATAAATAATTGAATAAATAAATGTATGTTCATTTTGGGAGAAAATTTGTTTGTGAAATATGAAATTTCATAGAAGATACGTATGTTAGCATTTTTACATCGAACTCAAAACGCGGTTTTCGCGAAAATATCGGCTTTGGAGAAAAACCTTATCGAAAACACAAGGCTTCACATACATTTTTTTGAGCTTCAGGTTTTCGAAAAACATAAGTTTTATATAAAACCAGGCGAAAACTTGTTGGAATTCAGAGATGAACGAAACAAACGTAACTTTAAGAAAGTTCAGTGCCTAGTAAAATGTCAAAGAAACTGATTGGATGCTTTTATATGGATCATATTTATATAAAAATCACCATTTTACTTCCATAAAAGTGAAGAAAACAACAAAATGAAAAGAAAATTGTAAGTGGTTGGTGGAAGAAAAATTTTAATGTCAAACAAAAACGTATAGTGCAATGTTTGGTGTGAATGGTTTTTGAGTTTTTGAAAAGTTTTCGCCGAAAACTGGGTTTGGGGTTTGTTGTGAAAACCCTATTATTAATTATTATTATTATAAAATATTATAATTTGTATTTCTTGCTGGAATATTTCCACAGATTTATGATCTCCGCAGAAACGAACTATCAAAATTAGTCTGGATAATAATAGCTACGTTTTTTACATGTCCATATGGACTTTGGGGGAAAAACGACATCGGGACATTTCAACATTTGCCTTGATCTGCCACTTTATATAACCATCAAACATGTGACATTTAATTGTTGTTTGTTCAATGTTAATTTTTTTTTACTTACTTATAGCACAAAGTGATATCCTTAAATTATTAACTTTGCGAAACTACGAAATTTCGATTTGGTTTGAGTTTAATAAAATTAAATTTAAGATTTTTTTTTTCACTCATACATTGAACAAAAAAAAAAGACTGAAAAACTATGCACCAAGCACTAAATTTTTTTAGTTCGCTTCCACCATTTTGTTTTTGCATACACGTCCACTTACGAAAAAGCGGTCGGTGAGCACTCTCCCGTCTGACGGGAGAAGTTAACGAAAACTAAACGAAAAGTACCACTTCGCGCGTCATATGGATTACTTGTTTTCGCCCGGTTTCCAACGACCACTACGTTAGCTTACGCCTATTCTAGTTCTACCTTAATTCTGAATTAATATTGTTGTTGTTGTATTTGACTAGTAAATCGCTTTGTTTTGTTGTCGTTTTTTTTGCGCAGACAGAATTATTTTGAGTTACAAAAAACACAACTAATACAATCATAATGAATTTTGTTTTTACTTAATTATGTAACTCGTTTAAAAAAATTGCCCACTTTATCAAAATATGTTAAAATTTTACCAAATCAAATTTACCAATTCACCAAATCGGTGAATTAAAATTGGATTAACTTAGGTTAAATGATGGTTAAGTTCAAGTAAGTGATAATGGAGAATCAGCCAGTTTGATCACATTAGGTTAAATTTGAAGTAAGTAGTCACAGAATCTGGTTAAATGCATCTAACTTACCAACTTACGTACAGCAAAAGCAACATATCCATAGCCACAGTATGTTGAACATAACGTTGTTCATGAAAATTCGGTGCACGCCGTTGTATTTCTTTATTTGTGCATGTTTCGATTATTTTCATAACTGTCTCATCAAATAACAGACAGAATGAATCTACTTCTATATCTACTTTCAACGTAACATTTTTACCTGGATTTTTGAGCTTCACAATATTTCTATGCGGGGCTCTGCTGCTTGAAGATTGGTATTTACACCACAAATGACCATTTTTTCCTTTTATAATCTTCTTTGATGTTTCTGAAAGTGGTTCTTCTTCATCCGATGACGCTCTACTGATAACATCATCCATTTCCGAATCTATTGAATAATGATCTTCAAATTCTGAGCCTTCATGTTCGGAACCTGAGCCCAACTCATTATCCTCACATTCCAAGGCATTTCTTAAGTAATTTTCGATATCTTCTTGACTGGTGGATGCCATTTTATCTACCTAAATAATGGAGAAAAAAAAAGTTCCCAACAATTTTCACGTATATGGAACACAACATGGGGTGATATACAACCCCAATGCATACCTTTTGCCCTCGCACTCAAAAAATATAACCTATCGCGAGGACTACTCATCAGCAACTGACATCTGAGTTATTTAACTTCAAATACATAGAACGGCAGAAAGGGGAATAAAGCAAAATCAAAATTACAGTTAAAATAAAACTGCCTGGGGTGGTAGAGCACCCATGTTGTGATCGGAAGGTTAAAGAAAGTAAGAATGTTCTTGGCATCTTTTAAACGATAGCAAAATTATATAGCTACGTTTTAAATATTTTGAGATATTAACATTTGAGTCCATGAGAGAATTTTTTCTTAGTCTTGCTTTTGTACACTGATATCGTGTAAAATTTTGTGATAACGTGTTCAATTTTTGATATTAAGAGAAATCTTAAATTATTAACTTTAAGTGCATGTACAATTTGTTGTCGTTTCTCAAATTAATATGGCAAAAATACCATTCCTTGTTGTTTAGGTTTTAGCAACCAAAATTCCTAAACGAACTACTTAGGTCTTTTAATACTTTCGCAATCTTAAATTTACTTTTAACAAATAAAAAAACGAATTTAACCAATAAAAATACTTAATCTTAACCACCTCCACAAAAAAGTGACAGCACACAAAACACAATAGAATTGTTGTTGCATTTGCCTTCACCAAAGTGGTGGCCGAGCTTCACTTTTGAAGGTGGTGTTGGCTATCAAAGTATATACTCAAATCCATAGATAAACAATATAAAGATGGGAATCCTCGGCTGTCAAACTGATTTTCCTACAAGCTCCGACCGTGGTGAATGTCATAAAGTTACACTAGTAACCTTTACCACACTAACACTAATGCAACTTACTGATTTTCACCACAAATCGTCGGTTTTTTTTAAATTTGTCAGTTATTTTAAAAATTTCATGAGCCCCAATGTTCATAAAGTATAAAAACAGGTGAAGTGAATTTTTAAGTGCTCACTTCCCTTTACATAATTTTATTTTAAAATTGCATTGGCTACCTTAATTCAAAACCTTCTAAGATAATAAAAAACATATTGATAGTAATAAATAATTGAATAAATAAATGTATGTTCATTTTGGGAGAAAATTTGTTTGTGAAATATGAAATTTCATAGAAGATACGTATTTTAGCATTTTTACATCGAACTCAAAACGCGGTTTTCGCGAAAATATCGGCTTTGGAGAAAAACCTTATCGAAAACACAAGGCTTCACATACATTTTTTTGAGCTTCAGGTTTTCGAAAAACATAAGTTTTATATAAAACCAGGCGAAAACTTGTTGGAATTCAGAGATGAACGAAACAAACGTAACTTTAAGAAAGTTCAGTGCCTAGTAAAATGTCAAAGAAACTGATTGGATGCTTTTATATGGATCATATTTATATAAAAGTCACCATTTTACTTCCATAAAAGTGAAGAAAACAACAAAATGAAAAGAAAATTGTAAGTGGTTGGTGGAAGAAAAATTTTAATGTCAAACAAAAACGTATAGTGCAATGTTTGGTGTGAATGGTTTTTGAGTTTTTGAAAAGTTTTCGCCGAAAACTGGGTTTGGGGTTTGTTGTGAAAACCCTATTATTAATTATTATTATTATAAAATATTATAATTTGTATTTCTTGCTGGAATATTTCCACAGATTTATGATCTCCGCAGAAACGAACTATCAGAATTAGTCTGGATAATAATAGCTACGTTTTTTGCATGTCCATATGGACTTTGGGGGAAAAACGACATCGGGACATTTCAACATTTGCCTTGATCTGCCACTTTATATAACCATCAAACATGTGACATTTAATTGTTGTTTGTTCAATGTTAATTTTTTTTTAATTACTTATAGCACAAAGTGATATCCTTAAATTATTAACTTTGCGAAACTACGAAATTTCGATTTGGTTTGAGTTTAATAAAATTAAATTTAAGATTTTTTTTTCACTCATACATTGAACAAAAAAAAAAGACTGAAAAACTATGCACCAAGCACTAAATTTTTTTAGTTCGCTTCCACCATTTTGTTTTTGCATACACGTCCACTTACAAAAAAGCGGTCGGTGAGCACTCTCCCGTCTGACGGGAGAAGTTAACGAAAACTAAACGAAAAGTACCACTTCGCGCGTCATATGGATTACTTGTTTTCGCCCGGTTTCCAACGACCACTACGTTAGCTTACGCCTATTCTAGTTCTACCTTAATTCTGAATTAATATTGTTGTTGTTGTATTTGACTAGTAAATCACTTTGTTTTGTTGTCGTTTTTTTTGCGCAGACAGAATTATTTTGAGTTACAAAAAACACAACTAATACAATCATAATGAATTTTGTTTTTACTTAATTATGTAACTCGTTTAAAAAAATTGCCCACTTTATCAAAATATGTTAAAATTTTACCAAATCAAATTTACCAATTCACCAAATCGGTGAATTAAAATTGGATTAACTTAGGTTAAATGATGGTTAAGTTCAAGTAAGTGATAATGGAGAATCAGCCAGTTTGATCACATTAGGTTAAATTTGAAGTAAGTAGTCACAGAATCTGGTTAAATGCATCTAACTTACCAATATTGGCCAATTAGCGATTTATACAATTAACAACTCAATTTAATTGGAACGGCAAACCAATCGGCTACAATGCGTTTTAAAAAATTATATTTAGGTAAATATATTGATGGTGCAGTCGTACCTTTCAATAATATTCCATTAAAAAAAGTGTGTTTGCACTCTCAAAACAAGAATTTTTAGAATACATCCCCTGAGGTGAATTCAGAAATGTCACGAGTTTTTTTTTTGTTGAATTCAATAAAAAGTCGCTGCCGGAAATTTTTGATACAATTAAAAATACCACTCAAATTTTCTATCAAAATTATTTGTTGTTACTATTTAATAAAAACGAAAACATTTAGAACAAATATAAAACAATTAATAAAACAACGATGCAGAGTGGCAGACGCATTTAAAAAAAAAAATAGGTATATCAAAAGAGTTTGGAGAAAAATAAGTCTGTCAAAACAAATCAAATTCACCGCGTTAAGTTGTTGTTGCAATTTACATCTATTCATCGACACGGAGTCAGATTACAAAAACAAAAATGTAAACAAATGGGTTTTGGAGGGTGAAACGTACGAAGGTTTCCCATCTTTACATTGTTTATCTATGCTTAAATCTATGGCGTAGATATAAAAAAGAGAAGCAAATTCTATCCAACTCCGGCGAACAAGAGTAAAGAGAATCCAAAAATCGTCCATCTTGGAAAGCAAAACCAATTTGTTAAGATTTTACTACTAGTTGTAGTTATAATATTTATAAGCCAAATAGAAGTTCTTTTTTGCAAGACCTTGTATAAAATGTATAAAAAAAAACTACAGCTGGGAAAAAGTCACCAGCTTTCACAAAATGCCAGGTACATAGGTACTCAAAGAATTTGAACTCATATATTTTTGAACCAGTCTAAAAATGTTGATTGTTTTTTAAAAGGAGAATATTACTTACTTATATTACTTAAGGCACTTAAAAGGTTAAAACGTATAAAGAATGTAATCTTAAACTATCCCATATTTAGTTTTAAAAATTCTGCTTTTGAAAGCTTGGGGTTTTTACTAAAAATAATGTCTTTCGTAAACAAATAAATAAATCAAATCCTTTTCATTCTGTTTTTCTCTTATTTATAAAAAAAAAATTATTGAAAAAGGAAGTAAAAAGCACGACAGATTTATGTCAGCAGGAATTCCGAAAGTAGAATTATGCCAAACGAATTTTGACTTTGCCAAAGTTTCAACTTCAGTCATTTAATAGTATTTATCTAAAAAAAATTGGTAATATTTGTGGGACCAGCGGAACTTAATTCCAAGAATAGCCTATAAGATTGAAACAAAAGAAATCGTGGACAAGCTTTGTACCTATTTAATAAATTAATTAGTTCTAACTGATTTGTGTAAATTTGTGTAGATATGACCAACTAAGGAGAAAAGCTGATGTATACGCCGCTGCTCAAAGCAGGCAAAAAGTGACATAAGTTTTTTCTTCTTAACATTGCGGTTTAGCTACCCATTCGTTTTCAAATACATATCTTTCTATACATACCTACTAAAGGTACATATAAATACTTTTATACCTACCAACATCCCTCTCTTTATTGTTAATTAAAATATCTGCCTACTTTTATATTCTGTAAAAGGCCCCCGAGTTTCTTAACAAACACACCCCACCCCACAGACTGAAGGACGATGCAACTACCTACCTGGCGAAAATAATTTGTATGATTGAATGCTTGATTATTATTTCATATTTTCTTTTAACAAATTTTTTGTCTGCCTTATTTAATGATAAAATAAAACTCAATAATTCATTCAAAAAGTAATTTGTAAGATCATCGTAATATAATAATTTTGATCAAAACAACGAAATTACAAGATATCTAAAATTTACATGAAACAGAGTTGAAATACTCGCTACCTCTTTTTTCAAATTAAATTTCTTTCGGTTTGATTCTGATCGACAAAATTGTAGAATCCAGAAAATAAAATAAAATCTATGTAAGTAGATAGGTATATGGATATTTCAATGCCTTTTTTTCTTAATGCACTTGTAAGCACAAGATACAACAACAAGACACAAGGACGAAGAAGAAAAAATCAAAATCACTCGACAGCAAAAATACAAACAAAAACAAAACACAGGCAGTTCAACCACCTCGAAGTCAGCCGGCGCACTTTCGATTTTGCACATTGCAAAAATCAAAAAAATTTTAATTGCACACCTCCTGTTTTTTTTTTAAATATAAACAAATTGCACTTTGTATGGAAATTTCAAATGCTCATATCTTTATGACCAAGTCGAATATCTAAATGCACAGGAGCTTAAATAATTGCTCATTTTGAAATTTAATTTGCACACCAAAAAATTTTTTTTTTACATGCTCCCCCACTTAATAAATCAATAATTAAAATTTCGACTAAATTAATTGTTTAATAATCCAAGTAGATCTTATAAGTAACCAACCAACAGAATTTATAGTTATCAATAGCGCGATGGAAGTGAGTCGATATCGATCTGTGAAAGAGTGAACACGCATTGTATTGGCTTTCACAGTATTTCTAACTAATTTCGCGAGTGTTAGTACAAAAGGTTAAATAAGTTGCCTTTTTTTTCAATAGTGCCCATAGCACAGTGGAAGAGGTGGCGGAACCAGTCAGTCGATCTCGTACTGTGGAAGTGTGTAGACGTTTTCGGCTTCCCAGTTTATTAAAAGTAATTATCTCGGTGTGACATAGTCAAGTTCAATTTTAACCAAGCGATTCCTAATAGTGTTAATAGCACAGAGGAAGAGGTGGCAGACCCACAACCTGAGGATCACGGGTTCGAGTCCCAGTCGGGGAAAAATTATTTAGCTGCTTTTTTCCATAATCGAGAAGTCGAAAACTTCATCGAGTGGGAAAAACAGCAAATGGCATCGAACAACACGGCGGGGACATCGAAAGGTGTCCCAGCAACAACAATAAAGCCAGCTATGGCACCACCAGCAAAAGCCGTAGCAGCAACAACAACAACCAAGCAAACGATGGCACCACCAGCCACGCCATCAACAAGTGCCGTAGCAAGAACGGCACACCCACCAACGGCAACAACAGCCGACATTAAAAACAAGAGGAGGAAGAGGATTAGCTGTGCGCCGAACCTCGTGCAGCGCCGCTCCACCATCACCTCAGCCCAGCTGCCAGCACAGCAAAAACCACAGCAGCAGCAAAAATACAAGAGCAACTGGATACCTCGCCATCTGACGATGACATCGAATATATGTCAGAGGGTGGCGAGGGATTGTATACAACGGGGGACAGCAACAGCAATCTGCTTGTTGACCTCACATCGCCAGAGGCGTCCTCCGAAGAGGAAAACGAGGCGCAAGAATTGGACGAGCAGGCCATCAGCCAAAAAATAGATGTCATTCGGGGAGAGATGGAACGTCTCAATGCCATCGTGACCCCACTGATAGAAGCGCTCAGACAAAAGCAAGAAGCTCGACGCAAAAAGGAGAAGCAGGAGCGCGAGCAGAAAAAAGTGGTGCAGGCGCCAAAAAAGGCAGCGCCACAGCAAGAGCTGCCACAGAAAAACAAACAGCCAGACGGTAATGCTCAAGAGCAGCAGCAACAACAACAAATGCCAAAGGAACAACAACAGCAGCAGCCGAAGGAGCAACGGCCGAGAAAACAAATACAACAGTAACAGCAGCAGCAGCAACAAAAACCACAGGAGCAGAGTCAGCAGCAGCGAGGAGAACACCAGCAGCAGCCACAGCCGCCCCAAAATAAAAAAGAAAAAGTGCCACCAATAAACACTTACAAAATGGAATTGCAGGAAACTATTGACCTATGTAAGTCGGCCATAGGCCAAAACTTTTTTATTAAACGTCTAAATAAAGATAGGCATGCTATCCACTGCTTCACAGTGGCGGAGCATAAAATTATTAAAAATTTATTAAAAGAATCCACGCCTGATTTCTTCAGTCTTACCCCCAAAGTGGATAAATATCAAACGGTCCTCCTGAAGGGCATATATTCCTGCACGGAACCACATGTGCTCTTATATGAGCTCCGTAAGAAAGCGAGTGACGATCTCGACTTTATCGGGGTCAAGCCGTTCGCTACAGTCAGAGCCAGACGGGAGAAGCGGTCTCTGCCGTTCTTCCTTGTTCAACTTTCGCCCAGCAGTAAACTGGATAGGTTGAGGAGTATCTCCGCCTCAACTACCAGGTTGTTACTTGGGATAAATTAAGGAGACGTGGCGACATGCTTCAATGCATGCGCTGCCAAAGGTTTGGCCACGCTGCAGCAAACTGCGAAATGCAGCCACGCTGCGTTAAGTGTGGTGAGGACCACATTAAGGGAGAGTGCAGGCTCGGTGAAGAACGGGTCGAAGACATGACCCAGCTTAAATGTACACTTTGCGGAAAGGAGGGGCACCCTGCTAATTATCGGGGTTGCTCAGCTTTTCAGCAAATAAGAAACAACAAAGCGGCTAAGCAGACAGCGGTAGAGATACGTCCATCAACGCGTGCTCCTACAGCAACGCCCATTAATCCCCAAATTTCCAACGCCCAAATGGTGGCAGGAAGGGGAAAAACGGTACAGCCTGCAGCTAAGGCAGCCCAGCCGGCCCTAGTGCCAAAGGCGCCGGACGCTCAGGCCGAAATTAGAAGTATGTTGCTGGCAATTCAAGGCCAGTTAACAGGACTTCAGACCCAGATAAAGGAGCAGGCGACTAGGGTAGACTATCTCTACTCTGTTTTGCCTAGCCTAACGCAAATTAGAGGTTAAAGGCGCGCTGTCGGAGAGGCCTCTTAGGATCCTTGCTGTGAATGTAAATTCACTGATTAGGACCGAACGTAGAGCTAATCTTTTCCAATTGTTGAAAGACCAAAGTCCAGATGTGTTTATGGCCAGCGAAACTAAGCTGAACCAGAAACATAAGTTGACTAACAACAATTACAATATCGTTAGAAGAGATCGACCCAACTCCACTCAAGGGGGGGGCGTCGCAATCTTCATACGAAAAGGCATTAATCATAAAGTTATTTATAATAGTGATCTGCGCAGATTTCAGCTGTTAGAGGCGTGCATCGTATGCATTCCTCTCCATGTATGTGATCGCGGCTTATGCACCGGCATCACATCAGCCAACTGATTTTATGACAGAGCTTGAAAAACTTTTCGAATGTCTACACTTGAGCTTGGAAGAAAATTACTTTCTCATGGCCGGTGATTTGAATGCCAAACACCAAGATTGGGGAAATCAAATTCAAAATCAAAGAGGTATTTATCTTTTCAATTGGATGAGTCGATACAACACTGAGTATGGTGTCGACCTGCTGGCTACGGATCGGCCATCGTTTCCAAGAAGCGGTGCCTATCTGGATCTATTGCTAATAGACGCAAGACTGACAATTACTGACACTGTGGGTCAAAGACCAAGAAACTGCTTACGAACGATCAAGTACGACAGTGATCACTGCGGACTCGCCGCCGTAATACAGCTTCCGAACGAGCTCGTGGAGTTGGATGAGTATGTACCTGTGCATACTTACAATTACAGTAAGGCGCGCTGGCCACGCTTTACCAACGCCTTATCGAGCGAAATCAGTTCGAATAACATATCCCCACCAAATGACAGGAATTTGACAAATAACGAAATAGACCAATACCAAGAACAAATGGATGAGACAATCAAACGAACAATGAACAGAACAATACCGAAATACAAGCAACGGGACGCAACCGACATGTATCGAAACGCAACCATTGACGCACTACACAGACAAAAAAGTGGACTGCTGACAAGACTAAAACTCTTGTACCGACGGTTTACTGACCCTCACCATCTGGAGATTAGGACACTGAAGTCGTCGCTCAAAAACATCAACCAACTTATTAAAGAGAACTATCGGTTGTCAATTAATTTGTATTGGGACAACAAAATTCGGGCCGTTAATGCTAGCGACCCCAGCATGTTTCCCCAAATTAAGAAGATATTTAGAAGGAATGATCAGAACGACCTTCCTTGTCTTAAGCTTCAGAGAACGGAAGACAACAGAGACGTACTTCTGACAGCAGGAATTAATCCAGAGGACGCCGTCTTGGACGATGACCTCTTTATTGTTGAAGATCCGCAGGAGAAAGCGGAGGCTGTGGGGGCTGCTTTCCAGCAAGTGTACAAGGTGAATGCGTGCATTCGCCCCAATCACGACCTGGAAGACAGAGCCTTGCTCCATCACTTCTACCTTCGGAATGACATCACGCAATGGCGATCAGAGAACCTTGGTTTCACCGGGTTCAATGAAGATCATTTGGCAAACGCCATAATCGCCGAGCGAAATGGGCCCAGTTCCCTGTTAATTACGGAGGTGGAGCTCCAGCTCATCTTCGATTCATTAAAGAAGAAGAAGTCAGCAGGAGTCGATGGCATATCCAATGTTGTACTTCGACATTTACCTCAAGAAGCAGTAGACATTTATACCACTTTGTTTAACAACGCTCTGAATAATGCATATTATCCAGTGCGGTGGAAGACAGCTGTGGTGCATCCTCTCCCGAAAAAGGGAAAGGACAACTCCAATCCGGCGAATCTACGGTCGATAAGTCTTTGTTAAGTGTCTATGCACACCTTTTTTCCAACCAAAGCGCAACGTTGAAAATACAATTTAAACTCTAATTGTATTCTCCCAAAAAAGCGACGAAATAAAATGCTGCGATGTTTTCTCGATGAGATGTCAAATTATAGTAATTTATTCAAACAATTTAAACTAACTTAAAAGGTAAAGAAACAGAGTAACAAAAGAAAATGTAAAAATGATAGCGGTTAGGCTTTATGTGTGTATGTATGTACATATGTTAGAAGTTAGAATTCATGAGTGATTTGTTTTAAATAATACAATGCAGTTAATGCGAGCAGTTAAGTAATTCAATAAAAAATAGCAAGTATAAAATAGGGTAAGTTATGATGTATGCTGCTTGAGCGGAACATAAAAATAATTATTATTGATTCAATTATAGCAAATTAAGATAATATAAAATATAATTTATGAAGGTTCAGATTGAGACTGAACATGCCGGCCACCTTGAAGGTTTCACATCTTCAACTGTGGTTACATCGGAAGTGGGTAAAGTTTATTGGCAGTGCGTTTGTAGATACCAAGTTTAGTTTTGACTTCAGCTACGCGTACGATGCCATCAGAACCAGGGAATGTTTTGATTATTCGACCCATAAGCCATTTATATGGGGGTAGGTTGTCATCGTGTATAAGAACTATTGCGTCTGCTTTGAGAATTTCTGATTTCTTATACCATCTGGATCGTTCTTGTAGACTTAGAAGGTAATCTCGAGACCAGCGCTGCCAAAATTGTTGCTGAATTTGTTGTAACCGTTTAAATCTGGTTAGTCTTGATGTGTTGACGTCTAGTAGGCAGGGTTCTGGAATGGATGTCAGCGGACGTCCTATGAGGAAGTGGCCTGGAGTGAGAGGTTCCAGGTCATTCGGCGATGATGAGAGTGGTGTGATTGGACGTGAGTTCAATATTGCTTCGATTTGAGTGGTTAGTGTGCTAAGTTCTTCATAGTTTAGCGTTGCATTTGCTGCTACTCGAACTAGGTGATGCTTTGCCGATTTGACGGCTGCCTCCCAGAGGCCGCCGAAATGAGGTGATCTTGGAGGAATGAATCGCCACTCGATTCTGTCGACTCGACAAAGTTCTCGAATTTCCGTCAGGCTTTCGCCATCAAATAGTTTGGCCAATTCATGGAGTTCGTTTCGGGCACCCACAAAATTGGTTGCGTTATCGCAGAATATTGTTTGACAGATGCCGCGCCGGGCGATGAATCGTCGGAGTGCTGCAATGAACGAGGCTGTAGTAAGATCGCCGACTGCTTCCAGGTGTACTGCCTTAGTGGTGAAGCAGACGAAGACAGCGATGTATGCCTTTATGATTGTACGAGACCGTGGCTGATAGCGCAGCTTAAAGGGACCGCAAAAGTCTACACCAGTTGTAAGAAATGGACCTCCTGGTGTAACTCTCTCGGAGGGAAGATTGCCCATAAATTGTTCAACAGATTTTGGTTTGACGCGAAAGCATCGTTGACATTTGTTGAATTCTCGACGAGCCATGTTTAGCCCATCAAGAGGCCAGTACTTTTGACGAACTATGCCCAGAAGTGACTGTGGAGCTGCATGGAGTGACTTTAAATGATAAAAAGAAAAAATAAGATTAGTTAGCAAATTTCTTTTAGGTAAAATTATTTGATGCTTAGAATCATAACTAATAGGAGCGTTTTCTAACCGCCCTTGTACTCGGAGCAAGCTATCCCCTCCTATAAATGGGCAAAGGTTTCGAAGGCAACTGTTATGGTCAACCTCTTCAGATTTTTGAAGGCGGTTATATTCATTTTTGAATTCTAAGAGCTGCATGTTAAGAATTAGACCGTTATGAGCGAGACTACTTTCTTCTACCGTTGGTAGAGTTGAAAGTACGGCGGTAGTTTGAAGTTTACGTGCTTTGTTGAAGAAACGATAGACGTAAGCAAAAATACGTTCCAGCTTAGGGAGAGAGTCATTGTATTTGACGTCTGATATGATGCAGTAGAATTGCGGATGCGCTGCGACGAGCGCCTTGTTGAACGATTTTTGTTCCGGAATGTCTTCTAGGGAAATAGTTGGTTCAGCTTCTCGCCAACATTCGTGTATTGAGGTTAAGAAAGGTGGACCTTGAAACCAGAGAGAAGATGATCGTAAGACATCTGCTGTACACCCTCTAGAAATGAGATCGGCTGGGTTAATTTTTCCTGGGACATGTCTCCATTGTTCTGCTTGTGAGAGTTCTTGAATCCTTGCTACCCGATTGGCGACGAAAGTTACCCATGTGTAAGATGGTTGAGATATCCAGGCTAAAACAATCTGTGAATCTGTATGATAGAAAATATCGTTAATCTTGAGTTGTAGTATGGTTGTTAGCCTATCAACTAGCTCGACCATCATGACGGCTGCTTGGAGCTCTAGTCTAGGTAAAGTTGTCGATTTAATTGGACTGACACGAGATTTGGAACATATGAGATGACAATTTACTTCGCCTGATCGACTTAGTGAACGCAGATAGCAACACGTTCCATATGCGACTTCACTGCTATCAGAGAAAGCATGGAGTTGAATATCTACATATTCGGAATGGCCAAGAAGATGTCGAGGACAAGATAGAAATTTGACTTCGTTTAGTTGCTGAATATAGCGATCCCATTGTAGGCTTAGCTCGTCTGGTAGTGGTGAGTCCCATTCTAATTTGGATTTCCAGAGTTGTTGCATGAACAATTTACCTTTTACGATGACTGGACCGATTAAGCCTAGAGGGTCGAAGTTTTTACCAAGATCAGAGAGAACTGTCCTTTTTGAAGTTTTGTTGTGGATTTCTGGAAAATAGTTGAATTTGAAGACATCTTGATGTGGTTGCCAAATCATTCCCAAAGTCTTGACTGCCTCGGAGTCGTTTATGATGATGAAAGGCTCTCTATGTTCAGCCGGAGTGTCTTCTAGAATTCGTTCATGATTAGCGCAGAATTTCCTTAGTTCGAACTGCCCCTTAGCTAATAGTGATATGATGTCTGTCTTTAGCTGAGTAGCTTCCAAAAGGTCATTGGCTCCTGTCATGAAATTGTCTACATAGACACCATTCAAAGCAGCATGGGCTGCCTTAGGAAAATGAGCCTCTTCTTCTTCGGCTAACTGAACGATACATCTGGTGGCTAAGAAAGGAGCAGATGATGTCCCGTATGTCACTGTTTTCATGAGGTAGTATTTGAGCGAATCGTTGGGCTGATCACGCCAGAGTATCATCTGGTACTTTCGATCGTCTTCGTGAATTAGGATTTGCCGAAACATCTGGCGAATATCTGCCATGAATACGTAGGCGAATGTACGAAAATTGATAAGGACTGTAAATAAGTCGGGCTGTATGGTTGGTCCAACCATAAGCAGATCATTCAGTGAGAGATTTGTTGACGTCTTAGCCGAGCCATCAAATACCACTCGAAGCTTTGTAGATGAACTGTCTGGCTTGATTACGCAGTGGTGCGGTAGGAAGTAGTTTGAGGTTGGTATAGTTTTAATCTCTTGCATGTGGTTAAGATCTCTATATTCGTTAATGAACGAGGTGTAGGGCTGTTTTAGTTCCGGATTGGAGGTAAGCTTGCGTTCTAGAGTTTTGAATCTTCTTGCAGCGATGTTGAGTGAGCTTCCGAGTTGTGACGGGTTTCGTCGAAATGGAAGTCGAACAATGAAGCGACCAGAGCTTGTTCGTGAGAAGGACTGCTTAAAGTGTTTCTCACACTCTTCTTCCTCTTCGGTAAGAGTCTTAGACGGAGCCTTGTAGTCTTCAAGGTCCCAAAATTTTTGAAGAGTCTTTTCTAGACTTGACAGTTTCGGAAGTGCTGTGGTTGCTACGTTACAGTGCGGAAGCGATGGAGGTTTTGATTGCAGTTTACCAGCGACTACCCATCCCAGTTCAGTACTTTGCAAGATAGGGAGCTCGGAAGCTAAGCGATACTGGTCCTGTTTTAGGATAGTGAACAGTAGTTCCGCTCCTATAAGAATGTCAATTTTGCTCGGACGATAAAAGAGTGGGTCAGCTAAATCAAGCTTCTTTAAGATATCCCACTCATCGACATTGATGAAGCTATCAGGATGGTTGCCAGTTATTTGCGGTAAGACGTAAAAGTTGACTGTAGCGGAGAATTTGCTGTATCGAGAGTATATGGACGTAGTGATAACGTGACGTATCGTGGAGACAGAGTTTCCAATACCGCTAATGGGCAGATCAGTCCGTGTGCGCTCAAGACCAAGCTGTGTGGCACAAGATTCAGACATGAAGTGAAGCTGTGAACCTGAATCTAATAGGGCTCTGCATAAAAGAGGTTGCCCGTATTTATCAGTAGCTGTTACAAGCGCTGTGGCTAAAATGATTTGAGAGCGAATTTTCATGTTTTTTGATAACAATAATGATGATCCGATAGTGGAAGAAGTGGTTGGTTGATTTTTGATTATAGGAGTGGTCCTAACAGGTGTAGGCTTAACTGAAGAAATTGTATTAAGCGAAGTTACTAGTCAGGGTTCCATTGAAGGAGTTTCAGATTGTGCAGATTTTCCGTAACAATGATCGTGTAACAACGTATGATGCATTTGATTGCAAGTACGACACTTGTCTATGCTGCAGGAAGCGGTAAGATGTCCAGTTTTGAGACAATTTAGGCAAAGCTTTAATTTAGTTGCTGAATTGTAGCGCTGTTCAGGTGAAAGTTCTAAGAATTTCTTGCACCGATATATGTTATGACGGGTGCCAGAACAATGGCTGCAGAGCTTTTCATGAACAGTAACGAGAGAAGTTTGACGCTGTGTAAAATCTTTTTTAGGTTGTGGCTTAGTATTCTTTGAACCAGAGGATGTGGAAGCTGAAAGAGCGAGACATGATCTTTCATCTATATTATAGGCTCGCGTTTCCAGAAATTTCTTGAGTTCCTCAAGAGATGGAAATCTATCATGGGAACGAACTTCATTCCATTTATCCAATGACAAGTTGTCTAGTTTTGAGCAAACCAAGTAAATCATTGGATCGTCCCAGTGTGCTGTAGGTCTACCTAGCGATGTGAGTGCACTTAAATGAACGTTGAGTTCGTCTAAGAGTGCGCGAAGTTCGGTTGCGGAATTTCTTGGAACTTGTGGGAGATTAAATAGTTTTTTAAGATGATCATGAGCTATGACTTGCTTTTTGTTATAACGAGAAATGAGAGTTTCGAGTGCTGCTTCATAATTGGTTTCTGTAACCTCTAGAGCGCGAATGCAGCTGAGTGCTTTTTCACTAAGCGCTGAGCGTAGGTAGTGAAATCTTGTGACATTATTTAAGGCAGGATTGTTGTGAACTAATGTGACGAATGTCTGATAAAACGATGTCCAATTAATGTAATCACCAGAAAAGTTAGGTATAGGAATCTTTGGAAGGCGGATTGGTGTGCCTCCAATTGTAGTGTCAAGTATCGTATGATTCGAAGGTGATGACTCTGATGGATGCCTGGCATCGCTAATTGAGGTTATTAATACGGGACGTATATCAAAATAAGTTTCCTCAAACTCGGCTCTAACTGTAAAAGTGCTTTCAATTTCATCTAGTTCCTCAATTTTAGATTGAACGCTTTCGAAATTAATTTTGGTAGATTCAAGAGATTCCAAACGAGTCTCGAGTTCAGCGATTAGTGCTGTAGAAGCTCGGTTCGACACAAAATCTTTAGCTCTTCCTAATTGACCTATGATCACTTGACGTTTCGATCTAAGTTTCTCTAATTTAGCCTTACTGTCAGACATTTTAATTTAATTGTCGCAGCCTACTGGTGATTCAATTTAATGGTCGTCAAAATCTCGATTTAATTAATCACTTCACTAGCAAATCATAAAATAATTTAGTACTCACGAGTTACCAACTGTTACCAGAATACAGTAATGTTCCGCTATGTTAGATGAGGTATCCTTCCCGTTATGCTGCTGCTAGCGAGTCACGGTATCCGTATGGTGCGTTGCGGTTCTTCTTATACCGTTGATGTGGTGTCACCTTGGGATGTAGCCTTGGTTTATGTAGGTACTCGTCTATGTATGAATATTTTATCTGGTTGCTAATTGTAGAAGTACAGCCTCCCACGATGTGCAGTCTCGATGCGAATTTAATTAATTGTTGTTTTATGTATGTAAATCGAAGTTATTCCAATTAAATTAGATTGCAGTTAATGCGATAATTAATTAAATCTAGCCTACCTGTTATGACCTTTCCAATGTGAATATTATGTTGTTTTATATGCAGCTTGTACGATGAGAAGTTTAATTCTCCTGCTGTTGATTCTCCAACGATGGTAAGAGCAGCTTCAATGTGCAGAATCCAAGCGAAAATATTTTAGGTAATCCAATGTAATATTCACTGGATCACGTCGGGGTCAACAATGTTAAGTGTCTATGCACACCTTTTTTCCAACCAAAGCGCAACGTTGAAAATACAATTTAAACTCTAATTGTATTCTCCCAAAAAAGCGACGAAATAAAATGCTGCGATGTTTTCTCGATGAGATGTCAAATTATAGTAATTTATTCAAACAATTTAAACTAACTTAAAAGGTAAAGAAACAGAGTAACAAAAGAAAATGTAAAAATGATAGCGGTTAGGCTTTATGTGTGTATGTATGTACATATGTTAGAAGTTAGAATTCATGAGTGATTTGTTTTAAATAATACAATGCAGTTAATGCGAGCAGTTAAGTAATTCAATAAAAAATAGCAAGTATAAAATAGGGTAAGTTATGATGTATGCTGCTTGAGCGGAACATAAAAATAATTATTATTGATTCAATTATAGCAAATTAAGATAATATAAAATATAATTTATGAAGGTTCAGATTGAGACTGAACAGTCTTCTTCCGAGTATCAGCAAGGTATTCGAAAAAGTTATCAATAGAGCTCTGTCCAAGTGGGCAGAGGACAATAATATCATACCGTACAATCAGTTCGGTTTTAAGGCGGGACATGACGCTATTCATGCCGCGTCGAAACTTGTTTCTGATGTCCAATGGAACAAATCTAAGAAGCAGTGTACGGGTGCCTGTCTGGTTGATTTGGAGAAGGCCTTCGACACCGTATGGTTAGAGGGTCTTTATCTAAAGCTGACCAGGCTTGGCATTAGTAAACCACTGTTATATATGCCTTATGATATGCTCAATGGCAGAAAGTTTGTTGTCAAAAGTGGCAATGTAACTTCTGCCACAACCTTTAATATTAAAAATGGTCTTCAGCAGGGAGCGGTCAACTCGCCGATTCTATTCAGCATTTACACCAGCGATCTGATAAGTAGTCTAACTCAGGCAATTGCGTATGCTGACGATCTAATTGCGTACAGAACAGCTCCAAAAGTCGAGGTCATCAGGATTCTTTTGCAGCGTGACTTCGAGAAGATTCAGCGATATTGCGATGGCTGGAAGTTGAAAATCAACTTCCAGAAATCAGAAACTATCTTGTTTAGGACTCCATTGCTTAGAGCCACAAGGGATACGAGAAAGAACTGGCGCAAGCTGGTGATCGTAGGGCCAAATGGACATCCACTGGCGAGTAAAAGTGTAGTAAAGTACCTTGGCATCTGGATGGATCAGTATTTGTATTTCGACAGACATATAAATGCTGCTCTGGCCAGGGCTAGGGGAGCTTTTGCCCTGACGAAATGGTTGTTTTATAGCAGCCGGCTTGACAGCAGGGTGAAGGTGATTTGCTACATGGCCCTTATCCGGCCGATGATTGCCTATAGGTGCCCGGTTTGGTTCAACGTTGCCCCATCTCAAATGGAAAGGATTCATCGACGCTTCGGAGTCGGAGTACAGACATTACTATTCCAACCGGGTTCTATACAACGGTGCCAATATAAACAGGATAGATAATATCTTCAGTCGATCTCGTACTGCTGAAGTGCTTAGACGTTTTAGGCTTCCTCAGCTCATTAAAATTAAATAAATCGGAGTGACCTAGTCAAATAAAAGTATAACGTATCTATCTCCAATAGTGCAACAGCACATAAGAAGAGGTGGCAGACCGTCTGTCGATCTCGTACTGTGGAAGTGTGTAGACGTTTTCGGCTTCCCAGTTTATTCAAAGTAAATATATCGGAGTGACGTAGTAAAGTTTAATTTTAACCAAGCGATTCCCAATTGTGTTAATAGCACAGAGGAAGAGGTGGCAGACCCACAACCTGAGGATCACGGGTTCGAGTCCCAGTCGGGGAAAAATTATTTAGCTGCTTTTTTCCATAATCGAGAAGTCGAAAACTTCATCGAGTGGGAAAAACAGCAAATGGCATCGAACAACACGGCGGGGACATCGAAAGGTGTCCCAGCAACAACAATAAAGCCAGCTATGGTACCACCAACCAATGCTACTGCAGATGCCGTAGCAACAACAACAAACAAGCAAACGATGGCACCACCAGCCATACCGTCGTATAGTGCCGTAGCATCAACGGCAAAACTACCAACGGCACCAACAGCCGATGTGAAAAACAAGAGAAGGAAGAGGATTAGCTGTGCGCCAAACCTCGTTAAGCGCCGCTCCACGACCACCTCAGCCCAGCTGCCAGCTGGGGTGAAGGAGACGACGCGCTCAGCCAAAACTATAGCAGCAGCCAAAATACAAGAACAACTTGATACCTCGCCATCCGACAATGACATCGAGTATATGTCAGAGGGTGGTGAGGGATTATACACAACAGGGGACAGTAACAGCAACCTGATTGTGGATATTACTTCACCAGAGGCGTCCTCCGAAGAAGAATGTGAGGGGCAATTGGACGAGCAGGCCATCAGCCAAAAAATTGATGCCATTAGGGAGGAGATGGAACGACTCAATGCCATCGTGACCCCTCTGATAAAAGCTCTAAAAAATAAACAAGAAGCTCGGCGCGAAAGAGAAAGGCAGGAGCGCGAGCAGACGAAAGTGAAACAGGCGCCACAGAAAGCAGCGCCATATCAAGAGCTGCCACCAAAAAAGCAGCAGCCAGAGAAAAATCTGCAAGGACAAGCATTGAAATTGCCACAACAGAACGAAAATAAGCAGCAACAACAACAGCTGCCAACGGAACAAACACAGCAACAACCAAAGGAGCAAAGGCCAAATCAGAAAACAACACAGCAGCAGCAGCAGCAGCAGAAACAACAACCACAGGAGCGGAGCCAGCAGAAGCGGAACGAGCAGCAGCGAGGAGAACACCAGCAGCAGCCACAGCCGCCCCAAAATAAAAAAGAAAAGGTGCCACCAATTAACACATATAAAATGGAGCTACAGGAAACCATAGACCTGTGTAAGTCGGCCATAGGCCAAAACTTTTTTATTAAAAGATTAAGTAAAGATAGACATGCTATCCACTGCTCTACAGTGGAGCAGCACAAAATTATAAAAGAATTGTTGAAACAATCCATGACTGAGTTCTTCAGTTTTACCCCCAAAGTGGATAAATACCAAACGGTCCTCTTGAAGGGCATAGATTCCTGCACGGAACCACAGGTGCTCTTAAATGAGCTGCGTCAAAAAGCGAGCGACGATCTTGACTTTATCGGGGTCAAGCCGTTCGCTACAGTCAGAGCCAGACGGGAGAAGCGGTCTTTGCCGTTCTTCCTAGTCCAGCTATCGCCCAGCAGCAAACTGGATAGGTTGAGGAGTATCTCCGTTCTCAACTACCAGGTTGTAACTTGGGATAAATTAAAGAGAGGCGGCGACATGCTTCAATGCAAGCGCTGCCAAAGGTTTGGCCACGCTGCAGCAAACTGCGAAATGCAGTCACGCTGCGTTAAGTGTGGTGAGGACCACAACAAGGGGGAGTGTAAGCTCGGTGAGGAACGGGTCCAAGACATGACCCAGCTTAAGTGTGCACTTTGCGGAAAAGAGGGGCACCCTGCTAATTATCGAGGTTGCTCAGCTTTCCAGCAAATAAGAAACAACAAAGCGGCTAAGCAGACAGCGGTAGAGATACGCCCATCAACGCGTGCTCCTACAGCAACACCCGTTAATCATCAAATTTCCTACGCCCAAATGGCGGCAGGAAGGGGAAAAACGGTACAGCCTGCAGCTAAGGCAGCCCAACCGGCCCTAGTGCCAAAGGCGCCAGACGCTCAGGCCGAAATAAGAAGCATGTTGCTGGCAATTCAAGGCCAGTTAACAGGACTTCACAACCAGATAAAGGAGCAGGCGACTAGGGTAGACTATCTCTACTCTGTTTTGCCTAGCTTAACGCAAATTAGAGGTTAAAGGCGCGCTGTCGGAGAGGCCTCTTAGGATCCTTGCTGTGAATGTAAATTCACTGATTAGGACCGAACGTAGAGCTAATCTTTTCCAATTGTTGAAAGACCAAAGTCCAGATGTGTTTATGGCCAGCGAAACTAAGCTGAACCAGAAACATAAATTGACTAACAACAATTACAATATCGTTAGAAGAGATCGACCCAATTCCACTCAAGGGGGGGGCGTCGCAATCTTCATACGAAAAGGCATTAATCATAAAGTTATATATAATAGTGATCTGCGCAGATTTCGGCTGTTAGAGGCGTGCATTGTATGCATTCCTCTCCAACAGGGGAAGCGAATGTATGTGATCGCGGCTTATGCACCGGCATCACATCAGCCAACTGATTTTATGACAGAGCTTGAAAAACTTTTCGAATGTCTACACTTGAGCTTGGAAGAAAATTACTTTCTCATGGCCGGTGATTTGAATGCCAAACACCAAGATTGGGGAAATCAAATTCAAAATCAAAGAGGTATTCATCTTTTCAATTGGATGAGTCGATACAACACTGAGTATGGTGTCGACCTGCTGGCTACGGATCGGCCATCGTTTCCAAGAAACGGTGCCTACTGGATCTATTGCTAATAGACGCAAGACTGATAATTACTGACACTGTGGGTCAAAGACCAAGAAACTGCTTACGAACGATCGAGTACGACAGTGATCACTGCGGACTCGCCGCCGTAATACAGCTTCCGAACGAGCTCGTGGAGTTGGATGAGTATGTACCTGTGCATACTTACAATTACAGTAAGGCGCGCTGGCCACGCTTTACCAACGCCTTATCGAGCGAAATCAGTTCGAATAACATATCCCCACCAAATGACAGGAATTTGACAAATAACGAAATAGACCAATACCTAGAACAAATGGATGAGACAATCAAACGAACAATGATTAGAACAATACCGAAATACAAGCAACGGGACGCAACCGACATGTATCGAAACGCAACCATTGACGCACTACACAGACAAAAAAGTGGACTGCTGACAAGACTAAAACTCTTGTACCGACGGTTTACTGACCCTCACCATCTGGAGATTAGGACACTGAAGTCGTCGATCAAAAACATCAACCAACTAATTAAAGAGAACTATCGGTTGTCAATTAATTTGTATTGGGACAACAAAATTCGGGCCGTTAATGCTAGCGACCCGAGCATGTTTCCGCAAATTAACAAGATATTTAGAAGGAATGATCAGAACGATCTTCCGTGTCTCAAGCTTCAGAGAACGACAGACAACAGAGACGTACTTCTGACAGCAGGAATTAATCCAGAGGACGCCGTCTTGGACGATGACCTCTTTATTGTCGAAGATCCGCAGGAGAAAGTGGAGGCTGTGGGGGCTGCTTTCCAGCAAGTGTACAAGGTGAATGCGTGCATTCGCCCGAATCACGACCTGGAAAACAGAGCCTTGCTCCATCACTTCTACCTTCGGAATGACATCACGCAATGGCGATCAGAGAACCTTGGTTTCACCGGGTTCAATGAAGATCATTTGGCAAACGCCATAATCGCCGAGCGAAATGGGCCCAGTTCCCTGTTAATTACGAAGGTGGAGCTCCAGCTCATCTTCGATTCATTAAAGAAGAAGAAGTCAGCAGGAGTCGATGGCATATCCAACGTTGTACTTCGACATTTACCTCAAGAAGCAGTAGACATTTATACCACTCTGTTTAACAACGCTCTGAATAATGCATATTATCCAGTGCGGTGGAAGACAGCTGTGGTGCATCCTCTCCCGAAAAAGGGAAAGGACAACTCCAATCCGGCGAATCTCCGGTCGATAAGTCTTCTTCCGAGTATCAGCAAGGTATTCGAAAAAGTTATCAATAGAGCTCTGTCTAAGTGGGCAGAGGACAATAATATCATACCGGACAATCAGTTCGGTTTTAAGGCGGGACATGACACTATTCATGCCGCGTCGAAACTCGTTTCTGATGTCCAATGGAACAAATCTAAGAAGCAGTGTACGGGTGCCTGTCTGGTTGATTTGGAGAAGGCCTTCGACACCGTATGGTTAGAGGGTCTTTATCTAAAGCTGACCAGACTTGGCATTAGTAAACCACTATTATATATGCTTTATGATATGCTCAATGGCAGAAAGTTTGTTGTCAAAAGTGGCAATGTAACTTCTGCCACAACCTTTAATATTAAAAATGGTCTTCAGCAGGGAGCGGTCAACTCGCCGATTCTATTCAGCATTTACACCAGCGATCTGATAAGTAGTCTACCTCAGGCAATTGCGTATGCCGACGATCTAATTGCGTACAGAACAGCTCCAAAAATCGAGGTCATCAGGATTCTTCTGCAGCGTGACTTCGAGAAGATTCAGCGATATTGCGATGACTGGAAGTTGAAAATCAACTTTTAGAAATCAGAAACTATCTTGTTTAGGACTCCGTTGCTTAGAGCCACAAGGGATACGAGAAAAAACTGGCGCAAGCTGGTGATCGTAGGGCCAAATGGACATCCACTGGCGAGTAAAAGTGTAGTAAAGTACCTTGGCATCTGGATGGATCAGTATTTGTATTTCGACAGACATATAAATGCTGCTCTTGCCAGGGCTAGGGGAGCCTTTGCCCTGACGAAACGGTTGTTTTATAGCAGCCGGCTTGACAGCAGGGTGAAGGTGATTTGCTACATGGCCCTTATCCGGCCGATGATTGCCTATGGGTGCCCGGTTTGGTTCAACGTTGCCCCATCTCAAATGGAAAAGATTCGGGTGTTTGAGAGGCAGTGTCTTCGACGCTGCCTTGAATTGCACAGAACACCAGAGTCGGAGTACAAACACTACTATTCCAACCTGGCTCTATACAACGGGGCCAACATAAACAGGATAGATAATTTCTTGCTGAAGCTTATTCGAGGTCACATTGCAAGAGCGATGTCCTCGTGTAACAGCTTAATTTTCGGGGCTTATTACCCTAAATACGAATACTACGAGAGTGTGCGTCTAAGCGGCTTTATTCCGCCCGATGCATTCCTCCACCTAGACAGTCGAGGGCTGATCCAGGATAGAGCGGCGGTTCCGCTAATCTACCACGTCGGCCGTAGAACTGTGGATCGGCGACTCCTTTACAGTCGAGACGTCCTCGCACAAGACGGAGCTGAGCACCTTCGGTTCAGTAGGACTGTGTCCGAACGGGACCGAAGAGATAGGGTAAAACAGGAGAACCAGTTCTGGTGGTTGAAAAACGAAGATGAAGTTCCTTCAGACATTTAATAGTTGACCTTGCTATTTTCTCTTGTATGGCCGACTTACATAGGTTTAGGTAGTTAGTTTTAAGTAGGGACAGTCAGGGTGGCACCAAAAAAAAAAAAAAAAAAAAAAAAAAAAAAAAAAATATATAAAATATACAAAAACACCAAAAAAATTATAAAATCAACAAAAATACAAAAAAAAAATTATAAAAACCGGAAAATGCTTGCTGTGGCTGTTCTAGTTTGTAAGTAGCTTATAAGTAGGTTGTAATTAGTTTAAAATTAGTTGTAAGTAGTTTTAAATAGTTTTAATTAGCTTTAATCTAGTTTTATGTAGTTTGTAAGTTTTATATAAAACCAAAAAATAAAAGACATAGATACCGAGTTTTTTTGTGAAATTCTTCTCGGTAAAAAATAAAACCGACCTGGATTTAGTATTAAGATAGTTCTTAGGCCGAAAGGCATTAGCATTAAGTTATTATAGTTTAACTTAGAGCGCCCGACTGGGGCCAGTAAGTTAGTTTTAAGATATTGATAAGTAGGCTAGTTTTTATGAATTTTTGTCTAGCTTTAAGATAGTTTTTAAGAAAATTGAAAAATAAAAATGAATTTCAAAAAAAAAAAAAAAAAAAAAAAGGTGGCAGACCGTCAATCTAAAGGTCTGGGGTTCGAGTCCCAGCCGGGCTTACAAAATCTGCAAGCTTTTTTTCACAACAGGGAAGTGGAAAATTTTATTGATTGGGAGAACCAATTAATGGAGAGGGAGAAAAGTGCGGGGGCACCGAAAAGTGGCCCAGAGACCAGATCTAAAGGTCCAGCGGTACCAGTAGCGGGTACATCGAACGATGTCACAGCAATGGCACCAGCAACCAAAACATCATCAGCAACGGCAACATCAGCCGAGATCACCGTAAAGAGAAGAAAGAAATTAAGATGTGCACCAAACTTAAAGCGGCGCTCTACCACCAATCCAGCAGATCTGTCAGCTGGGGCGGGAGGGGAGTCGACATCAACCAAGGCAACAGCAGCAGCAGCTTACATAGAACAACAACAACAACAGAAGAGGAAGCAGCAAAATGAACACCAAAAGCAGCCACAGCCTTCGGGAAACAAGAAAAAAAAGGTGCCACCCATCAATACGTACAATATGGAGTTACAGGATACCATTGAATTATGTAAGTCGGCCATAGGCCAAAATTTCACTATAAAAAGGTTAAGTAAAGATAGGCATGCTATTCACTGCTTCACAGTGGCGGAGCATAAAATTATTAAAAATTTATTAAAAGAATCCACGACTAAGTTCTTCAGTTTTACCCCCAAAGTGGATAAATATCAAACGGTCCTTCTGAAGGACATAGATTCCTGCACGGGACCGGAGGTGGTCTTAGATGAGCTCCGTAAGAAAGCGAGTGACGATCTCGTCTTTATAGGGGTCAAGCCGTTCACTACAGTTAAGGCCCGACGGGAGAAGCGGTCTTTGCGGTTTTTCCTATTTCAACTTTCGCCCAGCAGCAAACTGGTTAGTCTGAGGAATATCTCCGTCCTCAACTACCAGGTTGTAACTTGGGATAGATTAAAGAGATGCGGCGACATGCTTCAGTGCATGCGCTGTCAAAGGTTCGGCCACGCTGCAGCAAACTTGCGAAATGCAGTCACGCTACGTTAAGTGTGGTGAGAACCACATTAAAGGGGAGTGTAAGCTCGGTGAAGAACAGGTCGAAGACATGACTTAGCTAAGATGTACACTTTGCGGAAAGGAGGGGCACCCTGCAAATTATCGGGGTTGCTCAGCTTTTCAGCAAATCAGATCCAACAAAGCAGCCAAACAGACAGTGCCAGAGATACGCCCATCAACGCGTGCTCCCACAGCAACGCCCGTCAATCCCCAAATTTCCTACGTCCAAATGGCGGCAGGAAGGGAAAGTGCGGTACAGCCTGCAGCTAAGGTAGCCCAAACGGCACATGTAACTAAGGCTCCAGACGCTCAGACCGAAATTAGAACCATATTGCTGGTAATTTAAGGCCAGTTGGCAGGACTTCAAAACCAGATAAGGAAGCAGGCGACTAGGGTAGACTATCTCTACTCGGTTTTTCCTAGCTTAAAGCAAATTAGAGGTTAAAGGCGCGCTGTCGGAGAGGCCTCTTAGGATCCTTGCTGTGAATTTAAATTCACTGATAAGGACCGAACATAGAGCTAATCTTTTCCAATTGTTGAAAGACAAAAGTCCAGATGTGTTTATGGCCAGCGAAACTAAGCTGAACCAGAAACATAAGTTGACTAACAACAATTACAATATCGTAAGAAGAGATCGACCAAACTCCACTCAAGGGGGGGCGTCGCAATCTACATACGAAAAGGCATTAATCATAAAGTTATTTATAATAGTGATCTACGTAGATTTCGGCTGTTAGAGGCGTGTGTCGTATGCATTGCTCTCCAACAGGAGAAGCGAATGTACGTTCATGCACCGGAATCACCTCAGCCAACTGATTTTTTGACAGAGCTTGAAAAACTTTTTGATGGGCTACACTTAACCTTGGACGAAAATTACTTTCTCATGGTCGGTGATTTGAATGCCAAACACCAAGATTGGGGAAATCAAGTACAGAATCCGAGAGGTATTATTCTTTTTAATTAGATGAGTCAGTATAACGCTGCATATCGTATAGAACTGCTGGCTACGGATCGGCCATCGTTTCCAAGAAGCGGTGCCTATCTGGATTTATTGCTATTAGACGCAAGACTGACAATTACTGACACTGTGGGTCAAAGACCAAGAAACTGTTTACAAACGATCGAGTACGACAGTGACCACTGCGGACTCGCCGCCGTAATACAGCTTCCGAATGAGCTCGTGGAGTTGGATGAGTATGTACCTGTGCATACTTACAATTACAGTAAGGTGCGCTGGCCACGCTTCACCAACGCCTTAACGAACGAAATTAGATCGAACAACATATCCCCACCAAATGACATTAATTTGACAAATAACGAAATAGATAAATACTTAGAACAAATGGATGAGACAATCAAACGAACAATGAACAGAACAATACCGAAATACAAACAACGGGATGCAACCGACATGTACCGGAACGCAACCATTGACGCATTACACAGACAAAAAAGTGGACTACTGACAAGACTCAAACTCTTGTACTGACGGTTTACTGATCCTCACGATCTGGAGATGAGGACACTGAAGTCGTCGATGAAGAACATCAACCAACTAATTAAAGAAAACTATCGGTTGTCCATTAATTTGTATTGGGATAACAAAATTCGGGCCGTTAACTCTAGCGACCCGAGTATGTTTCCGCAAATTAACAAAATATTTAGAAGGAATGATCAGAACGACCTTCCATGTCTCAAGTTTCAGAGAACGACAAACAACAGAGACGTACTTCTGACAGCAGGAATTAATCCAGTGGACGCCGTCTTGGACGATGACCTCTTTACTGTCGAAGATCCACAGGAGAGAGTGGAGGCTGTGGGGGCTGCTTTCAAGCAAGTGTACAAGGTGAATGCTTGCATTCGCCCCAATCATGACCTGGAAAAGAGAGCCTTGCTCCACCACTTCTATCTTCGGAATGACATCACGCAATGGCGATCAGAGAACCTCGGTTTCACCGGGTGCAATGAAGATCATTTGGCAAACGCCATAATCGCCGAACGAAGGTGGAGCTCCAGCTCATCTTCGATTCATTAAAGAAGATGAAGTCAGCAGGAGTCGATGGCATATCCAATGTTGTACTTCGACATTTACCTCAAGAAGCAGTAGACATTTATACCACTCTGTTTAACAACGCTCTGAATAATGCATATTATCCAGTGCGGTGGAAGACAGCTGTGGTGCATCCTCTCCCGAAAAAGGGAAAGGACAACTCCAATCCGGCGAATCTCCGGTCGATAAGTCTTCTTCCGAGTATCAGCAAGGTATTCGAAAAAGTTATCAATAGAGCTCTGTCTAAGTGAGCAGAAGACGATAATATCATACCGGACAATCAGTTCGGTTTTAAGGCGGGACATGACACCACTCATGCCGAATCTAAACTCGTTTCTGATGTCCAATAGAACAAATCTAAGAAGCAGTATACGGGTGCCTGTCTGGTTGATTTGGAGAAGGCCTTCGACACCGTATGGTTAGAAGGTCTTTATATAAAGCTGGCCAGGTTTGGCATTAGTAAACCACTATTATATATGCTTTATGATATGCTCAATGGCAGAAAGTTTGTTGTCAAGAGTGGCAATGTAACTTTTCTGACATAATCTTTAATATTAAAAATGGTCTTCAGCAAGGAGCGGTCAACTCGCCGATTCTATTCAGCATTTACACCAGCGATCTGATAAGTAGTCTAACTCAGGCAATTGCGTATGCCGACGATCTAATTGCGTTCAGAACAGCTCCAAAAGTCAAGGTCATTAGGATTCTTTTGCAGCGTTACTTCGAGAAGATTCAGCAATATTGCGATGACTGGAAGTTGAAAATAAACGAATAGAAATCAGAAACTTGTTTAAGAGACCGTTGCTTAGAGCTACAAGTGATACGAGAAAGAACTGGCGCAAGCTGGTGATCGTAGGGCCAAATGGACATCCGCTGGCGAGTAAAAGTGTAGTAAAGGACCCATGCATCTGGGTGGATCAGTATTTATATTTCGACAGACCGACATCTGGCCAAGACGAGGGCAGCTTTTGCCCTGACGAAACGGTTGTTTTATAGCAGGGTGAAGGTGATTTGCTACATGCCCCTTATCCGGCCGATGATTGCCTATGGATGCCCGGTTTAGTTCAACGTTGCGCCATCTCAAATGGAAAAGATTCGGGTGTTTGAGAGGCAGTGTCTTCGACGCTGCCTTGGATTGCACAGAACACCAGAGTCGGAGTACAAACACTATTATTCCTACCTGGCTCTATACAACGGGGTCAACATAAACAGGATAGATAATTTCTTGCTGGAGCTTATTCGAGGTCACATTGCAAGAGCGATGTCCTCGACTAACAGCTTAATTTTCGGGGCTTATTACCCTAAATACGAATACTACGAGAGTGTGCGTCTAAGCGGCTTTTTTCCGCCCGATGCATTCCTCCACCTAGACAGTCGAGGGCTGATCCAAGATAGAGCGGCGGTTCTGCTAATCTACCACGTCGGCTGTAGAACTGTAGATCGGCGGCTCCCTTACAGTCGAGACGTCCTCGCACAAGACGGAGCTGAGCACCTTCGGTTCAGTAGGACTGTGTCCGAACGGGACCGCATGGATAGGGTAAGGCAGTAGAACCAGTTCTGGTGGTTTAAACATGAAGAATGAAGTTCCGTCATATATTTAAAAGTTGTCCTTGGTTTTTCTCTGTTATGCCCGACTTACATAGGTTTAGGTAGTTAGTTTTAAGCAGGGACAGTCAAGGTGGCACCAAAAAAAAACATGCAAGAACACAAAAAAATTATAAAACCAACAAAAATACAAAAAAAAAATATAAAAACCGGAAAATGCTTGCTGTGGCTGTTCTAGTCTGTAAGTAGTCTGTAAGTAGTTTATTAGTAGGTTGTAATTAGTTTATAATTAGTTGTAAATAGTTTTAAGTAGCTTTAAGTAGTTTTAATTAGCTTTAATTTAGTTTTATGTAGTTTGTAAGTTTTATACATATAAAACCAAACAAATATAAATTCAATGATACCGATTTTTTTGTAAATTCTTCTCGTGGAAAAATAAAAACCGATATAGAATTTTAGTATTAAGATAGTTCTTAGGCTGGAAGGCATTAGCATTAAGTTATTCTAGTTTAACTTAGAGCGCCCGACTGGGGCCAGTAGGTTAGTTTTAAGATATTGATAGGTTGGCTAGTTTTTTTGAATTTTTGTCTAGCTTTAAGATAGTTTTAAGAAAATTGAAAAATAAAAATTAATTTAAAAAAAAAAATTATTTAGGTAGGTACACACATATATCAGTTGGAGGAGACAATCGATCACTATTTTTGTTTCGGCGGTAATGAAAAGCAAAGTGTGAATTTAGGAGGAAAACATATCGGTATAACTTTTTATTCTCGTTGCAATTTGAGATTCATTTCTTTTTTTTTACTGCTGTGTTTTGTTTTTTGGTAAATCCATTTGTGAAATTTAATCAAAGGCAATCAAATAGAAAATGTTAATATTAGTAGGTATTTACATACCTTTGTATCTTCTTAATAAATTATAATTTATCTTAAATAAAATATGTACCTTTGTACAAACCTACATCCATGGATTGGTCAGAAGTCCATTGCCAGATATAGGTAGGTTAGGTTAGGTTAGGTTAAGGTGGCTGTCAGGAAAACTGCTGACACACTTAGGCCAGAATAGGCCCATTGTGATACCACATAAAGAATGCGAGGTAATCCTCGTTAATTAAACCAGTTGGAGCTTTTAATAAAGCGTTGGAGACTGTGAATGTGGATTTTATTTAAGTCACTGGGATCATTAAAAATAAAATTTCCTAAGTGTGTTTTGCGTCTTTGAGAAAGAGCAGGACATGAGCAAAGAAGGTGTGGGATAGTTTCTTCCTCCTCCTCGTCCATGCAGCTTCTGCAGAAATCATTTGAAAAAACACCGAGCCTATTGGCGTGTTTACCTATGAGGCAGTGTCCAGTAATGACACCAATTGTGGAGCTAATATGCAATCTACTCAGAGATAACAAACATTTCGATCGCTTCGGATCCAGTGTGTGCCAGATCTGTTTTGTCGCCAGACAAATAGTGATACCTGTCCATCTGCTGTTTGTCATCATCATGGAATCTTGCTTAAGCATAAGTTTACATGTAGCGATCGGTATTCCAATATTCATCTTGTTAGGTGATATTGGTGTACTAGTTCATATCCTTACGAGTTCATCGGCTTTACAGTTTCCTAGAATATCTCTGTGTCCCGGCACCCAGAAAAGGTGAATGTTGAACTGTTCTGCCATCTCCATTAGAGACGATTGACAGTTTCGGGCAGTTACGGAGTTTGTAGAAACAGATCCTAATGATTTAAGGGCAGCTTGGCTATCTGAGAAGATGCGGATATTCAAAGTAGATATAACGTTTTCTTTGAGCCAAGATAAAACTTCTTTTATCGCCAGGATTTCCGCTTGGAACACGCTACAATGATCAGGGAGACGGAAGGAGAGACTAATGTTTAGTCGTTCTGAGTACACGCCGCCACCTACCCTTTCTTCGGTTTTTGAGCCATCCGTATAGAAGTGAATTGCTTCATCTCTCAAAAATTCATTATCTTCCCAAGTGGATCTTGTTGGAATTGTTACTTGAACATTTTTGCCAAAAACCGGCTGAGGGATGGTGTAGTCGGAGTGTTTAGGGATTGATTCGAATTTGTTTAGAATGATAGTGTAGCCAATAGAGTTATTGGACCATTGAGAAATGGCTATGAGACGAATAGCTGTGTTCGCCGCCACTTGTTTAGAGTATATATCGAGGGGTGTGATGTTAAGCAGTATGTCTAACGCAGCGGAAGGTGTCGAACGGAGAGCTCCGCTGATACACATGCAAGCCGATCTCTGTACTTTGCTTAGCTTATCACGATAAGTTATTTTATCAAAAGCAGTCCACCATACTGCCATCCCATAAGTGAGTATCGGTCTGATGACCGCTGTGTATAGCCAGTTGGTGATATGTAGCAACGAGCCCCATTTGTTTCCAATAGCTTTTTTATAGGAGAAAAGTGCCACTGTGGCTTTTCTAATTCTTTCTTGTATTATTGGTTTCCAGCTCAACTTTTTGTCTAAAATCAGACCCAAATATTTAGCTTGATCTGAGAAGTTAAGTGGAATACCATTTATTGATGGAGGGTCTATATTCTGAATTTTATATTTCCTTGTAAAGAGGACAAGTTCAGTTTTGTAGGGATTTACACCTAGTCCACATTTGTCTGTCCATTCAAGTAGTTTGTTGAGAGCGGTTTGCACTAATTCTGTTATGATTTGAAGATGCTTTCCCGATATTGCAATGGCAACGTCATCAGCATATGCAATAACTTTGAAACCATCCGCTTCTAGATTGACTAATAGGTCATTAATTGCGATGTTCCATAAGATTGGCGATATGACTCCACCTTGCGGTGTTCTTCTGCTAACAGACCTTCTAACAGAACATTCACCTAATGTTGAGCTAATTATTCTGCTTCTAAGCATTAGGCTGATTAACTCCCTAAGTGAGCTATCAACATTCAAGCTCTTAAGCGCGGTTGTTATTGCCATATTGCTGACGTTATTGAAAATACCTTCGATATCTAAGAATGCAACCAGAGTGTACTCTCTATGATGAAGGGAATATTCAATAGTGCGTACCAAGTTATGCAAGGCCGTTTCTACCGATTTCCCTTTGCGGTAAGCGTGTTGTGCCGTAGAGAAAAGATTGGGTTCTATGGAACTACGCAGTTGGATATCAATCAGTCGTTCTAGAGTTTTGAGATGGAATGGGAGCTTTTACCCGCTTTGGGTATGAAAACCACTTTAACTTCTCTAAGGATGGTATATGTGCAAGGTTCATACACCCTTCAAAAATTATCTCAAGGAAAGGGATGATGATGTTTGAAGCCATTTGCAGTTCAGCTGGTATTATACCGTCAGGTCCAGCTGATTTATTTGGATCGAAGCTGTCGATTGCCCATTTTAGTTTTTCTCTAGAAATCAGACCTAGTTTATTTATTGTTATATTGTTAGACTCTATTGAGTCAAAACTGCATATATTTTGGGAGTTACCTGGGAAGTGAGTATCTAGTAGCAAGTCAAGTGATTCCCCACAAGAGTTAGTCCAAGAGCCGTTGATAGTTTTCAGGGCGCTTGGCATTATGGGATTTGACGAGAGGATTTTTCTCAATCTTGAAGATTCTGAAGAATCTTCTATTTTGTTACAGAAGTTTCTCCAGGAAGTTCTTTTATTTTTCCTCAATTGTTTTTTATACGTCTTAAGGGATTCTTTATATAAGTCCCAGTCAGAGATTTCTTTGGAATATTTAGCTCGGTTGAAAAGTTTTCTACTTTCCTTCCTGAGCGATTCTAGCCCTAAGTTCCACCAATGAGGTTTTTTCTTTCCTCTTATTTGGATATGTCCATTGATTTGTTGAGAGCTGAGGTGAGATCATTGACTTTATTGTCGAGATCGGTTCTGTCTGAGGGGATACTTAATATGTTAGGTTTAATAAATCTGCTAAGAGTATCTCTATATTTTACCCAGTTAGTTTTCCGATGATTTCGGAAAGCTAACTGTTTCGTAGTTTCATCGTTTAGATTGAATTGTATATACCTGTGATCAGAGAAAGAGTGCTCTTCTGATACTATCCAATTCGTGATCTTTTGATGAATCGAGTCGGAGACAAGAGTAATGTCTAATACTTCCTGCCGGTTTCTGGTTATGAATGCTGGTTCATTACCAATATTGCTTACAATGAGGACAGTGCTGAGAATAAAATCAAAAAGTGACTCACCTCGATCGTTTATATCAGAGCTCCCCATACTGTATGGTGGTCGCTTGCATCACATCCAATGATGAGGCAGATTTTTTGCCGTTCAGCATCAGCGATTAACCTCTTTAGCGTGTCGCCATGGAGAGGGTCAAGATGGTCGTGGCCGAGGTACGCAGACGCAAGCCAGTAGGTACCTTTCTCGGTCTGGAGTCTGACTGCGGTTACGTCTTTATCGCTGTAATCAGGGAGTAAATATACATTAGTAGTACTTCTTACCAATTTGCAGGATCTAGGATCACCTTTATCCGTTACATTCAGTAGGTAGTAATCAGAAGTCCTGAGTCCTTGAATAGTGGATTCGTAAATCCAGGGTTCCTGGGTCAGGACGACATCTTCCCCATTTTTCTTCATGCGGAGAAGAAGGGAGGCCGAAGCCTGTTTTGAGTGCTGGAGGTTAATCTGAAGTAATTGCAGCATCATCACTACGATTCTTCGCTACGATTCCCCACCACGGTTTCGTTGAGCTCCTCTTCAGATTCTGACTCAAAAAGTGACCGTAAGAGATCATCCTCACTGAGCAGAATTTCGGGCATGCGATCAGTCTCCATGTCAGAGAAGCTGTCGATATTGGTAGCCTCAGGAGGCGGATTAGTAGGGCATATTCTCGTGTTGAAAGTACCCGGTGCATCTACGTCCATTGCTGGTTGGTCGATGTAACGAGTATTTTCCTCCACAGAGGATATGACCTGTGACAGTAGAGGCTGAGGTGTTTCCTCATTTTTTTTGTAGACTTTCAGGACAGCGGTAGTCCAACCAAAACTAATAACACCTTGAGTTGACACTAGGGGAGGTTGAAATTAAATAAGAAAAATATTCTACGTAACAAGTTAAAACATCGGTACCAAATGCCTTAGTATAATAAATTTAAATATTAGAACCCTCGATTTCAGGTGGGTGATTAATAATACAGGTACCCGTTAAACGGGTACACGTGTTTTAAGGAATTGATACCCGTATACCCGTGTGCTTTTTAAATACACGTGTAGATAGAAATACACTTGTATTTAAAAAACATTTGAATATAATGAGAATTGATTTTCAGTTCTGGTATGAAGATGACACCGACGACGCGTCGGCGAATGTTTCTAAACCAATTTTAAAGATTTTTTATAAGGTTTAAGAAAAACCAAATAAATTTAAATATAGTGTGTTATTTGAATGGACTAGTAGAGGTTCCTATCATAAACAACTTGTTTGTAACTATTCAAACAATAACTGTACATTTTTTCAACGTTTTAGAAAAATTGTAAAAATGATTTCATAATAATTACACGTGTATTGCTAAATACATGGGTAATTATAAATACACGTGTAAATATAACGACACGGGTCCATGCACAGATAATTAATAACACCGGTAACACGTGTATTTAACTACACGTGAATTAGGGGGTTCTAGTAAATACGGACCAAGGATGGCCGGCCGTTTTCGTTAATAGAAACTGCTGTGGTATCTGAGAGAATAATTTTGAGTGTCATCAAAAAATAAATTGTAATAAAATGCACGAGTGAGTCAAACGTATTCCTGTAAATTTCCCTCAACATTTTTGAAATATAATTTTTAATTCCAAAACTATTACACTGAAACTAACTTTCGTATTTTTTTAAAGCTCATTTTTCAATGATGATAGTTTTTATATTCACTTTTTTCTATCAATAAAAAGAAAGATATGCAGGTATATGTTTTTTTTTTTTAATTTATTTTTATTTTTAGATTTTCTGAAAAATATCTTAAAGCTAGACAAAAATTCATAAGACAAGCCTACTTATCAATATTTTAAAACTAACTTACTGGCCCCAGTCGGGCGCTCTAAGTTAAACTATAATAACTTAATGCTAATGCCTTTCGGTCTAAGAACTATCTTCATACTAAATCCAAGCCGGTTTTATTTTTCACCGAGAACAATTTACAAAAAACTCGGATCATTGTCTTTATTTTTGTTGGTTTTATATAAAACTTACAAACTGCATAAAACTAAATTAAAGCTACTTAGAACTAATTAAAACTACTTAAAGCTACTTAAAACTATTTACAACTAATTATAAACTAGTTACAACCTACTTATAAGCTACTTACAGACTACTTACAAACTAAAACAGCCACAGCAAGCATTTTCCGGTTTTTTGATTTTTTGTATTTTTGTGGATTTTATAATTTTTTTGTGTTTTTGTATGTTTTATAATTTTTTTTTTTTTTGGTGCCACCTTGACTGTCCCTGCTTAAAACTAACTACCTAAACCTATGCAAGTCGGCCATACAAAAGAAAATAGCTAGGGCAACTATTAAATGTCTGAAGGAACTTCATCTTCGTTTTTCAACCACCAGAACTGGTTCTCCTGCTTTACCCTATCTCTTCGGTCCCGTTCTGACACAGTCCTACTGAACCGAAGGTGCTCAGCTCCGTCTTGTGCGAGGACGTCTCGACTGTAAAGAAGCCGTCAATCTACAGTTCTACAGCCGACGTGGTAGATTAGCAGAACCGCCGCTCTATCCTGGATCAGCCCTCGACTGTCTAGATAGAGGAATGCATCGGGCGGAATAAAGCCGCTTAGACGCACACTCTCGTGGTATTCGTTGTTGGGGTAATAAGCCCCAAAAATTAAGCTGTTGCTCGAGGACATCGCTCTTGCAATGTGACCCCGAATAAGCTTCAGCAAGAAATTATCTATCCTGTTTATGTTGGCCCCGTTGTATAGAGCCAGGTTGGAATAGTAGTGTTTGCACTACGACTCTGGTGGTCTGTGCAATCCAAGGCAGCGTCGAAGACACTGCCTCTCAAACACCCGAATCTTTTCCATTTGAGATGGGGCAACGTTGAACCAAACCGGGCATCAATAGGCAATCATCGGCCGGATAAGGGCCATGTAGCAAATCATCTTCACCCTGCTGTCAAGCCGGCTGCTATAAAACAACCGTTTCGTCAGGGCAAAAGCTCCCCTAGCCCTGGCCAGAGCAGCATTTATATGTCTGTCGAAATACAAATACTGATCCATCCAGATGCCAAGGTACTTTACTACACTTTTACTCGCCAGTGGATGTCCATTTGGCCCTACGATCACCAGCTTGCGCCAGTTCTTTCTCGTATCCCTTGTGGCTCCACGCAACGGAGTCCTCAACAAGATAGTTTCTGATTTCTGATAGTTGATTTTCAACTTCCAGTCATCGCAATATCGCAGAATCTTTTTGAATCACGCTGCAAGAGAATCCTGATGACCTCGACTTTTGGAGCTGTTCTGCACGCAATTAGATCGTCGGCATAAGCTACTGCCTGAGTTAGACTACCTATCAGATCGCTGGTATAATGCTAAATAGAATCGGCGAGTTGACCGCTCCCTGCTGAAGACCATTTTTAATATTAAAGGTTGTAGCAGAAGTTACATTGCCACTCTTGACAACAAACTTTCTGCCATTGAGCATATCATAAAGCATATACAATAGTGGTTTACTAATGCCATGTCTGGTCAGCTTTAGATAAAGGCCCTCTAACCATACGGTGTCGAAGGCCTTCTCCAAATCAACCAGACAGGCACCCGTACACTGCTTCTTAGATTTGTTCCATTGGACATCAGAAACGAGTTTAGACGCGGCATGAATGGTGTCATGTCCCGCCTTAAAACCGAACTGATTGTCCGGTATGATATTATTGTCCTCTGCTCACTTAGACAGAGCTCTATTGATAACTTTTTCGAATACCTTGCTGATACTCGGAATAAGACTTATCGACCGGAGATTCGCCAGATTGGAGTTGTCCTTTCCCTTTTTCGGGAGAGGATGCACCACAGCTGTCTTCCACCGCACTGGATAATATGCATTATTCAGAGCGTTGTTAAACAAAGTAGTATAAATGTCTACTGCTTCTTGAGGTAAATGTCGAAGTACGAAGTTGGATATGCCATCGACTCCTGGTAGGTATATGTATACATATTAGGATGACGCTTATTTTTAAATTTTTTTAATTTCTTTATCTGTATTTAGAATAAGTTTTCTTCAGTTGTTTTGACCAAAATATACCTGAACCTCGAAGTTGAACTTTAACTAAAAAAAATAACTAGAATTTTTTTCACAAATTCAATAAGCATTTTTAAAATCCACATACGACCTTGAAAAAATTTTATTTTAGTTCAGGGTTGTAATTGGACAAAATTTTATAAGTAGGCTGGGTAGGTATAGCTACATGTGGTGTCTTTCATTGTAATAGAGAATTAACTCCATCGAAAAATTTGATCAAGATAAATACATTTGTGAAACTGTGCAGATATCCAAAAATCTGGAGAATTCTGAAAAACAAACAAAGCTTGACTGTTCTGTAATTTATTTTATTTCTTAAACTTCATTATTCGGTTTCTTACCTTCCACACCTCCCAAAGGCTAAAAAAGAAACCTGCCAGACTTTGGTATTTGAACTTTTCCGCAAAATTAACATTCACTACCTATATTAAAAGGCTAGAAAATAAGTGTGTAAGTACCTTACCTAATTACGTTATATGTACTTATTTGTGTATAATCATACAATTTGATACATTTGACTAAAGCTCGTGGAAAACCATGACCTAATTCGTTATCAGCTTAAAGATTCAATAAAACTTAAAAGTATATAAATTATTTATTTAAAAAATGTTTGTACAAAAATGTACCTTACGTGGTTTTCACTTCAATAAATGCCTAACGTAATGTCGATTCAATTGCAAATGAAACAAGAAGTAGGTAGGTACAAAAATGCTTAGGAGATAAAAAAGGAGATAGGTATATGATATTTGTTCTACATACCAATACCTAATGTAATAAAAATATTTATACGTGCAAATTAATATTTAATTAATTCGTTTTTTTAAAAAAAACTTTATTCAAAAATATATATAGTACAATTTATAATTCTTAAACTATTGCTTGTGGTTAGTCGACTGGATGAACAAAGACTGAATATGACGCTGCATTCTTTACCCCTTATATAATCTTAAGTCCTAATCATCTCGAGCCATGGTTTATGTCCAGCGTGATGCAGTGTGGTGTGGTGTGCATAGATCGATGATGGTTCTATTTTTAGATCCTAAGTGGATACTGTTGCGTACGTGATGTCGCGTTACTTGGATAGTACTATCGATCTTTTGTTCTATATATTTTATTACGGTTTTTATGGGTTTTGTTTTATGGCTGTAAGTTGAGATCTTGTAGTGGTGCGTTAACTCCCCCCATACTTCAGAAAGTAGCCCTAGGCACTTCTTCTCCTCTTACTCTTGCATTGATTCGTTCAACCATTAAGTTGACGGTTTCTTCTTGAGTTCTTTGTGGTTGTTTCATGGTGATCTGTATTTTTTCTCTTCTGAATTTTAGGAATAGGAATAGTGTGACTAATATCATTAAGATTGTTAATATAAGTCCCATAGTAGAAATAATTGGGTTCTCCGTGACTTCTGTCTTGATAGAATTGATTACGTTTACGTTGTCTATCCTTAGTAGCTCGTTAGCGGATTCAAAAAACTGTTCTATCTCATAGTTATTTATAATATGGGTTGATAAGTAGTTTTGTATAGTTCCAGTTGGATTTTCATATAGTACGCCATCGATAGTGGTAGTATTTTCAAAATTAATTATGTATACTCCGTTGAGTGTCTGGTTGTCAACTATATGTTGTGTTGTCCTGTTATTAGAATGCTGCCATCTTTGATGATTTCTAATTCTAAATCTATTTCTTTTAGCTTATTACATTTGGTTTTCTGATTGTTCAGAAGTTCTGATAAACATGATTGTTCATTACTAGATTTACAAATGGTATTTCTTATTTCTTTTTTACATTTTACTACGTTAGTGAATTTTTCTTTACATTTTAGTATTTCATTATTTATCATCAACTTTCCATCGTTTTGGCTTATGGCCCTTGTTCCAAATAGCTTACATGATTCTTTTAATATGGGATATTTAATATAGATTATAATAACATTATCTTTCTGTGCAATTTTGAAAGTCGATGAATCGATTAAATCATTAATTGAAAAGGTTTCAATATACTCATGTTTCACAATTTCTTTTATTTCATTAAGGTTCAGAATAGTGGGACTTAAAATATTAAGCCTGGCTAAAGTCAATGCTGTAATTAGGTTTTGTAATTCAAATGTTATTAATTTAGTTTTCTGGGAAATAAGTTCTTCTTTGGTGGAACTTGAAATAGAATTTAACAAAGTTATTATTTTAGAATTTGTAACGAATTGTTTATTATTATTTTCTATCAAATCATTAAGCTTATTAGTGATGATCATTATATCATCATGATCTGGTACACCTGATATCCATTTTAAAACAGTACCTATTGTTTCTATTGCTCGTCGAGAGCGACGAATCGTTAACTGATCAAGCAAAGTTTGCATAATTTTTATTTCGTTCGTATGTTTCTCATTGGGATGTGAGTCTGGATAAGTAGTGTCATCTAAAGTTTGTTTTATTCCGTCAATAAAAGTTTGGATTTCTGTCAGGTTTACTACATGGAATATGTTTGCGGTTTCTTCGTAAGTGTAGGCGTTTCCCACTTCTAATAGTAAGTATTCTTTCCTAGTGTAGTCGAGTATCTCAGTTCCTGAGGTTATAGTCATCATAAGCATTAAGATTTTGAAGTCCATTGTCTGTTGATGGATTTAATATTTAGGGTTATCCTTATGAATCACCTTGGCATTGTTTACTATAATTTTATTTCCTAGGTCTTGTTTAACAATTCTTTTCCTGTATTTAGGCTGTAGCTTATTTCTGACTGTTACGTCTTTCTGATAAACAACGTCATTTTCTTTCAATTCTTTTATTTTCCTGTTTTTATTATGGTATGCAATCATCTGGTCCTGAGCCATTGTAAGCTTCAAAGGGTTATCTTTGTGATACGATTTATTAAAAAGAATGTCAATGGGTTTCTTACCCGTGACAGAATGTATAGTTAGATTATATTCTTTAACCGCTTTAATGTATATTTCTGTTGGTTCTAACAGAGAATGTTCTAATTTTAAACATCTGGCTATTTCTTGAATAGTACTGTGGACTCTCTCTATTTGTCCATTTGATGTGCTATGATTAGGTGGCGTATGAAATATGGTTATATTAGATCTTTGCATTAGTGATGTGAACACAGCTGAAGTAAAACAGGTGTCATTATCGCAAATAATATTCTTACAATTTGGGAAGAACTGAATTAATTCTAGTACCTTAGTTGGCATATCTTGAAGATTTTCGATTGGTTTAATTACAAGGTATTTAGAGTAGGCATCAATGCATGTTAGAAATTTCAATTTTTCAGCATACATGATGTCAATGTGCATACACTCGCCCTCGCTTAAAGGAATTGGTGCCTCTCCAATTGGACACTTATTAGGGTGTCTATCGTATTTGCTTGTATTGCAGATTTCGCATGTTTTCGAGAATTGTTCAAATTCTTGGAGCATGTTGGGCCAATAATATTGTTCAATTATTTGCTTTAGGTTTTCCCTAGCGTTGCTATGAGCCCTATTATGAGTTTTTTCTATAATATCTACTTGATCTTCTTTGTTAGTTATATCGTTCGGAAAGAACTTAGCTTGAATGAATTTGTTATTGAAATTGTTTTTTAGAACTTGCTTAATATCATATATAACCTCGGGTGTTTTTTTTTTTTTTTTTTTTTTGTAAATTCATTTTTATTTTTTAATTATCTTAGAACTATCTTAAAGCTAGACAAAAATTCATAAAAACTAGCCTACTTATCAATATCTTAAAACTAACTTACTGGCCCCAGTCGGGCGCTCTAAGTTAAACTATAATAACTTAATGCTAATGCCTTTCGGCCTAATAACTATCTTAATACTAAATCCAGGTCGGTTTTATTTTTTACCGAGAAGAATTTCACAAAAAACTCGGTATCTATGTCTTTATTTTTTGGTTTTATATAAGACTTACAAACTACATAAAACTAAATTAAAGCTAATTAAAACTACTTAAAACTACTTACAACTAATTTTAAACTAATTACAACCTACTTATAAGCTACTTACAAACTAGAACAGCCACAGCAAGCATTTTCCGGTTTTTATAATTTTTTTTTGTATTTTTGTTGATTTTATAATTTTTTTTTTGGTGTTTTTGTATGTTTTATGTATATATTTTTTTTTTTTTTTTTTTTTTTTTGTGCCACCCTGACTGTCCCTACTTAAAACTAATTACCGAAACCTATGTAAGTCGGCCATACAAGAGAAAATAGCAAGGTCAACTATTAAATGTCTGAAGGAACTTCATCTTCGTTTTTCAACCACCAGAACTGGTTCTCCTGCTTTACCCTATCTCTTCGGTCCCGTTCGGACACAGTCCTACTGAACCGAAGGTGCTCAGCTCCGTCTTGTGCGAGGACGTCTCGACTGTAAAGGAGCCGCCGATCTACAGTTCTACGGCCGACGTGGTAGATTAGCGGAATCGCCGCTCTATCCTGGATCAGCCCTCGACTGTCTAGGTGGAGGAATGCATCGGGCGGAATAAAGCCGCTTAGACGCACACTCTCGTAGTATTCGTTGTTGGGGTAGTAAGCCCCGAAAATTAAGCTGTTAGACGAGGACATCGCTCTTGCAATGTGACCTCGAATAAGCTTCAGCAAGAAATTATCTATCCTGTTTATGTTGGCCCCGTTGTATAGAGCCAGGTTGGAATAGTAGTGTTTGTACTCCGACTCTGGTGTTCCTTGCAATCCAAGGCAGCGTCGAAGACACTGCCTCTCAAACACCCGAATCTTTTCCATTTGAGATGGGGCAACGTTGAACCAAACCGGGCACCCATAGGCAATCATCGGCCGGATAAGGGCCATGTAGCAAATCATCTTCACCCTGCTGTCAAGCCGGCTGCTATAAAACAACCGTTTCGTCAGGGGAAAAGCTCCCCTAGCCGTGGCCAGAGCAGCATTTATATGTCTGTCGAAATACAAATACTGATCCATCCAGATGCCAAGGTACTTTACTACACTTTTACTCGCCAGTGGATGTCCATTTGGTCCTACGATCACCAGCTTGCGCCAGTTCTTTCTCGTATCCCTTGTGGCTCTAAGCAACGCTTAACAAGATAGTTTCTGATTTCTGAAAGTTGATTTCCAACTTCCAGTTATCGCAATATCGCTGAATCTTCTCGAAGTCACGCTGCAAAAGAATCCTAATGACCTTGACTTTTGGAGCTGTTCTCAACGCAATTAGATCGTCGGCATACGCAATTGCCTGAGTTAGACTACTTATCAGATCGCTGGTGTAAATGCTGAATAGAATCGGCGAGTTGACCGCTCCCTGCTGAAGACCATTTTTAATATTAAAGGTTGTGGCAGAAGTTACATTGCTACTCTTGACAACAAATTTTCTGCCATTGAGCATATCATAAAGCATATATAAAAGTGGTTTACTAATGCCAAGTCTGGTCAGCTTTAGATAAAGACCCTCTAACCATACGGTGTCGAAGGCCTTCTCCAAATCAACCAGACAGGCACCCGTACACTGCTTCTTAGATTTGTTCCATTGGACATCAGAAACGAATCTCGATGCGGCATTAATAGTGTCATGTCCCGCCTTAAAACCGAACTGATTGTCCGGTATGATATTATTGTCCTCTGCCCACTTAGACAGATAACTTTTTCGAATACCTTGCTGATACTCGGAAGAAGACTTATCGACCGGAGATTCGCCGGATTGGAGTTGTCCTTTCCCTTTTTCGGGAGAGGATGCACCACAGCTGTCTTCCACCGCACTGGATAATATGCATTATTCAGAGCATTGTTAAACAGAGTGGTATAAATGTCTACTGCTTCTTGAGGTAAATGTCGAAGTACAACGTTGGATATGCCATCGACTCCTGCTGACTTCTTCTTCTTTAATGAATCGAAGATGAGCTGGAGCTCCGCCTTCGTAATTAACAGGGAACTGGGCCCATTTCGCTCGGCGATTATGGCGTTTGCCAAATGATCTTCATTGAACCCGGTGAAACCAAGGTTCTCTGATCGCCATTGCGTGATGTCATTCCGAAGGTAGAAGTGATGGAGCAAGGCTCTGTTTTCCAGGTCGTGATTCGGGCGAATGCACGCATTCACCTTGTACACTTGCTGGAAAGCAGCCCCCACAGCCTCCACTTTCTCCTGCGGATCTTCGACAATAAAGAGGTCATCGTCCAAGACGGCGTCCTCTGGATTAATTCCTGCTGTCAGAAGTACATCTCTGTTGTCCGTCGTTCTCTGAAGCTTAGGACAAGGAAGGTCGTTCTGATCATTCCTTCTAAATATCTTGTTAATTTGCGGAAACATGCTCGGGTCGCTAGCATTAACGGCCCAAATTTTGTTGTCCCAATACAAATTAATTGACAACCGATAGTTCTCTTTAATTAGTTGGTTGATGTTTTTGATCGACGACTTCAGTGTCCTAATCTCCAGATGGTGAGGGTCAGTAAACCGTCGGTACAAGAGTTTTAGTCTTGTCAGCAGTCCACTTTTTTGTCTGTGTAGTGCGTCAATGGTTGCGTTTCGATACATGTCGGTTGCGTCCCGTTGCTTGTATTTCGGTATTGTTCTAATCATTGTTCGTTTGATTGTCTCATCCATTTGTTCTAGGTATTGGTCTATTTCGTTATTTGTCAAATTCCTGTCATTTGGTGGGGATATGTTATTCGAACTGATTTCGCTCGATAAGGCGTTGGTAAAGCGTGGCCAGCGCGCCTTACTGTAATTGTAAGTATGCACAGGTACATACTCATCCAACTCCACGAGCTCCTTCGGAAGCTGTATTACGGCGGCGAGTCCGCAGTGATCACTGTCGTACTCGATCGTTCGTAAGCAGTTTCTTGGTCTTTGACCCACAGTGTCAGTAATTGTCAGTCTTGCGTCTATTAGCAATAGATCCAGATAGGCACCGCTTCTTGGAAACGATGGCCGATCCGTAGCCAGCAGGTCGACACCATACTCAGTGTTGTATCGACTCATCCAATTAAAAAGATGAATACCTCTTTGATTTTGAATTTGATTTCCCCAATCTTGGTGTTTGGCATTCAAATCACCAGCCATGAGAAAGTAATTTTCTTCCAAGCTCAAGTGCAGACATTCGAAAAGCTTTTCAAGCTCTGTCATAAAATCAGTTGGCTGATGTGATGCCGGTGCATAAGCCGCGATCACATACATTCGCTTCCCCTGTTGGAGAAGAATGCATACGATGCACGCCTCTAACAGCCGAAATCTGCGCAGATCACTACTATATATAACTTTATGATTAATGCCTTTTCGTATGAAGATTGCGACGCCCCCCCCTTGAGTGGAGTTGGGTCGATCTCTTCTAACGATATTGTAATTGTTGTTAGTCAACTTATGTTTTTGGTTTAGCTTAGTTTCGCTGGCCATAAACACATCTGGACTTTGGTCTTTCAACAATTGGAAAAGATTAGCTCTACGTTCGGTCCTAATCAGTCAATTTACATTCACAGCAAGGATCCTAAGCGCCTTTAACCTCTTATTTGCGTTAAGCTAGGCAAAACAGAGTAGAGATAGTCTACCCTAGTCGCCTGCTCCTTTATCTGGTTGTGAAGTCCTGTTAACTGGCCTTGAATTGCCAGCAACATGCTTCTCATTTCGGCCTGAGCGTCCGGCGCCTTTGGCACTAGGGCCGGTTGGGCTGCCTTAGCTGCAGGCTGTACCGTTTTTCCCCTTCCTGCCGCCATTTGGGCGTAGGAAATTTGGGGATTAACGGGCGTTGCTGTAGGAGCACGCGTTGATGGGCGTATCTCTACCGCTGTCTGCTTAGCCGCTTTGTTGTTTCTTATTTGCTGAAAAGCTGAGCAACCCCGATAATTAGCAGGGTGCCCCTCTTTTCCGCAAAGTGCACATTTAAGCTGGGTCATGTCTTCGACCCGTTCTTCACCGAGCTTGCACTCCCCCTTAATGTGGTCCTCACCACACTTAACGCAGCGTGACTGCATTTCGCAGTTTGCTGCAGCGTGGCCAAACCTTTGGCAGCGCATGCATTGAAGCATGTCGCCGCCTCTCTTTAATTTATCCCAAGTTACAACCTGGTAGTTGAGAACGGAGATATTTCTCAACCTATCCAGTTTGCTGCTGGGCGATAGCTGGACTAGGAAGAACGGCAAAGACCGCTTCTCCCGTCTGGCTCTGACTGTAGCGAACGGCTTGACCCCGATAAAGTCGAGATCGTCGCTCGCTTTTTGACGGAGCTCATTTAAGAGCACCTGTGGTTCCGTGCAGGAATCTATGCCCTTCAAGAGGACCGTTTGGTATTTATCCACTTTGGGGGTAAAACTGAAGAACTCAGTCGAGGATTTCTTTAGTAATTCTTTTATTATTTTGTGCTGCTCCACTGTGGAGCAGTGGATAGCATGTCTATCTTTGCTTAATCTTTTAATAAAAAAGTTTTGACATATGGCCGACTTACACAGGTCTATGGTTTCTGTAGCTCCATTTTATAGGTATTTATTGGTGGCACCTTTTCTTTTTTATTTTGGGGCGGCTGTGGCTACTGCTGGTGTACTCCCTGCTGCTGCTGCTGCTGCTGACTCCACTCCTGTGGTTGCTGCTGCTGCTGCTGTGTTGTTTTCTTTTTTTGCCGTTGTTCCTTCGGCTCCTGCTGTGGTTGTTTCGTTGGCAGCTGTTGTTGTTGCTGCTTATTTTGGTTTTGTATTGGCAGTTGCTGTTGCTCTGGCTGCTGGCTTTTCGGTGGCAGCTCAGGCTGTGGCGCTGTCTTTTGTGGCGCCTGTAATGCTTTTTTCTGCTCGCGCTCCTGCCTCTCTCTTTCGCGTCGAGCTACTTGTTTTTGCTTTAAAGCTTGAATCAATGGGGTCACAATGGCATTGAGACGTTCCATCTCCCCGCGTATTATATCGATTTTTTGGCTGATGGCCTGTTCATCCAGAGCTTCTTGCGCCTCACTTTCCTCTTCAGAGGACGCCTCTGGAGATGTAAGATCAACAAGCAGGTTGCTGTTGCTGTCCCCTGTTGTGTACAGTCCCTCGCCACCCTCTGACATATATTCGATGTCATCGTCGGATGGCGAGGTATCCAGTTGTTGATGGATTTTTGCTGCTGCTGTCGTTTGGCTGTGCGCGCCGTCTCCTTCACCCCGGCTGGCAGCTGGGCTGAGGTGGTGGTGGATCGGCGCTTGACGAGGTTCGGCGCACAGCTTATCCTCTTCCTCCTCTTGTTTTTTGTATCGGCTGTTGGTGCCGTTGTTGGTTTCGCCGTTGCTACGGCACTAGTTGACGGTACGGCTGGTGGTGCCATTGCTTGCTTGGTTGTTGTTGTTGTTGTTGCTACGGCTGCTTGTTGTAGGCTACTTGTTGTAGCTTTGGCTGGTGGTGCCATAGCTGGCTTTATTGTTGTTGCTGAGACACCTTTCGATGTCCCCGCATTGTTGTTCGTTGCCATTTGCTGCTCCTCCCACTCAATGAAGTTTTCGACTTCGCGATTGTGGAAAAAAGCAGCTAAATAATTATCGTTGCCCGACTGGCGAAGATTGCAACTGTGCCCGGTTTTATGTATTCCTTGATTAAAGGTATTACGTCATTAGCTTCTTTATACTCTATAAGGTGTCTAGTTCTATTTTGAAATGGAGTAAGCATGTCATGTCTAACTTCATTCGCTTTATTAATGATAATTTGTTGTGAGAACTGGTTCACCGGTTTTTGTATTATGTCGATATTATCCTCATCACTACTTGGTGCTGAGTGTTGAGTGTGCTCTGATTGTGTATCGGATATATTGTTAAGGTTTTGCCTAGAAAGTGCATCAGCTACTACGTTAGTAGGACCTGGTTTGTATATCATTTTTGGAGAAAACTCATTTATTAATGCCTGCCATCTTTTCATTTTAGTATTAGGGTTCTTTTGTGACATGGAAAACGTCAAAGGCTGATGGTCAGTATGAATTTCTAGGTTTGTTACACCGTAGAGATAATTTCTCAAATTTTTCAAAGCATACACTATTGCGTATAATTCTTTTTCATTCGCAGCATACGAGCGTTCGCTTTTTGAAAGTGTTTTGGATATAAACGTTATGGGCTTCCTGTCTTGTCTGCTCCTACTGCGTCATCCGAGGCGTCAGTGGTGAGTACAAACTTTTTTGTATAATCAGGCTGTGTGAGTTCTGTTTCGTTAATAAAATGGTTCTTTAATGTATTAAATGCGTTAATTGCTTCATTATCAAGCGAAATATTTGTTTTCTTTGCTACGTGAGTGGATACTTGTCCAGTTTCACTTTGCAAATACTTTGTTAGTGGCTTAGCTATGGCCGCATAGTTCTTTATAAATTTTCGATAGTATCCTATCATTCCCAAAAAACTTCTAAGTTGCCTTAGTGTAGTTGGCTGTGGATACTCTTTAATCGTTATTACTTTATCGGGGTTGGTCTTTATGACATTATGACCGACTACATATCCAAGAAAGTCTACTTTCTCTTGGTATAACAATGATTTTTCAATACTAATTTTCATATTAGCTTCTTTCAATATTTGTATAATAGTTTCTAGATGTGAAGTATGTTCTTCAACCGAATTAGAGTAGATGATGATATCATCGATATAAACATGACATATTTTTCCGATATGTGGTCTGAGAATATCATCCATTGCTCTCTGGAATATTGAAGGTGCATTCTTCAATCCAAATGGCAAGCGTACGTATTCGTATTTACCATTGTTTACAGAAAAACTTGTTTTTTCTATATCAGAGGGTAACATTTTAATCTGGTGGAAGCCTGACTCTAAATCAAGAGTTGAAAAGCATTTTGCTTTTCCTAAATTTGAAAGTATAACATTAGTATCCGGTATAGGGTACTTGTCAGATATTGTACTTTCGTTTAACTTCTTGTAGTCAATAACCATTCTGTGTTTTGGGCTACCATCTTCATTAAGACCTTTTTTTGGAACTACCCATACAGGACTATTATATGGCGACTTTGAAGGTTTTATTATGCCTTCTTTTAACATTTTCGTAACTTCTTGATTTACGAATTCATTTGCGGACAGTGGATATGGGTATTGTTTACTCCATATCGGTTTTTCGTGAACTGTGCGGATTTCCACTACAACATCTGTTCTAAAGGGCAAGGTAATATCAATGTTGGAATGAATACTTTTAATTTTCTTCATCATTGATTCTACTAGTGCATCTTGTTCTTGGATATGATTTATAAGCATATCTACATTCTCTTCATCGAAGAAGATTTTTTCAATTCTATCTCCGTACTTTAGAGTATTGTTCTCTAAATTAATCTCAGCATTTATCGAGCTGAGCAGATTAGCTCCTATTAATAAGTCGTACTCCAATTTTGGGAGGACATAAAATCTTGTCTTAGTGTCTAAGATTAATGCTTCATGGCATGTATCTATAATGGTTTCCCCATTAACTGTACAGGCGCGTTTAAATATTGGTAAGGTGATTGGGTTATTTAAGATATTTGGTTGACAGTAATTGCTACTGGCACCAGTATCTATAAGTATTTTAATATTTTTATTATTGATTACTCGTCGCAAGTGGGGTAATCCCACTCTTCGTCTAAAAAAGTAGTTTTATATTCATTTATATTATTTATACGCTCGTTCTTATGTGGAGGAGGTTGAATAGAGTGCTGCGCACTGGGTTCTCTTTCTCTCTTAAACAGTGGCCTTGTATTGTTGTTGTATGTATTATAGTTGGGTTTTTGCCAACGCGGGGTGCCATTGTTATTATTACCATAATTGGTGTAATTGTTTCCCTGTCTAAACGGATTTTGGGTGTTAACCTGTTGGTATATTTGCCTATTACGCTCTAAATTGTCTTTTGTTATAGGTCTGTTAGCTGAACTACCTAGAACCATCGGTTCGAATCTCTGAGTAAGTTGTCGGTAGTCATTATGTCTTTGTTGCGGAAAGCTGTTACTATTACTGTGATTTTGTCTAGAAAGACGTAAAGCATTTTGATGGTTATTTTGCCTTTCAACTTTATGTGAGGCGAACTGTAACGCAAAGTTTGTGCGAATATTGTTGCTTTCTAGATCTTGAGCTTTGGCTAAAGCATTCGGTAAATCTGTTGGATTTAATGAAAACAATATTTGTGGGAGTTGTCCATTTAAACCAGTGATAAATATGAGCAATGCATTGCGTCTATTTATTGAGTTTAGTTCATTTGTGACTTCAAAGTGAGATCCGTGAGTCATAATCGTTTTGTTTGTTAGTAATGTTAACTTCCTATTTATAGCGTTGTAGAAATCTAACAACGAACTATTTCCCTGTCGGAGAACACTTAGCTCTTGTTCTATTACGTGAGTAGGACGTTTGTCTGCGTACGCAAAGTCAAGACGAGATATGATCGCGTCGAAGTTAAGTACAGTCCCATGATTAGTGAGAACATTGTTAGCATGCTTTGTTATTTTATTTCGGAAAATAGTCAGAGCAGCGAAATATCTAGAGCTTCCAGGTGTGTATAGGGCCATAGAGTTATGAGCTGCTTCACGCCAGCTTACATAAGCTGTTTGCTCACCATTGAACTCTGAAGGCTTTTTATGACATCCAATGTTTCATTACATGGTATGCCCTGGTTAATTGTTTGCGTTTTGTATTCCGAAACCTGGGTACCTGTCGTTAAATTGGACAGCAGCTGTGACAATTGATTAATTTTATCTTCGTTTACTTTATTACTTTGAGCAAAACTTGTCTCAAAGCGAATATATTGATCTTGCAAAGCTTTTGAGATAGCTTGCTCTAAATATTCGGGTGTTACATTTTTTTCAGACATATTTAAATAAATTCCGTCTAAATTATATTCGCGAATTTGTTCTAAGCTATCTGACCTTTTTAAGTGTTTATTATTTTTTTTCCACATTTACTTGATAGATAATTCACTTTTATTTTATAACACTTTTTATAAATACTAGTTAATATTCTTACTCTACAATATTTCTTCTCGATTGAACCAGATGCTCTATAGATTTATCGATGGATCGTCTTGAACGGGTTTCTCAGCTTGTTGACTGGTACTTTCACTGTTGTATTGATGATCCTTTTTGTTGCTCTTTTAATAGTCTTTGCTATTTACTTTGGCATATATTTTTGGCAGGAACCACTGAGTGCAAAATTTACTTATTTTTTTCAATTACTTTAACACTTGGGCATCCCGGTTGAGCCCCCAATTAATATTTAATTAATTCGTTTTTTTTTTAAAAAACTTTATTCAAAAATATATATAGTACAATTTATAATTCTTAAACTATTGCTTGTGGTTAGTCGACTGGATGAACAAAGACTGAATATGACGCTGCATTCTTTACCCCTTATATAATCTTAAGTCCTAATCATCTCGAGCCATGGTTTATGTCCAGCGTGATGCAGTGTGGTGTGGTGTGCATAGATCGATGATGGTTCTATTTTTAGATCCTAAGTGGATACTGTTGCGTACGTGATGTCGCGTTACTTGGATAGTACTATCGATCTTTTGTTCTATATATTTTATTACGGTTTTTATGGGTTTTGTTTTATGGCTGTAAGTTGAGATCTTGTAGTGGTGCGTTAACTTGCATGTAATTGCATCCAGTTTTACTCGGTAATGCAATTCTTTCAATCCTCAGTCAGTTGATTTTTTCTATTGTAATCAGCCTCACACACAAAATCAAAAATTCTGAGAACTAAAATTACTTACAGAATAAAACAAATCCTTTCCATTGTTATAAGATCATGACAAACGAACAGAAGGTAGCGATACTTGAATGACCATATACCTACACACAACCTTCCACTACCTTCATACAGAAAAGCCAAACCTTTTCACCAATGCATACCTAATCCACCAATGGACAACCGGGACGGAACACCCCGAGAACATCAAAGTCAACCGACTTTCTTAATTTTAAGTTTACATGTATGATATATAAGTATTAGTATTTCTTTTTAAATCTAAGCCAATGTATAACAATAGGCCCCCTTTGTGCAATAAGATTTATACTTTTCAATGTATTTTAAGTTTATTCAAATCGTATATGGGGCATTCCATGCCAAGTCGGAAAAATTATTTTTGATTTTCCCAATTTTTTGATATTTTTTAGTATTCATTGATAGACACTTCCTGGTGAGGTTTGAGATTCTTCTGATGGACCGTTCTAAAGATATCGAGTTTTCAAAAAATCGCTCTCTTTTTGGTTAATTGCTCATAACTTCCTTAATAATCGTCCAAATTGAATAATTTTTTTTAATTTAACTTTCCCAAACGTACTTTAAATTTTAAGTTTTAAATCCTTTTTTAAAAGTGAGTACATATTGTGATTTTTTTGAAAATTTACTATTTTAAACTTTTACCAATTTCCCAACTTTTAAGCCCAGGTATCGTGGGCGCCTTATAATTACTATTTTTTTTTTCGATTTTTGAAAACTAATTTTTTTTAATCATTACTTTGTTGTTACGTTCTAGGTACATAATCTTCTTTCAATTATTATTATGCACTATCATTACAAAATGAAAGGTGTGTAATCTTAATCAATAATTATATAAAACACTTTTACCTCATTATTGCACTTATTGATCGGTAAAAAATAAACTAAATGTATCAAAACTACATTTAATCTATTTACTTCTAAGACGATTTACCTCACGAACGCGTTTGGATGAGCTTATCTATCATCATCAGCAGACAGTACTGATGATAAAAAAGTGTCATCTTCATCTTGCAGCATCATTGGTCCAAAGTGCAATTCATTATTTTGGTAACACAACGCAAGATTTGACGCCGGTGAGCGAAGTTAAATGTGCATAAATAGTAGAACAAAATAAAAACAAAAATGTTAACCTATGCATCACTGTGGGAGGTGTACTTGTCAGAAGATAAAAGCTATTTCAAATTAATCGGAACAAACAAGAATTATAATTTCCACTGTCAGCATTCATCGATCTCTCGTCTCTTTGAATAAAATAGCTTTAATAAGCATCTAGACGTTCTAGAATGATTCACTTGTCGAATTTTTTAATCAAAAAAATAGATTCCACTGTTCTCGTTAGAGAACTTCAACAAAAATAAAAACACTTTTTAATTTTTGAATAAAGAATATTTATTGATTAATTAAAGGTTCAGATTCCTTAGCACTGTTGGGGGGAATCATAGGCTATACGAAGATGATACTTTAGAACTGAACTATATGGGATCGAATAGACCCTTTTTATAATATTTAAATGTCTATGCAGCAAATCTTGGTTTGACTTTTGTATATAAACCATAGTACTATCATGGAAGCCATCGGCGACATCTGAAGTACCCAAGGGGTTCCATGACGTGGAGAATTTCAATTTTCGATGGAGACTTGTAATTGTGAATTGTCAAAATATAATGAGAACGGGAAAAATGTATACCGAATTCATGAGAGTTCGATAGAGTCAGGTGGAAGGCATTTTCTCAAGAGGATATTGGTATAATGAGAAAACAGATAAAAGACACAATGAGGAAAATATTCAATTTTGTCTTGGTTTGTTATTATTTTGTTAATTTTTTTTTTGTAATGAAGATAAAGCTAAAGACATAAATAGAACAATTTTGGATATTCTCTTTGGCTTCGTGGGTTTTTGTGTTGCAAGAGAAAGGGGTAGGTATGCATGTGAAGGTGTATTTATTTGTTCACTGTTGCAGCATTGATAATATAAATAAGATTATATATATGTTATATTATCTTTAGTTGCAGATTTATTGTGCGCAGGATTTTTGGGTTTTGTGGTGCTAGAGGAAGGTATTGTAATATAGGTATGTGGGTTAGTTATTACAGATGAAGGTGGCTTGTAGTAGTAGTAGTAGTAAATGTTTTTTATTTCAAACTTAATATGTAAAAGTTACAATTTTTATTTAGATTAAGGATTTTGATTAAAGTTAAAAAACGCAAAACTTACGACAATGACAAAAGTCGTCTGTCGGGTAGTTTAAATTTATATTGATATTATGAATAAGCTAAAATCAAGAGTTTTTGATAATTATAAGAAAATTGTTACTGATTAAATTCTCTCACTAGTTCTTTTCGGTATGGTAAGGCTACAGTGATGTAATTAGCGAGTCCATCAAAACTGGTTCTGTTTTCTCCATTGAGCACACAGATAATTTCGGCTTCTGTTAACCAAGCTCTTCCAAAGTAAGTCAGCCTAAATTCTTTCAAACCCGGACATCTGCCTAAGAAGTGCTGAATGTTTTCTTCCTCCCTTAAGTTGCACACAGTACATAATGATGTTTCGTTCTGGCCAAATCCATTCCCATTAAGTTTGATTAAGTCACATCTTGCCTTAAAAATCCAGGTGATTTTGTTCAGTTCGAACCCATCGTTAATGTATCTTTCTCCTTTTGAATGATCCAGATGTTTGTAGATGCGTGTGCTGCTCTCAGATGCCCTCTGTAGGTTTTCTTGCTGACTCTCCGATTTCAGCAGCCGTAATAAATCAGTGCCTTTTTGGATCCATTCACTTTGAGAAATATTCCTCTCATCCCAACACAGCCCAAAACAATATCCAAGTTGGTTCAATTCTTTAACCCAGAACAATTTTTCCCTCAAAAGTATTTTTGTCAGCTGATGTGGTAATCTCGTTTCACCGTATTCGAATATTGTTTTTGAAATATACCTGAGGTGAAGCTCAAGAGTGTAGAAATGACCGTCCTCCGCTCCTGTCTCCATTGACAACACGTAGTTTGGGGTAAATGGAGGCAATTTTAAAATTCTTTTCAAAAAATAGCGTTGAAGCTTATCTACTTCTTGGAACATTCCAAAACCCCAGATCTGAGCACCGTAAGTTTGAATAGCTCTACAAACCGCCTGAAATAGTTTCCACTTTGCTGCAAGGTTGATGTTTCTTTTAGTTAAGAAGCATTGCCAGGTCGAATTTATGCTGCTCTTGGCTGCAGTGTTTCTCTTTTCTACATGCTTAGAAAACGACATCTTTGGAGAGAGTAAAACTCCTAAGTATGTATAGTTAGAGACAATTCGTATTATTTCTCCATTTAATGTCCAATTTTCTTGACTAGATAGCCTTCCGCCATTTCTAAACACCATAATCTCTGATTTAGAGAGGTTCACTTCTAGGCCCCATTTCATGCAGTAAGATTCCAGTTGGGTTATCATATGCTGTAATACCGTGACATCATCCGCCAGGATAACCATATCGTCTGCATACAGCAGCAATCTTATGTTGAGCCAATCGATAAAGAGTCCTCCTCCTAGAGATTCATGTAAATCATTAATATAAAGGGCGAAAAGCAATGGCGATAGCAAGCATCCCTGTTTAACTCCAAAGAGTGTCTCAAAATATTCGGAGAGCTCTTCTCCCGTCCAAACAGCAGATTTAGTGTTGGCGTATATAGCTTCTATCAAGTTTACAAATTTAGTCGAAACTCCCATTGCGTGCAACTTGTAGATAAGCAACTTTCTTGAGATTTTATCAAATGCAGCTTTCAAATCGACAAAAAATGCATACACCTTCTTTTTTTCTGCCAGCTTCAGATGAACGATTGATGCTAGGTTATAAATGTTATCCATAGTTGAGTATTTTTTCCTAAAGCCTGCCTGAAATTCTGTCAATATATCATTCACTTCCACCCATGCGAACAGCCTCTCGTTAAGGATTCCCATCATAATCTTCGCCACACAATTCATAAAAGAGATTCCCCTGTAATTGCACGGTTGGCTTGTATCCCCTTTTTTAAATATGGGAAAGATAATTGTTTTGACAAAAGCTTCCTCGATTTTGCAGTCATTCAATATCCTACTAAAAGCTGCCGCCAATTGCTCCAGGAAGTCATCCGTTGCATGTATGAAAAATTCATACGTAATCCTGTCTTCACCAGGCGCTTTGTTGAGTTTTACTTTTTTCAGAATACTTGTAATTTCTTCTACAGATATGGGTTTATCCAAATCCCGATCCTGGATTAAGTTAGGTGCGTAGAAAATCTGATTTTCCGTTTGATTTGGGTTAAGGAGTGAACTATAATAGGCTCTAAACTCAGGAGCGGAAATTTGAGGGCAAATTTGCGGATCCTGGTTACGTATTTCCTTTGCCAACCTCCACCACTCTTTGCTGTCTTTTACCCTGCTTATTTTAAGATCAAGGTGACTATAGTACACCGTCTTACTTCTTGCGCAGATAATTTTGTATTCTTTTTGAGCTCTTAAGTAGTTCTCTTTGGCTTCCTGGTTTTCGGTTCTTCGAAAAATATTTAGTTGTTTATAACTATTCTTCCTAGCTGCTTCGCACTCATAACTGTACCACTTGTTTTTTGGCTTGAGAGGTTTTGACGTAGTGCTCTGTTCTTTTGCCGAGTTCTTAATTAGATTGGTTAGGTCCTTAAGCTCGATTTGATCCTTTTGATTTTTGAGGTTTTCCAAGTTTGTATTTAGTTTAATTTGGTAATCAGTCTTTTTCCGCTCATTCCACTGTAGTTTAGGCAAAAGATTAAATTTTTTTAATCTGTTCGATGTTGAAATATTCCTGAGATACAACTTTATCGGTAGGTGGTCCGACCATATTTCTTCGTCTACGCAGAATCTTTCCACGCACATCAGCAACTCTTGCGACACAGAGCAGATATCATTCACCGAATTTCCAACGTTATTCATAAATGTAAAGTTGCCTTCCTCATCACCATTCGTTCTTCCATTTAAAATGATTAAGCCGTTATCCTCACAGAACTCCAAGAACTCTCTTCCTCTTGAATTAATAGTGGCATCTTTGGAACGCCGTGTTTGAGCTCCAGCGTGGAAAAATGACATATGTACGTCTTCTATGTCTTGTTGCAATTCACCCAATCTAACGTTCACATCACCGATAACTATTGGATTAACAACTCTGTTCTCTACAAAAAAGGTTTTCACAGCGTTAAATTCACTGCGCCAATTGATGCCTCTCAGATACAAAGGGAAAATAGTTATTTTTTTTTCGTCTGTTATTATTTGTAAAGTCTCCACACCATCAATGTCGTTGTACTCATGCCGAATGCCCCTCTCAACCAGATTTCTTTTTACTCCATAAAGACAGCCACCAATCGCTCTTCCAAAATTACTATTTCGCGAACCAGGTTTCCAATATGTGTGAAACTCTTTTTGAAAGTATTTCTTGAATTGCTCTATTTTTTCAATTTTCATTATATGTGTTTCTATTAGAATAAATATTTCACATGATAATACATAATTAAAAAACTGTGTGAATAAACTTTTATTTTCTAAACCATTTATATTGTAGGCTAATATTCTAAAATCTTCATTATTTTGTATATTATTGTTTATTCTTAAATCTAAGTTAGTATTTGTTTGTATATTTTGTTCATTTAATTTACGACGACAGACTTTGCTTAGTTTTTTTGGTTAGAAGAGAACGTTTGATCAAGCAGCTCATAAAAGTTGCAAGTAACAACATCTATCTCCCCGTTGTACAGGCCTTTGAGTATGCCTTCCGCCTTCTGTTGACCGCATACTAACTCATGGTTTCTGTTCCATGCAAACCACTTGCCGTTGATTCGCATCTTATCGTTCAAAACATTTACTCTGTGCCGGTGACTTGTTGATAATATTCTCCTTCTTAGGGACAGCATTGCCTTTTTTCTCTCCTGTTTCAGTGAGTTAAGATCTCTCTCTAGGATAAAGGATGTGCCTGCTAGGTTTTTGGTATGTTTGAAGATATCTTCAACGATTTCTGCTGATTCAAACTCAGCGACGACCGTCATCTTTCCATCTTTTTCATAAATTTTTTTGGTTGAGCGGACATCTACTACCGTTGGAACTTTGATTACACCTTCGCAAATGTTTTTAACCGCTACAGGCATAGGGATTGTTGCGTCAAGGCCTTTAAAAATAATGTTTTTGTTTTTTACTTGGTCCTCTAGCCACGTAATTGTTTGCCTATCCCTTTCCCTCTCCACAGACAAGTGTTTAATTTGATCCTTAAGACTTTGATTTTCTATTGCCAAGTCACTGAGGTTTGATGATAGGGTACTCATTTGTGACGTCAGTTCTTCAAAGTCTTTTTTAGATGGTATTTGGCTCAATTTTTCGTCTAAAAGATTTGCCATGGCGTACTGGATTGTGCCCATTAAATCTACAACAGTCATGCTTCCAACTAGTTTCTGTGGGCTTTGTGGTCTTATTGCACCCGAAGGCTCGGGGGAAGTTTCACCCAACCTTCTTTTCGAATTATTATTTGATTGTGAGGTTTCTTTAAGTCCAGCCGCGACTGTATTTTGGTTTTTCAAAGGAGTTCGATGCATATTTTCAGGCGTTATTGGATTTGTATATTGGAGAGCTTTTCGATTATATAATCCAATACTCAATACACCAAAAAGTATGCAATACAATTTATTTAAAATTTGCTTGGTACTTACAAGCTTTTGGTTTTGCTGTCAAACAAATACAATTGCCCTTGGAAATTTGCGAAGATCATCCAAACCTTTTTTCACTTTAAAGCCAAAAAACAGAAAATTCTAGCTGCACTCGAATTGCTGTGATGGTTTTTCACTGGCACTTTAGTTTAGTTAAATTTTCACTTTGCACAAACCAATCTAAATGATAAATTTTCTTTAATAAAGTTTCCGTGTTTACAATTGCACTCTTCACCAGACCAAGGTTACCAGACAGGTGGCTTGTATGCAGGATTTGGTACATGCAAGGTTTACACTGTTTTAATCAATTGTTTTGTCGTCATTCTGGTTTTTGCATTGTTTTATTTTTATCCAAAACTTAAAAAAAAATATTTTCAGATTTGCCTATAGAAATACATAGGAAGGGCCAATTGATGCATTGCATTATATGAAAAATCTGAACTAATAGCTCAGGAAAATTAGACTTTCACTAACAATACAATTTACTATCAAAATGGATATAATTTAAAAAACATTTAGGAAGTTAAATTAAAAAAAAATCATTAAAATCATTGGGTGCATGATTCATTCTTTACCATTAAAGCCAAAAACAATAGAAAAAATTATTTTTTTCGCAGTTTAAGAACTGCCATCTATTTTTTTTTTTTTTAATTTAAAATAGTTGCTAAAATCAACAAACTTGCATTTAAAAAACGGGGTTTTTGAACATATGTTAGCTAATTATATATATATATAATTATATGTATATTATAAGGGTCAAAAATTAAATTCTAATTAGCTAGAAGGCTTAATTTTTTTCCCAGGAAGATGTTAAAAATATAAGGAAGTCATGCATATATTTTAAAATTAAAAAAAAATTATTAAAGAAGTTATGAGTGATTAAAAAAGGAAAATTAAAAACTTGGTATTTATAAAATAATTTATCAAAAATCTGTATTTCAACTGATTTTGATTTAATATATATTTTTAGAAAGGTAATAAAACAAAAACTAACCATGTTTAAGAAAATTTTGATGAAACTTTTCTTCAATTTTTCTTGAGTAAATTTTGTCAAAAAATTTATTAGAACTTCATTGATCGATGGGTTGAATTTCGAATTTGAATTTGTTCGATTTGAGTTCGGCTACATCTTTTCTTTATAAAACCAAGCTCTTATGGTGTCCGGGGTAAGGGGAAGACCACCTTCTTGGAAAAGAAAGTGATTTGGTTTTTGTTCTACACCTTGATGAAATTTAATTGTACAGCAAAATCTTGAAAAAATAACTTTTAGACGGTAAAATTATCTTAAAAATGAGTAGTTAACGAACTCTGTAGGTTTATTAATCTTGAGATTATAGGGTGTCAAAGTAACACTTTTGATTTTGTACTATACATTTACAAATAACGGTTTTTTTTTTTAATATCTCAGCAAACATTTTTTTTCAAAAAACTGATGAGTTAATAAAACAAAATTTACTCCAGCGTGAAGTTCTTGCATGGTTTTCTCAGAATATTGCTTGTTTGAAAAAAAGTACATTAATCTTTTTTGTGTAAAATGACAAGGTACAGTATGTACCTTCACATAGTATTTTCAAAGAAAGTTATAGCTTTCGATAAATTCAGAAAAAAATTGAATTGAATGATGAGTTTGATCAAAATCTCGAGCTTTTTTGTTTTGAATGCGTAACCTTACTTAAAATATCGCAAATACAAATTGAACTTCATTGCAAAATGTCAATGTGATATGAATTACATATAAGAAAAATAAGAAAATAAAATCAATTCTTTACGCTGAAATTTGTACCTATAGAACCAAAATATTGTCTGACTCCGTGTATTAAGAATCCGGAAATCCGTGTACTAAAAATCCGTGTACTTATTAAGAATCCGTGCATTAAGAATCGGGGTATCCGGATACACGTAAAGAATAGTAGGCTCTAGTACCTACCTATGTATCTACCCCATTTTTATGTAAAAAGGTATATATTTTAGCATTTTAATAGAGGCTTAGTAAAACCTTAATTATATAAATTTTTGTATTTTTTGTGTACAATACGTTAACATGTTTTAGTGGCAAAAACTATGAAAATACTCAATCCTCTGGCCTCAGTCCCCTGACATTCAATTACTGATTTTATCTCTTGATGTCCCAAAAATGCTCACAAAACGCTGCTTTCCTTCTAAAATACATGTAAAATAAAAAGTAGAACTCAATCGCATGAACTTACTCATATTTTCAAGTGGTTAAGAAATTTAAGATAGTTTACAGAGGGTGTTTTTCATAGATTATATAAGATTGTACTAGAGGGCACAGGTTCGGCTGACACAAGAAAAAAATTGTGTTGGAGGGGGTGTATTTCTCCCCAATTAGGTGAGGGGTATTATTTTATTAAAAATTGACTTAAAATAATAAAAAGTTAAAAAAAATGTTCAGTTCTTTGAAACACCTGTTTTCAAAAAGGCTCTTAAATCGTTTTAAATCGTTTTCAATTATGTGAAAAGACGTTCTAAAGTTCATATAAAGTAAGGTTTTACGACTTTTTGCTTCCAAAAGTGTTATGTCGAAATTATCATCATTTTATTCCGTTTTTTTCAGAATCACCCATATAAGCTTTAAATTAATTTTGTGGTTCGATTTGAATAAATTTTATATTTGGTTGGAAAGCAATAATTACAAGGAGTGTGCGAATCACCAAATTAAACAGTGACAGACAAGTTTAGTTAACGATCACTGTATCAATATTAAATATATTAAATATTAAATTTAAAAAAAAAACATCAAAAATCTATTTTAAAATATTACCTACCTAGCAAGCTTCTGAGTGGTGTCAAATTTTGGGGGTGAGACTAATAATAAATAATGGGTATGTAAGATAACAAAAAACAATTACCTACCTAATACAAAAAAACTTGAAGACCAACAGGTACCTTAATATCTACCAAAAGATGAGCATATACCCAGATATTGGTAACAACCCTAAAAATCTACCAACTAAATTAATAATTGCAAAAAAGAAACTTTAATTCAAAGAGGTACCATTCGTATTTTCCAAAATATCCACCATCGCAAAAAGATTACAATTAAAAAATCAAATATACCCACCAAAAGTTATGCCTACCACCAAAATCATGCAAGAAAAGAAAATTTCAATTTAAATACATACCTACCAAAGAATATATGCCTATTATGTTTAAAGTCAATTTCAAGGTCATAGCGATTTTTGGCACCTCATTTATGGGAAATTTGCAAAAAATATATACCATCTGGAAGATCTCTAGATCTATATAAAAGGTCAGCTATTTTCAATAATTGGTCAGCGATAGATTTTTTTTTAATAATTTTTTTTTTAATTTCAAGGTCATAGCGATTTTTGGCACCTCATTTATGGGAAATTTGGGAAAATTGCATGCCATCTGAAACATCTCTAGATCTATATAAAAAGTCAGCCAGTTTCAGTAATTGGTCAGCGATAGATTATTTTTTACGATTAAAACAAAAAAAAAAAATTCAAGGTCACGAACGATTTTTGGCACCTCATTTGGGTAGTTTTCCAAAAAAAAATATACTATGTGATAGGTTACACGGTCATCATAAGTTAGATTCAGTAATTGGTCAGTCATATTTTTTTTTAATTAATTTTTAAAGTATTTGTATGTAGGTCACAGTATAGATAGTTGGCACCTCATTCGGGTAATTTAAAAAAAAAGTAAGCCATTTGAAAGGTTACTATGCATCTGTAAAAACAATCTAGTTGTTAAAAAACCCTAGAAAAAATTACTTTGACGCTAATAAGAGCTTCGCAATGGTAATAATCGAAGGTGTCGCCTTGCCAGCAATTTTTTGCATTAAGACGCAAAAAAAAAGTTTGGTTTGTCTGTGGCCCAGGAAAATTAGACTGTCACTTAGAAAAAATTCCGACAAAGTTGAATTTTGGTAGAGAGCTTTGTGTTGACCTCTTAACCATTTCCTGAAAAGTTCCGTAAATTTGGACCGGGGCTTAAATTTGTTGGGGGTGTTAAAGGGGGTTTAATTCAGTTTTTTTCTTAATTTCTCGAAAATTATAAGTTTTTTTGAAAAAAATGTGGAGGTACAAAGCTTAGCTTATGTCATTCTACACAAAAAAGATTAACATACTTTTTTTCATACAAGCAATAGATTCTGAGAAAATCATGGTGGATTTAACCAAACACTTTCTTGTTTAAGATGGCGGTCATTCCCTTACCCCGGGCACCTCAAAAACTTGGTTTCTTAAAGAAGAGATGCAGCCAAACTCAAATCGTACCCATCGATTATGGAAATTTTAATAAATTTTTTGACAAAATTTAATCCACCATGATTTTCTCAGAATCTATTGCTTGTATTATTTTGTCAAAAAATTTATTAAAATTTCCATAATCGATGGGTACGATTTGAGTTTGGCTGCATCTCTTCTTTAAGAAACCAAGTTTTTGAGGTGCCCGGGGTAAGGGAATGACCGCCATCTTAAACAAGAAAGTGTTTGGTTAAATCCACCATGATTTTCTCAGAATCTATTGCTTGTATGAAAAAAAGTATGTTAATCTTTTCTTGTGTAGAATGACATAAGCTAAGCCTTGTACCTCCACATTTTTTTCAAAAAAACTTATAATTTTCGAGAAATTAAGAAAAAAACTGAATTAAACCCCCTTTAACACCCCCAACAAATTTAAGCCCCGGTCCAAATTTACGGAACTTTTCAGAAAATGGTTAAGAGGTCAACACAAAGCTCTCTACCAAAATTCAGCTTTGTCGGAATTTTTTCTAAGTGAAAGTCTAATTTTCCTGGGTCACAGACAAACCAAACTTTTTTTTTGCGTCTTAATGCAAAAAATTGCTGGCAAGGCGACACCCTCGATTATTACCATTGCGAAGCTCTTATTAGCGTCAAAGTAATTTTTTTCTAGGGTTTTTTAACAACTAGATTGTTTTTACAGATGCATAGTAACCTTTCAAATGGCTTACTTTTTTTTTAAATTACCCGAATGAGGTGCCAACTATCTATACTGTGACCTACATACAAATACTTTAAAAATTAATTAAAAAAAAATATGACTGACCAATTACTGAATCTAACTTATGATGACCGTGTAACCTATCACATAGTATATTTTTTTTTTGAAAACTACCCAAATGAGGTGCCAAAAATCGTTCGTGACCTTGAATTTTTTTTTTTGTTTAAATCGTAAAAAATAATCTATCGCTGACCAATTACTGAAACTGGCTGACTTTTTATATAGATCTAGAGATGTTTCAGATGGCATGCAATTTTCCCAAATTTCCCATAAATGAGGTGCCAAAAATCGCTATGACCTTGAAATTAAAAAAAAAATTATTAAAAAAAAAATCTATCGCTGACCAATTATTGAAAATAGCTGACCTTTTATATAGATCTAGAGATCTTCCAGATGGTATATATTTTTTGCAAATTTCCCATAAATGAGGTGCCAAAAATCGCTATGACCTTGAAATTTTTTTTAAAATAAATTAAAAATTTATTAAAAAATAACTATGCCTGACCAATTTCTGAAAATAGCTGACCTTTTATGACTGTGAAATGGCCTTTCAAATGGCATACTTGTTTATTTGAATTGACCCAAATGAGGTGCCAAAAGTTTTTTTTGTGACCTTGAAACGAGTTTTGAAAATTCATAGAAAAAAAACTATAGCTGACCAATTACTGAAAATAGTTGACCTTTTATCACTATCTACAAATCTTTCAGATGGCATCTTTTTTTTTGTAAATTTCCCATAAATGAGGTGCCAAAAATCGCGCGTGACCTTGAGAAACTTTAAGTCTTTATAACTAGTTATCAAGGGCTGACCAATTCCTAGGACTAGTTGACCTTTTTTGACCAATTACTGACCAATTAGATGACATTCTAAAATATCAAATTTCCCATATATGAGGTGCCAAAGGTTCAGATGCGGATGTAGGCAATGTGAAAAAAGAAACGTATGATAGTTATATTGAGGGTAGGTTTTGTTTTTCTGATTGACTTTAAACATAATAGGCATATATTCTTTGGTAGGTATGTATTTAAATTGAAATTTTCTTTTCTTGCATGATTTTGGTGGTAGGCATAACTTTTGGTGGGTATATTTGATTTTTTAATTGTAATCTTTTTGCGATGGTGGATATTTTGGAAAATACGAATGGTACCTCTTTGAATTAAAGTTTCTTTTTTGCAATTATTAATTTAGTTGGTAGATTTTTAGGGTTGTTACCAATATCTGGGTATATGCTCATCTTTTGGTAGATATTAAGGTACCTGTTGGTCTTCAAGTTTTTTTGTATTAGGTAGGTAATTGTTTTTTGTTATCTTACATACCCATTATTTATTATTAGTCTCACCCCCAAAATTTGACACCACTCAGAAGCTTGCTAGGTAGGTAATATTTTAAAATAGATTTTTGATGTTTTTTTTTTAAATTTAATATTTAATATATTTAATATTGATACAGTGATCGTTAACTAAACTTGTCTGTCACTGTTTAATTTGGTGATTCGCACACTCCTTGTAATTATTGCTTTCCAACCAAATATAAAATTTATTCAAATCGAACCACAAAATTAATTTAAAGCTTATATGGGTGATTCTGAAAAAAACGGAATAAAATGATGATAATTTCGACATAACACTTTTGGAAGCAAAAAGTCGTAAAACCTTACTTTATATGAACTTTAGAACGTCTTTTCACATAATTGAAAACGATTTAAAACGATTTAAGAGCCTTTTTGAAAACAGGTGTTTCAAAGAACTGAACATTTTTTTTAACTTTTTATTATTTTAAGTCAATTTTTAATAAAATAATACCCCTCACCTAATTGGGGAGAAATACACCCCCTCCAACACAATTTTTTTCTTGTGTCAGCCGAACCTGTGCCCTCTAGTACAATCTTATATAATCTATGAAAAACACCCTCTGTAAACTATCTTAAATTTCTTAACCACTTGAAAATATGAGTAAGTTCATGCGATTGAGTTCTACTTTTTATTTTACATGTATTTTAGAAGGAAAGCAGCGTTTTGTGAGCATTTTTGGGACATCAAGAGATAAAATCAGTAATTGAATGTCAGGGGACTGAGGCCAGAGGATTGAGTATTTTCATAGTTTTTGCCACTAAAACATGTTAACGTATTGTACACAAAAAATACAAAAATTTATATAATTAAGGTTTTACTAAGCCTCTATTAAAATGCTAAAATATATACCTTTTTACATAAAAATGGGGTAGATACATAGGAAGGTACTAGAGCCTACTATTCTTTACGTGTATCCGGATACCCCGATTCTTAATGCACGGATTCTTAATAAGTACACGGATTTTTAGTACACGGATTTCCGGATTCTTAATAAGTGGAGTCAGACAATATTTTGGTTCTATAGGTACAAATTTTAGCGTAAAGAATTGATTTTATTTTCTTATTTTTCTTATATGTAATTCATATCACATTGACATTTTGCAATGAAGTTCAATTTGTATTTGCGATATTTTAAGTAAGGTTACGCATTCAAAACAAAAAAGCTCGAGATTTTGATCAAACTCATCATTCAATTCAATTTTTTTCTGAATTTATCGAAAGCTATAACTTTCTTTGAAAATACTATGTGAAGGTACATACTGTACCTTGTCATTTTACACAAAAAAGATTAATGTACTTTTTTTCAAACAAGCAATATTCTGAGAAAACCATACAAGAACTTCACGCTGGAGTAAATTTTGTTTTATTAACTCATCAGTTTTTGAAAAAAAATGTTTGCTGAGATATTAAAAAAAAAAACCGTTATTTGTAAATGTATAGTACAAAATCAAAAGTGTTACTTTGACACCCTATAATCTCAAGATTAATAAACCTACAGAGTTCGTTAACTACTCATTTTTTTAGATAATTTTACCGTCTAAAAGTTATTTTTTCAAGATTTTGCTGTACAATTAAATTTCATCAAGTTGTAGAACAAAAACCAAATCACTTTCTTTTCCAAGAAGGTGGTCTTCCCCTTACCCCGGACACCATAAGAGCTTGGTTTTATAAAGAAGAGATGTAGCCGAACTCAAATCGAACAAATTCCAAATTCAACCCATCGATCAATGAAGTTTTAATAAATTTTTTGACAAAATTTACTCAAGAAAAATTGAAGAAAAGTCTCATCAAAATTTTCTTAAACATGGTTAGTTTTTGTTTTATTACCTTTCTAAAAATATATATTAAATCAAAATCAGTTGAAATACAGATTTTTGATAAATTATTTTATAAATACCAAGTTTTTAATTTTCCTTTTTTAATCACTCATAACTTCTTTAATAATTTTTTTTGAATTTTAAAATATATGCATGACTTCCTTATATTTTTAACATCTTCCTGGGAAAAAAATTAAGCCTTCTAGCTAATTAGAATTTAGTTTCTGACCCTTATAATATACATATAATTATATATATATATAATTAGCTAACATATGTTCAAAAACCCCGTTTTTTAAATGCAAGTTTGTTGATTTTAGCAACTATTTTAAATTAAAAAAAAAAAAAATAGATGGCAGTTCTTAAACTGCGAAAAAAATAATTTTTTCTATTGTTTTTGGCTTTAATGGTAAAGAATGAATCATGCACCCAATGATTTTAATGATTTTTTTTAAATTTAACTTCCTAAATGTTTTTTAAATTATATCCATTTTGATAGTAAATTGTATTGTTAGTGAAAATCTAATTTTCCTGAGCTATTAGTTCAGCCGCTAATCGCTTTTAGATATAAAAGTCGATTTTTCATATAATGCGATGCATCAATTGGCCCTTCCTATGTATTTCTATAAGCAAATCTGAAAATATTTTTTTTTAAGTTTTGGATAAAAATAAAACAATGCAAGAACCAGAATGACGACAAAACAATTGATTAAAACAGTGTAAACCTTGCATGTACCAAATCCTGCATACAAGCCACCTTCATCTGTAATAACTAACCCACATACCTATATTACAATACCTTCCTCTAGCACCACAAAACCCAAAAATCCTGCGCACAATAAATCTGCAACTAAAGATAATATAACATATATATAATCTTATTTATATTATCAATGCTGCAACAGTGAACAAATAAATACACCTTCACATGCATACCTACCCCTTTCTCTTGCACCACAAAAACCCACGAAGCCAAAGAGAATATCCAAAATTGTTCTATTTATGTCTTTAGCTTTATCTTCATTACAAAAAAAAATTAACAAAATAATAAGAAACCAAGACAAAATTGAATATTTTCCTCATTGTGTCTTTTATCTGTTTTCTCATTATACCTTTGTATATATAAATCATAGTACTATAATGGACGATTTTTTTTAGGATTACATACTGCCAGCGGGGGCGCCACATTCTACCGCAAATATTGTGGTGGAGACATGTGTGGAGACAACAATTAAAGAATCAAAGATAAGTAGTTAGAGCAAGAGGTTTAATTATATCCATTCTGGTAAGAAATAAAAGGAGTAAGTGAGATAAGCAAACCAGCTGATTTTGAAATGACACAAACTAGAAAAAGGTGAAGGAAATGAGAAAATTTTTCTCGTATCCTCTTTGAATTTAACATTAATTGTTTGTTTTTATTTTTGAAATATATTTCGTATGTAGCCAGAGTAGCAAAGAAAAATTTAACAAGGGGATAAAAGAGACACCTGTGTGAGCTGCTTGCGTCGTCGCCTCGTCGTTGTCGTGGTAGTCACAACCAGCATAAAAACCTTTCTGCACAGATTTTGTTGTAGACGATGAAAATGAGAAACGTAGGTATGACTATAGGTATGTATATTTTCTCATAATTATTATTGAGGGTAGGTTTTGTTTTGTGGCTGATTTAAAATTTTCAAGGAAATCTCTTCATAGTTATTTAGATATAAATTTTCTTGTATGATTTCGTTGGCAGGATACCTATAACTTTTGGTGATATCTTAATAATTTTAAATTGTTAGCTTTATTTTGCGAGGGTATGTAGGTATAGGTAGGTACATATATATTTTGTTAGTGGACTAGTTTCTATTTCAATTAGGTATAAATAATTTTTGTATTATTAGTTGTTTCGAGGAATTGTTGTTTAGAAGGTATTTAAACAAAATATAGGTTAGGTATTCTTATGCAAAATTCAGAGTTAGGCTTAGGTAAAGAAACCTATTTTCTTTTGGAAAGGTATTAAGATATTTTTGTTGAATATGGGGGGTGGGTTTTTGTATAGGTACCTACCTAGGTACATAAATATTTCTTTTACTAGGTACCTAGGTAAAAAAAATAGGCAATAGCAGAAAGAATTTCGTGAAATGTTTTTATTTCTTCAATATCTGTACGCAAGTGGGATTGCTAATGCATTGAGATATGTATCAACCAACCAACATTTATGTAGAAAATTGGCTTAAATTTGATACAACAAAGTTAATGCCTACTTACACTTTCATGTGAAAGTTTTTTTTAAAGCCAATACCTAATATTTTCTCTTTATTTCTTTTAAACATTTTTTATTTATTCCAAGACAAGTTCAAAGTCCTCTGGTAAATTTAGATTTCAGTCCAAAAACTAATTTTTATTAGGGTGTATGGAATTTTTTTTTCATACATTGACACATTTCCGCTCAAATTTCATAGCTTTTCTAACACATACAGCCACTGTGTGTCCAAAACAATTATTATGTTTGTTGCTTTACTTTAAATGTCTGTGATTTTTTGTCCAGACTTGTGTGAAATGAATTTTGACAGAGCTTTGGACTAAAATGCGCAGAAATGCACAGAAAGAAGGTTTTAAATTGATGTGATTTATAACAAAAAACTTCAATGAACGTCTCGGGAAAAATTGTTTTGTTTTTAACTATTGATTGATTAACTTGCAAATAATGTCTTGCAAGTTTATCTTATTAGTACCTATATCAGTTTATAATATTGCAACAAAAATTCCAATAAAAAGATAAAATTAACTTGGAAACTAATTTTTACCGAGTTTGCTATACCCAAACAAATGTTTTGAACATAGGCAACTGCCTCTTTGAAAGTGATCCTGTTTTCGAACAGGTGTTTTTAAAAAGGTGGTCCTGGTGTTCGAAGATATGATGTATGCCGTTTTTGGGGTTTCCTTTATTCGAACAGCCTAATTTTCTATGCATTTCATATCACAGACTTTATTTTATAACCAGCGTTGTGTAATATAAAATTCTCCGATTACAAATTACCCATTACTGTACGTCTTACGTTATTTAATTACCCATTGCATTTGTCACACATAATCTAGAACTTTTAATTATCTGCGAAAAGAATTTGCAATGCGGGTATGAATAATTTACTTTTCTAATTATTAATTACAACATTTATAGTGAATTTGCTTTAAATTACTGTAGTCAAACGATAGTGGATTTTTTAAAAGCTTTTCATTAAAAAAGTTTTGAAAATTTTGATAATTATATTATTTTTTGAACTTTTTGTAGTTTTTGTATACAAAATTTTATATAAATCCATTTGTCAGAGATAGGTAATGAGAAAATTCAATTGTTCTTAATAACTTACGAATTTTTATTCGATTGTTAGATACAAAAAATATAAAAATATGGGGTGTTTTCTTTTCTTCATTTAGAGCGGATTTAGGCCTATCTCATCTATATAAAACACATGTATATAAAATGTTTGTAAGATTTAAAATAAAATTAAGTAGGTATTCCAATTTGAGCATTTATTTATAAACACTTAATATTAAATTACAAACTAATCAACAACCGCTTTTTGGTATAAGAACACACCTATTGAAATTTCGAAATATTTATTTAGCATTTTAACATTGAAAATGTTTATAGGGTCGTTTTGGATAAATTATGGTGTTACTAAAATGAATAAATGTGTATATGAGATGAACGCTAGCGTATACGGGGGGTACGATCGAATTTTTGGTTGATGTTACCAGAATGAATAAAGTGAACAGATGAACGCTAGCGTATAGGAAGGGTACGATTGAATTTTTGGTTGGTGTTACTAAATTGAATAAATGAATTTTAATTCTATATTTTTATAGTTATAAATGCAGTCAGCAGTTTATTGTGCAGCTTTAACTATGTGCTGGTAGTTTAAAAAAAAATGGCTTGAAAATAAAATGTATGTAGAAGTGCAAAATGAAGTTTTTTTTTTAAATTTGATTTATAGAATATGGCTTTTATGTGAAATGGTCGAAAAGCCAAAAATCTAAATGAGATGTGCTAGAGTGACAATTTTTTTGTTTATCGATAGTAACATTTAATATAACAATTTCGTTCATATATTTTGAAATTCCAAGAAATCTACGAAATGAGATATTAAAGGTTGTAACTTCAAAATTCAAAAATAGATGGTTCATAAATTATTTACTACACATTAGGGTTAGGTCTGATTGTTATAAATTTTATAGTTTGAGAAAGATAATAAATAATTATGTAATTGTTTTTCTTTGAGGAAATTTTTATTAATTTTTTTTTATATTTTATTACAATTTTTTTAGATATACTAATTTTTGTTGATCGATTTTTGGCAGTTATATTTTTTGTCTTTTTAACGATTGTATTTAAAAATCTCAAATTCATACAGGTGATAGATTACATAGATCTACATATAATATGTTAAATTTGAATTTTTTGAAAGCATTTCCGTTGACATAATTACATATTACTGTTCATTAACATACCACCTAATAACTCATTGGTCTGTGCACCTATACATCAAACAGAAAGAATACCCAAAATATTTTTTATTTGACACACTTTTGAATTCTTTCATCTTATCTCATCATAAAGAATACAAAAATGTAAACAAAACTAAACCAAAGCAAAATTGACTTTTTTCTTCATTTTCATCTTATACTCAAAGATTTTTATGTATATTCTTTTCAAAAATGCTCTCTACCTGATTCAGTCTCACCCTAGTAAATTCTAAATACGTCTTTCCCGTTCAAATCATAATCTCAATTCACAAATTCTCAAGCATTCGCAAGTCTCCACCGAAAATTGCATCTCTCCGCTACAGGGTTCCCCATACTGCCTGCAGATGTCACCCTCTTCTAGTGCGTCCATGATAGTACTATGATTTATATATACAAAGATTATACCAATATCCTCTTGAGAAAATGCCTTCCACCTGACTCTATCGAACTCTCATGAATTCGGTATACGTCTTTCCCGTTCTCATTATATTTTGACAACTCACAATTACATGCCTCCATCGAAAATTGAAATTTTCCACGTCATGGTACCCCTTGGGTACTTCAGATGTCGCCCTATTCGATGGCTTCCATGATAGTACTATGGTTTATATATACAAATGTGAAATCTCTTGCACAAGTTGCTGAAGGCAAAGAGGTGCTGATATGCAATTTTAGGTATTTGTATACATCGCATCATCTTTGTTTATAATTTATTGAATTTAAAGTCAAGTCGTGGGGCGCACAAGCTGGCTCTGATATAACCCCTCCCCCCTTAGATACTTCTAATGGTTGGAAAGTAACCGTTGGAAGATTTTATGACTTCCATTTTTCTGTTTTTATATTTCAAAATTACATAAACTGAAATAGCTATAAAGATTACAATGATTATAATATACATAGCTAATTTTGTATTTTTATGATTGTACTTTAATTCTTGGATTTCTTTCAAATTTCTTACATTTTGATAATGCAAGTCAGTGAAGGATTTTTGTGTAATTAATTTTCATAATAGTATTTGGCAAAATTATTTCATGCAAATATTGATTTCTTGAATATGTTTTTTGATCAACTTCAATTTTACAATTTTCAAATTTTATTTTATAGTTTCCTTTTATTGCAATGTTTTGTTTAATTTTAATTTTGTTTCAAATTTTGTAGTTTTACGTTTATTAGGATTACATTATTATTTGTCATCATTGTTGTTCGGGATTGTGAGAATGACGTTTTTTCCTCTTAGCATCCGACTTTGCAGCTCAAGCTCCTCCTCCAATACCTCACACCTTTCCTCAAAGTGATGAACTTTCCTGGTCAGATCTTCATTTTGTATGCGCAAATTGTTGATTTCGGCATTGAGCTTAACCAAGTCATCTTTTGTAGCTAGTTTGGCGGTCGCTACTTCGAGTTTTTTTCGAAGTGATGTATCGATGATTTTTTTTATTTTTTGTAAATCCGACTCAGAAATTGGCATATTTTGACTGGAGCTTTTTATTTGTATCGCTCTGTTAGCCAGTTTTGGTTTTGGGGTAGAGAAGTTATCGGGAAAAGTTTGGTCAACTTTTCTTTTGTTGTCAGTCATGTGACACTGGTAACAGAAAGTAATCTTGATTTATGGCTTAGTTACTAATTTTACCTGAGTAATCAGCTTAGCACTTTAATACACAGGTGAAAAGCAATTTGAAAATTGTTAAATTAATAGTTTAATATGTGATTTACTATATATTTTTTTAAAAAATTATCAGAGCGATATAAAAATTGAACCAAACACTTTCAGTAGTATATAGAATTTTTATTATAAAAAAAACCTCCTTATAAAAACACTCTCTTTAAATTTATCTACCTAAATCTATTTTGGAAGCTATGCTTCCATCGTCAATAAGTTTTATGCATGCATAATTTTGTATAATATTTTTGAATAATATACTAATCGCTTTGGCGAACAATGTTGGCCTTGGATTCATAAATGTACCCTTGATTATATGTCTAAAATGGAAAAATAATAATTTTAAGATAAAAAAACCATTTGCATGCAAATAATGCTGTGTGATGCATACCCAATAATTTTTTTTTTTTTAATGTAAACTGAGTATACAAAAAAATATTTTTCATTAACAACGCTATTTCCCAGCACGCAAGACAATTGTTGGCCAATTGTTTCGTAATCCCATGTAAGCAATGGTTTTTCTGCATGAAACTGAAAACCAAATATGCAATACATAATTTGTGGGTATTTCATCTCAATTTTTTTTTTACATGCGAAAACATGTTCATACACTTTTTTCGCATGGGACGTAAGCTTTGCTTAGTTACTGTAAACTGAAAACGGATACTTACATAAATTTCGTTTACAGCACGAACCTTCTTTATTTAAGGAGTTTTTTTCTCACCATTTAACTTTTTTTCTAACTCAAACAACTGTAAACCTACCTACTTTGCTTTAATGGTTAATTTTTGTCTCGGAAACAAAATTAAAATTCGTATGTACCTACATATAAAATATAATTATTCTCCTATAGCAAATTATGTAGGTAAGTGCTACGGAATGACAATTAATTACCTATATTAATTCTTTCATTTTCTCAATTTTTAATTAGGTACCTATTCATTTTTTTTATAAACTAAACAAACTTGGTCTTTGTTTGAATTAACTGGATTAATAAAAAAATAGATAAATAAATAAAAAAAACGCAAAATAATTATTCATCCCCAAAATACAAAACAGAAAAATTTATCATTTTAACAAACTTTTCCTTGGTCATTAAAATTTCCTAACCTACATAGGCATATTTTTTTGTATACCGCACACAGATTTTCGAAACTTACAAAACGAAAATTCATGCCATTCCATTATGAGAAAATCGAAAAAAATTAATAAATGTACCTGCAAAAGTACAGGCACAAAAAAAGACAGCACAAAATGACAAAAAAACAACCACCGCCAAGTCTACCATTGCTTTGTTTATATAAGCTCTGTATATAAACTTTATAGTATTATCATGGAGCTGTTTTTAACTACGCGGTGTGTCACCGATGGTGTTAGTGTTAGTTAGTTAGTTCCTTAACTGAATTTAGATTGTTTGGGTCAATAGATACCACTTCATCACAAGCATTTCCCAAACTTTTCCACTTTGCCATCCACCAATCCTCATTTCTCAGCTCATATAACACCATTTTTTTGGAAATTCGGTCGTCCTGGTGAGAAAGCACCTTCACAATGTAGTCCGCATGCAACTTCAATGTATAAGTGTACAGTTTTGGAAGTCCTGTTTCAAGGTGAAGTGCGTAGTTCGGCGTGTTTATCGGCAAGTTGAAAAGATTTTTTAAGAAATTCCTATGGAATTTTTCAATGGACTCATACTCATCAATTCCCTACACTTGGGCAGCATAACACAGTGTAGATTTTACCACAGCATCAAAAATCTTATACTTTGCTGAAAGGTTGATTCTGTTATTTGAAAAGATGTTTCTCCATGACATATTGATCAGGCTTTGCGAAGTACTTGATTTTTCTGCAAGATGCAAATTGAAGTCAAGAGTCCTATTAAGTTTAACACCCAGGTACTTGAATTCGTTGACTTCTTCCAAACTTGAACCATTGAAGACCCAATTGTAAGTGTTCTGACTTCTTGCTGATCTGGTGAAAACCATTACCTTCGATTTGCTTGAATTAATTATAAGGCACCATTTATGGCAATATTCCGCCAGGCGATTGATCATCAGTTGCAAATTTTCAGGTGATTCTGAGAGTATCACCAGATCATCCGCGTACAACAAAACATTGATGTTTTAATCCGCGATTCGTATTCCTCCAGGTAAGTAGGCAGTAACATCGTTTATAAAAAGCGCAAACAGTAGCGCACTGAGAGGGCATCCTTGCTTTGCGAGAGTTTATAAAAGAGAGCATTTCGATTTATAAGGTCAAAGGCAGCCTTAAAGTCAACAAAAAAAGCGTACACTTTCTTTTTTCTAGAATGGAACGCTTTTACAATTGATGTTAGTGTGAAAATATGATCTATTGTTGAAAAGTTTTTTCTGAATCCCGCCTGAAAGTCCGTAAGGATATTGTAAGTATCCACCCATGTTTCTAATCTATTTACTAGTATACTGCAAAATATTTTTGACATGACATTCATAAAGGATATACCTCGGTAATTTTCAACGTTGTTCAAGTCTCTTTTTTTTATGTATTGGAAAGATGACTCATTTTTTGAATGATGGTGGAACATCCTCGCTTGAAAATACTTTAATAAAAAAAGATTGAAGTTGCGCATGAAATGCTGCGGTAGCATTCTTAAAAAAATCATACGGAATCCCATCTTCTCCTGGCGCTTTTTCATTTTTTCCTTTTAAAATTACCGTTTTAACTTCCTCGATAGTAATTTCGGCGTCCAAAATTTCATCCACAATGAAAGGCTCTACATATAGAAATTTGATTTCTGCCTTGCCATACAGTAGCGATTTATAGTATGTGGATAAATCATCAGCGGACACTCCTATTCCAATTGTAAAATTTGATCCATTAATTTCTCTGACAGTCTTCCAAAATTCCTTTTTAACGTGACCAAGAATACAAGCTTGATTGTTTTCAAAATCGTTTTTTTTTAGGCACATATTCTTATAAATTGAATTTATTTCAAGGTACCACCTTTTAAGACTTTCACAGTTTGAGTTTCGGAGTGCATTAAGAAAGGTAAACGATCTTTTACGGGCTAACATGCATGCACTGTCAAACCATTTTTGTTTAAATTTAGAGCCATTCAGTGCTACGGTGATGTTTGTTGCACTCCTAATGCAAGTAGAAAGTTTGTTTGCAAATACTTCAACCGAATCATTTGACAAATTTAAGCAGGCCATATTTTCTTCCAAATTATGTTGGTAAACGTTAGTTCTTTTCGGAATCCATTTCAACCGTGGTAAGAGCTCAAGATTTCTTTGATTTGAGGAAGTATCATCAAGCCAGTTAACAGAAATCGGCATATGATCGGAAAAGTTCCTACATTGAACTTCAAATTTTTGTATAAGGTCAATCCAGTCGTTATTGACTGCACAGAAGTCAATAACCGATTTTCCTTGTCCTCCAAGAAATGTAAAGTGACCATCCATATCACCACTAGTACACCCATTTAAAACTGTACAATCGTACATCTGCAGGAGATCTAGTAATTTAGTACCATTTTGGTTGCATAATCCGTCCATTGAAGTTCTTTGACTGGGAATTAAAATATTGTTGGTTGTGCTGCGAATTGTTGTAATTTGCGAATTGGCTATTCTTGCATTGAAATCACCAATTATCAAAACGCTTTTGTTTGCCAGGTACATCATGATATTATTTAGCCGCTCGTAATCTTCACTCCATTTGTTGCAGTTTATATAGCAGGGGATGATAAACAAATTAGGTTTAATTATGAACTTAACAACTGTGACTCCTTGATGTTCCTCAAAATCATATTTTCTTAACAGCGATGATTTAATTCCATAGAGATTTCCTATACTTGCACGCCCTTTGGTATAAGTTTTGACTGCCGCTTTCCAAACTAATTTGTAACCATTGAAATATTTTCTAAACTAAACTAACTAAAATTTTCTATTGTAACATGAGTTTCATACAAAAAAAAATATATCAAAACTTTTTACATAATCAAAAAAATCCACAAATAAAAGTTTATTGTTGAGGCCTGACAGATTATGAGACAAAATATTACTATTACTTAAATATATTGAGCTGACGGCATCACAATTTCAATTCTGTACTACCGTACTACAACTAGCACTATTTGGCGAAAGTGGCATCCCTGGCGCATCTAAATTAATTGGTCTATACACTGATCTCTATAATACACTGGATAGTGTATTCGTTATAATGTATAACAGTTTTTTTGCTTCCATTTGAAGATGACAATTAGGTGGTCGGCTTCATAATTTGACGTCTACATCTACACAAAAAAACGTGTTTCAAAGATGTAAATCTGAAGAAAGAGAAACCGACCAATGATATGAAAGGGAAAAACTTTGTAGAAGTTTGTTTTAGTATTATTTATCATTAAGTTTTTTACTGTGTGCATTTTTTTTGTGCTATTATTTTCCAATGGCACTAGAATTATATCATTAGAAAGGTGTTTAAATAGGTAAAAGTAAATATGTAGACTTCGTTCATCATTTCAGTTTGCAAACAAGTTGAACAAAACAAAAGTTTGATGAATAGAATGCAATTACATAGCTAGTCTGTGATTTTTTATGATTTTACCTCCTTCTCACACTACGTTTGATATTCCATTTCATTTAACCATATATGAATGAAATAAAATTACAAACACAACAATGTTAGCAAACAGATATGGGGGGGACCAACGAACTGAGATTTGACGTCTTCATAGTGGATTACTTCGTATAACTTATTATACATTTATATTGTTATACAAAAAAGTGGTCAGCTTCATAATATAACAATTCTTCAAATGGAAGCATTTTTCTTGTGTTGATACGCTATCCAGTGTATTATAGAGATCAGTGGGTCTATACCATTCTGTTTGACGTCTATTTGACAACGAATTGAGTTTGACAGATGCGAAATCTAATTCACCAAACATTTCTCGAACTTGTTGTTCTCCATCCTCATTTTGATATTTAAGAATATTATAATTGTTTAAATAAAATATTTTATCAGCCACTATCATGTTTTAATTGAATTGATTCATTTGCTTGTTTTGATTTGATTATTTACCGATAACCAAGAATAATACGTTTGTTTTGCATCAGCTTTGTCAGATCACGTTGAATGAAAGCTCCAGTGCCTTTAAGTTTTGCCGAGTTTTTTTAGCATTTTTGTTGCATTTTCAGTAGAGCCGGTGTTGATTTTTAGTTAGACTACCGCACTATTCGCACTTAGCTTTACTGTTTCTGCAATTTGTTGAGTGTGTTCAAGTAGGAGTTGGCTGATATAATGTATCCTTTCTTGGGGGTCATCATTGTTGGTCGGGATTGTGAGAATGACGTTTTTTCCTCTTAGCATCCGACTTTGCAGCTCAAGCTCCTCCTCCAATACCTCACACCTTTCCTCAAAGTGATGAACTTTCCTGGACAGATCTTCATTTTGTATGCGCAAATTGTTGATTTCGGCATTGAGCTTAACCAAGTCATCTTTTGTAGCTAGTTTGGCGGTCGCTACTTCGAGCTCTTTTCGAAGTGATGTATCGATGATTTTTTTTATTTTTTTGTAAATCCGACTCAGAAATTGGCATATTTTGACGGGAGCTTTTTATTTGTATCGATCTGTTAGCCAGTTTTGGTTTTGGGGTAGAGAAGTTATCGGGAGAAGTTTGGTCAACTTTTCTTTTGTAGTCAGTCATGTGACACTGGTAACAGAGAGTAATCTTGATTTATGGCTTAGTTACTAATTTTACCTGAGTAATCAGCTTAGCACTTTAATACACAGGTGAAAAGCAATTTGAAAATTGTTAAATTAATAGTTTAATATGTGATTTACTATTTAATTTTTTAAAAAATTATCAGAGCGATATAAAAATTGAACCAAACACTTTCAATAGTATATAGAATTTTTATTATAAAAAAAAACCTTCTTATAAAAACACTCTCTTTAAATTTATCTACCTTAATCTATTTTGGAAGCTATGCTTCCATCGTCAATAAGTTTTATGCGTGCATAATTTTGTATAATATTTTTGAATATTATACTAACCGCTTTGGCGAACAATGTTGGCCTTGGATTCATAAATGTACCCTTGATTATAGGCCTAGAAATGAAAAATAATAATTTTAAGATAGAAAAACCATTTGTATGCAAATAATGCTGTGAGATGCATACCTATATAACGAAAATTTATGCCATTCCATTATTAGAAAATCGAGAAAAATTAATAAATGTACCTGCAAAAGTACAGTCACAAAAAAAGACAGCACAAAATGACAAAAAAACAACCACCGCCAAGTCTACCATTGCTTTGTTTATATAAGCTTTGTATATAAACGTTATAGTATTATCATGGAGCTGTTTTTAACTACGCGGTGTGTCACCGATGGTGGCGCTAGTGAATACATGTTTAAGATTTTGACAGGAGAATCGGAAACGTTTTTTATTTTCAAGGTGTAGCTGCTCAACAGCCGCAAGTATTGGGGTTGTTGTTGGTTAGTGGATATGAATTGTCTTTCTTTTTTGCTACGTATGAATTTTGTAAGGCAATGGTGGATGTTTTTTTCTTCTTCAATATGAATGAAGGTTTCAAGAAAACATCTTCTTTTTTTTGATTTCTCTGTGTTTACGTTTGAGGTACAGATAATATATATAGGTTATATCAGAGCCAGCTTGTGCGCCCCCACGACTTGACTTTAAATTCAATAAATTGTAAACAAATATGATGCGATGTATACAAATACCTTAAAATTGCATGTCAGCACCTCTTTGCCTTCAGCAACTTGTGCAAGAGATTTATTTCACAATAAGAATTATGATATCATCGCATCATCCGCAGTCAAACCAAGATTTGCTGCATAGACATTTAAATATTATAAAAAGGGATCATTCGATCCCATACAGTTCAGTTCATAGCTCAGTTCTAAAGATCATCTTCGTATAGCCTAAGATTTCCCCCCACCAGTGGTAAGGAATCTGAAGCTTTAATTAATCAATAAAATATTCTTTATTCAACAATAAAAAAGTGTTTTATTTTTTTGTTGAAGTTCTCTGACGAGAACAGTAAAATCTATTTTTTTGATTGAAGGTGAACTCTTTAATAAAAATGGCGCAGTCGGTAGGATACCAGTCAGAAATATAA